>CM053626.1:329907112-329938709 GCA_028646595.1 Phalanger gymnotis | reverse complement strand
CCCCAGTCAGAGTGCTCGCAATTTCTAACTCTCTCAAATCTGCTCAGATTCACTTTTTTATAGGAATCCAACTGAACTTGTGAGAGAGCTCCAGCAAGACGCTGTTTTCATGCAGCCATCTTGGCTCCGCCCCCTTGAAGAATCTGAACTTTTCTGGACTCCTTGACTACATGTAAATTTTTCTCCTCATTTGGTCTAGGTGTGAATCCTTTAACTGTACTTTAATCTGTAACCTGACTTAGTTTACCTGTAGTGTTTATTTCACAAAGTTTATTTCCTTAGGGGATGTTTGAGATAATGACTCAGCTTAACTAAGTTTGTTCAACTTTTGTAACATTAAAGGAAGTATGCCCTTAAGAATTCATCTTTTCTTTAACTTCTATGGCCTAAGATTGCAATATGCAAATTAAATATTTCTCTGTCATCACTCTGAAGTAATTTTGAGTATAAGAAGTCTTGTTTGAGTCCTAACCTTGGTTCAAGTTTTCTCTGAGCCCTGAGCTGATGCTTTAATATAATAATGAAACCTTGATTTTTACCTCCATCATATCTATGTTGTGCTAAATATATTTTGACACTAGTTACCTTCCACATAAACTCGGAGAGGAAATATTCTTCTATAATAATATTAAACGATCTTTGCAATTCACTTTACTCAGATCAGAGCTTTCAACCTGCTTTGCATCAAAAGCCATGACTCTGGTTTTACCAAACTTAACCTGCAATTTCATTTAGCTAAAGAAGAAATCCATCTTAGATTTCAGCTATGTAGTTAAAAGTATTTGATTTTCCTTTTCCTATCACAATTTTTCAGTTTGATCTTTTCTTCTCTACATAATAGGGTCTTCATAGACATTTGTACTCTTTGAATTATTATCTTTCCATGAATAATTTCCCCAAATCCTAGATTTTCATCAGGAGAAGGGGGGAGGACAGAAATATACACCTATTCCCTGTAGCCTTTGCCTGATGTCTATGTAAAGTGAAATTTACATCCAAAAGTCAAGTTCATACACTAAATACTTTTCAGCTGATTCTCCTAAACAGTAGCTCTAAATCCAGAAACCTGGTGCTTGTTAGCTACAGAATTCCTCTCACTGTGTGTATGGGTGGGGGGGGGTATCTCTTTCTACTCAACATAACTTTACAAAAGAATATTGCAAAAAAAGGTTCAAGTATATGTATAGTTTTAATTAATATTGTTTTGTAGTTAAAAACAACAAGCATCTAGTGATCCTATGATTTTAGACTAACTTGCTGAGACAGCGGCCAAAGTGACTCCCTTGTCTGTCAGATTGGATCTAATGTCAGGTTTTGGCTTCACTCTCAGTGACGATCTTCATTTGACCTCGGCCTCGCCATCCAATATTATTTCCCTCTACTCCCCTACAGAATGTTTTAATGTAAGAATCCCAAGTCACCTCCTAGTTCTCAAATGTGCCGTACGAATTGTGATATCCCATTCTTTATGTGCTCTCCTGACTGAGAATTCTTTCCCTCACCTGTTTTTCAAAATCAAGCATAACCCCCATCTATGCTAAGAATTGACTCTTTATTTTCCTATTGCCTGCTTCTCTTGCAAAGAGATAGATTGCATTATTTATTTTATGTATCTTATCTTCCATTGGGGAGGGCTAAGGAGGATTGAAATGAACACTTTTCCCCCTTAGTAGTTTTTCCTATTAAAGCTCCTGTGAAATTAATTTATACACAAAAATAACTCAGTGAGTTCTAGACTTGATATTTAATATTTAGAAAATGTTTTTGTAAATGGATATTAGAAATTTCTATCATTTTATGGAAGTTATAGACTACATACATATGTTATTTCCCTGCAACAAGTAGAAATCAATAGGGGGAAGGGTCTCCAAGAGAGAAGGTATTGCACGGCAGATAGGAATCACTGTGTACTTGGAGTGAGTAAGATTTCAATTTCAATCCTACCTCAGACACTTCTTAACTGGGTGCTGCTAGACAAGTCGATTAACATATCTCAGCCTAAATGTCCCCATTTGTAAAGGGAGAAGGTTGGATTCCACAGACTCTCAAAGTCTCTTCTAACTCTAAATCCACAATTTGTTGATCTTAAGTTAGCCTGATGGAGACACCAGCCCTTTAATTAAAAAAAAACAGTGGAATTTATAAGACATTTTAAGGCTTCTAAAACACTGCCAAGCTTTATCCCATTGGCCATATTCAAGAACAACTAGGCCAATCAATCAGTAACTGTTTATTAAGTATCTGCAGTGTGCCAGAAACTGTCCTCAGCACAGGGATACAAAGACAGGAAAAAGGTTGTCCCTGCTCTTAACAGCTCAGGGTCTAGTGAGGAAAATAACATGAAAACACCAAACAAGAAATGTGTGGGCTAAACTGGAGATGATCACTAGAGGGACTGTAATAGCAATAGCAGGGATCAGGAAAGGTTCCTGGTAAAAGATTAAATTTTAGCTCAGATTTGAAGGAAGCCATTACATAGAGATGGAAAGGGTTAACATGTTATTCCTATACTTAATAACATAAATAACCTGCCTAGGTTTACAAAGCTCAAAGAGGCTAAGGTAGGTTTGGAAACCAGGTTTTTCTGAATCTGCATCTTCTCTCAATCTACTAAGCTTCTAAGATGAGACGTACAAAAATCAACAAAAGTAGATGGCCACATGTGTATTTTTCATTATGCAAAATATAGACTTAGAGATGCAAGGGCAGGGAAGTCACAAATTCAGGTTAAGGTCTGAATACACAAGCATATAAGGTATACATACAACATACGTGAAAAGCCTAAACACGATTGTTAAACTGTAAATCAAAGAGCAGTTCTCAGATCTGACTCAGGTCTTATGCTCATCACTCTCTGCTTTCATACTGTTATCTCTTTAGACCCAGGAGAGGGGCAGAAGACAATTCACTTAGGTTAAACGTTGGCAATTTGGTAATGTTTGCTCAACATGAAGCCTCTTCTACGAATGTGGCTGGAAGAAGAAGGAACAAACACTAGCCACTGAAATTTTGAGCACGTAGCAATCAATCAATTATGAAACATTTATATGCCTAATATGTGCCAGGCTCTGTGCTAAGCTCTGGAGATACAGAAAGAGACAAAAGACAGTCCTTGTTCACAAGGAGCTCCCAATTTAAGTTCACAATCTAATGGAGTGACTCACTGGCATTGTAATTTAAAGAGCCCCATTTCTGTAGTTCTTGTTCTTTTTTACCTTAGTGTCTTCCCTCTGAGACTACTTTCATTTTATCCTCCACCTAGCTTGTTTGAACATAGTTGTTTGAATGTTGTCTCTTGCATTAAGACTATGAGAATTTTGAGAGCCATGATTAGTTTGGGCTCTCTTTTTTTCCCCACAGTTTGTGACACATAGGACGCACTTATTAAAGGCTAGTTGCATGTCTGTATGGGGAGAAAATGATCTTTAGAACCTCCAAGTTAAGGAGAAATAGACTCCTCTTCATATAACCTTTCCTGGCTTCATGGATTGGGAGGAGAAAAGGGGGGTAGGGAATATGGATTGTGTGGATGTCGATCCCAATTCTTTGCCTTCCTAGAGAGTTTTGTTAGCATCGCAAGGGTGTACCCATTGTTGCACGTTATCACAATTACACAATTTACAGCCAGATCTTCTGCATGCCATGGCCAGCACTCTATCCTCCAGATCCCACTGCACCTTCCCAATAAGGAAAATGTGGCGTAACATTAGTGTGTTCATTCAAGCTCAAACTAATACGTTGGACTATTATTTACTTCGTGCTATGTTTTCTATTTTATAGGAAAGAAGCTTAAACAAAGAAAAAAGGAATGGGGCCTCTTAAGACCAAAATAACATTTTAGAAAGCTGTCTCAGGTGGAGCCAAATTGGTGGAGTAGAAGCAGGGGCTTGCTTGACATCTCTTCCAAATCTGTCCAAATGCCTATAAAAAATGAATCGAAGCAAATTCTAAAGTAGCAGAACCCACAAAATGACAGAGTGAAACAAATTTTCAGCCAAAGTAAACTTGGAAGGTCAATAGGCAAAGTATGTTGCACCAGTCTGAGGGAGGAGCACAGTCCAGTGTGGGCCATGTCAACACAAACAGGGCTCCAGAAAACCCAGAGCAGGACTCAGGGAAGTGAATCACTGGCAGCTATGGTGATTTCCAGACTACGTAACCCAGAAATGCCAAAGGCAACTTAGAAGGTCAGCAGGAAAGGTCTGTGGGACCTGGATGACAGAGAAGTGCTGTCTGGCTCTAGCCCCAGGGTGATGACAGCAGCAGCATTGGCCGTGGTAGCAGCCGCTTCCAGATCTCTTGTCCAACAGAGAGTGGGAGGATTGAGCAGCTGCCAGAGGGAGATTGTAGTGATTTCTTTGCTGGCACTGAGGCAGGATTCTCTGGTTTTGCCCGTGCTTCTCTCTGGGTCACAGTTCTCGTTGGCAGCCCTAGGACGAGGAGGAGCGCTGGCATGGTGGGGCTGGTGGCAGTGGTAGAGAGAGTATCCTCACAATTCTAAGGGAAAAAAAGAGTGCTTGTGGTCATTCACAGACCAGAGCAGGGACAAGGAGAGGGGTAAACACCTCTCCTTTGATCATACAACCTTGGAAGAACTGAAAATTTACAAGTCCCTAGAAGTATCACTGAAAACAGCTGCAAAAAACCCCTGAAGCTTAGGACAGTGCACCCTCCACCGTAGAAGCAGAGTGCTACCTTAAGAAAAAGTTAAAAAGTCAATTAATTGCCTGGGTAAATGTGCAAACAGTTGGAGAAAATTAGACTATAGAATCTTATGTTAGTGATAAGGATGATCAAAGCATACAACCAGAAGAAGACAATAAAGTCAAAGCTCCTACATCGAAAGACTCCAAGAAAAATATAAATTCATCTCAGGCCATGGAAGAGTTCAAATAGGATTTCAAAAATCAAGTAAGAAAAGTAGAGGGAAAATTTGGAAGAGAAATGTGAGTGATGCAAGAAAATCATGCAAAATGAGTCAATAGCTTCCTGAAGGAGACCCCCAAAAATACTGGAGAAAATAATACCTTAAACATAGACTAAGGGCAAAAGGGCAAAAGCCAATGAGGAAAAGAATGCCTTAAAAAGCAGAACTGGCCAGATGAAAAAGGAGGTCAAAAAGCTCACTGAAGAAAATAATTCCTTAAAAATTCGAATGAAGCAAATGGAAGCTAAAATCTTTATGAGAAATCAACAAACTATAAAACTGAACCAAAAGAATGAAAAAAGAAGACAATGTGAAATAACTCATTGGAAAGAAATAACAACTTATGTGGGAAATAGATCTAGAAGAAATCCTTTAAAAATTATTCCACTACCTGAAAGCCATGATCAAAAAGAGCCCAGACATCATCTTTCGAGAAATTATCAAGGAAAATTTCCCTGATATTCTAGAACCAAAGGGGAAAATAGAAATTGAAACAATCTACCAATCACTTCCTGAAAGAGATCCCAAAAGGAAAATTCCTAGGAATATTGTAGTCAAATTCCAGAGTTCTCGGGTCAAGGAGAAAATATGGCAAACAGTCAAAAAAAAAAAAAAGTCAAGTACTGTGGAAATTATAATCAAGATTTCACAGCTTCTACTTTAGGAGACTTGAAAGATTGGAATATGATATTCTGGAGGTCAAAGGAGCTGGGATTAAAACCAAGAATCACTTGCCCAGGAAAAATGAATATAATATTTCAGGGGGGAAGTGAACATTCAATGAAATTAGAGACATTTCAAGCATTATTGATGGAAGTGCCAGAGCTGAATAGAAAATTTGACTTTCAAATTCAAGACTCAAAAGAAGCATGAAAAGGTAAACAAGAAAGAAAAATCATTAAGTACCTAATTAAAGTTTAACTATTTACATTCCTACATTGAAAAATGATATTCGTAACTCATGAGACCTTTCTCAATATTAGGGTAGTTGGAGGGAGTACAGGAATGCATACATACACACATATACATACATATAAATGTTTATATATTTATGTACGCATATGTGTATATATTTGTGTATAGTTATTTGTATGTGTGTCTATGTGTATGTATGTATGTTTATGAGTCTATATATTTGCATGCATATGTATGTACTATTAGTAAATATTTATATGAATATATACACGTGTGTATGTGTATACACATGATATGTATGTATATGTATACACACACAGTGGGCACAGGGTGAGTTGAATATGATGTGTTGATATCTAAAAAATTAAATTAGTGGGTGAGAGAGGAATATACTAGGAGAAGGATAAAGGGAGAGGTAGAATGTGGTAAATTATTTTACATAAAAGAGACGAGAAAAAGCTTTTACAATAAAGGGGAAGAGGGGGGAGGTGAGAGGGAATGAGTGAACCTTACTCTCATCAGATTTAGCTTAAGGAGGAAATAACATACACACTCAACTGGATATGAAAATCTGTCTTGCCTGACAGGAAAGTAGGAGGGATGAGGATAAGAGAGAGGGAGAATAATAGAACGGAGGAGGGAGTAATCAGAAGCAAACACTTTTGAGGCAAGATGGGGTCAAAGAAGAGAATAAAATAAATTGGGGTGGGCAGGATAAGATGGAGGGAAATATAATTAGCCTTTCACAACATGACTGTTATGGAAGTGTTTGACATGAATGCATATGTATTACATATCAAATTGCTTGCCTTCTTAATGAGGGTGGGTGGGGAGGGAGGAAGTGAGAGAAGGTGGAACTCAAAGTTTTAAAAACAAATGTTAAAAATTGTTTTTACACGCTACTGGTAAATAAGATACACAGGCAATAGGGTATAGGAATCTACTTTGCTTTATAGGAAAATAGAAAAGAAGGGGAAAAGAGATGGGAAGGAAGATTGGGAGAAGGACTAATCAGAAAACATTATTTGTGGTGGGGAAGGGGAGAGATGGGGAGAAATGGGGAGATAATTTGTAACTCAAATCTTAGGGAAGTGAATGTTGGAAATCTAAAAATAAATTAATTAACAATAAAATAAAATAGAAAGCTGTCTCAGTGCAGTGACCATTGGGCTTATCAGCTGGATAATTTTTAATTCCCATAATTCTTAATTAAATTACATACAAGCCTAAGTCTTTAGGTTCTTTCCCACATGTGCTTTTGGATTTAGTAAAAATGGATGGCACATATGTACTTTCACTACAATCTAGGATGTTTCAAGTATAAGGGCATTTTTTCTGTAATTAGGAGCAGTGTGACATTTTTTTCCAAAGTTTTGGGGTTTATATTTGTTTGTTTTGCACTAACAGCTTTAAGATGGATAAAAACCACATCATGGTATATGGTCTTGGCTTCAGAGTAAGAAATGCAAATGTCTAAATCCCACCTTTGTCATATACTGACTGTGGATGACCTTAAGAAATTCACTTCAACAGCCTACATATCTGATGCCTTAACTCCAAAATGAGGAAGTGGATGAGCTAGTCTCTCTTACCTTTTCTAGCTCCAGCACTGGCATCTGATTAATTATATCAATTCAATTGTTAAGGACTTAGTAAGCTGATCTTACATGCCAGGCACTGTAATGGAGACACAAAGACAAAACTAAAATATCCACCAAAGGCATCCACACCAATGGAGTCAAGAATTGTTGGTAATTATGTAATAGTGCCCAGATAAAACTTTTCCCAATGTCTACCTTCATTAAAACTATTGTAAAGATTTTAAAGAGCTTTATTTTTTAAAAATAAATTATATTCAAGAATAACAAAGTTATTGGAGATGCAAATTGCACAATACTGTGGTAAAATAAATTCAATAATAACATTTTTTTAAATTTTTACTTAGTTGTCCAATTTTAACATTTTTTCTACTTTAAGGTCCAAATTCTCTACCACCACCCAGCTCCACACCTACCCATTGAGAAGGCCAGAAATAAGATACCCATTATACAAGCAAAGATATGGAAAACATAGTTTTACATTATCCATGTTAAAAAGAAAGAAATTATAAAACAATGTGTTTCGTTCTGCTATCAGAGTTCATAAGTTTTCTATCTGGAAATGGTTAATATTTTTCATTACGAGTATTTTGGAATTGTTGTGGAATATTGTATTAACCAAAGTGGCTAAGTCTTTGACGCTTAATAATTATTACAATATTATTCTTACTGTGCACAATGTTCTCTAATACAATGTATTGCATAGTAATAGTTATAATGGACATCCTTAATTCACCCTGATCTTATTGGGAAAGCTTCTAATTTGTCAACTCAATGATAATTGAATTTGTTTGAATCACAAGTTATGACAATGTTTTATATACTTCTTATGTTGTTAAGAGTGAAAACAAGATCTCCATTCTCACACTTTACAAGCTCAAAACACAGTTCCAGCAGTGAAAAAAAAATCTTGAACCTTGATATAAGTGCAAAAATACATTTTTTTTTCAAAATCTATTTAGCTGTGCATTGCAAGAAATCCCCCCTCAATGTGCAATGAAAATGGTTAATCTCTATTGTAATAATATGCTAAATGGCAAATATCGAGGGTTAATCTCATGGAATTCTATAAGTGCTATGCATGAGATAGATATATTCAGTAACATTTTATCCTCATGAATTGATATCAGTATTTGACAATACTTATCTGAGTGAAAAAAATTTTCAAAGATGAAATATGTAATATCTACTTACAGATAAGCATTAACAGTTGAAGATATGTAATGAATTTTGATAATAAAGAAGATCAGGTATAACTGAAATTAAGTAAAATGTCATCTTTCCAAAATTATTTTTATTATAAGACTTATATAATTATATAATTATATTTTCAAATGTACTCTTTATTATTGATGTTTTTATATTTACAGTTTAACCACAACAATTTCATGAAAATTTATTCTCTCTCTCTCTCTCTCTCTCTCTCCTTGTGTCTTTCTTTCTCTCTCTGTCTCCTGTCTCTCTTTCCCTCTGCCCCTGCCCCTCTCTCTCCATCTCTTTTAACCTAAGGATATACATAGTATCTGCTTGGCCCACAAAGCTTAAACCGTTAACTATCCGGCCTTTTACAGAAAGTTTGACAAAAGGAGATATACGTGTGTGTGTGTGTGTGTGTGTGTGTGTGTGTGTGTATGTGGAGAGAGAGAGAGAAAGAGAGAGATGATGTAGATATAGAGGGATGGATATATCTATCCATCTATCCATATATCTATCTTCAACAACTTCATATGTCTATCTATATCTGTCTATCTAAATATATATACACATACATACATATGTATACACATATATGTGTATATACACATATGCATGTGTGTATGTGTGTATATGTAGATGCGTGTCTCTATATGTGTATATATATATGTCTGTATGTATATGTGTATATATGTATGTATATACTGACAATATAATCAATCCATGTGCCCTGAATAAAAAAGAGATTGCCATGTCTTTTGTAGAGAAGGGCACTTGACTCAGGACTTAAAAACTGGAAAGATGAAGGTCATCAGTACTCTAAGAATGTTGAAGATAAACATCCTCAAATTTCTACTGTGCTTTGTAAGTACTCGTTGTATGTTTTTTTTAAAAATGATTATTCTAAGTAGTGCATGATGCATTGTTACAGTGATTTACCTCTAGGAAGGCTGTCTTGCTCTACAAAAAAGGAGTCATTTAAGATAAATGTAGAGCAGGCAGAAGAGGATGGGGCAGGGGAGTGGTTAGTACATGCTTTACCTATAAACCTTAAACAAAAAACTTTACTTTCTGCCTTCAAAAAAAAGATAATCAATCCCCCATAGCTATCACTTTGATGCTAATAAATTTTAAAATAACTTTTCACAATGAACATATCATACATGCATACATATATGAATACAGTATACATGCTTATATACATATGTGTGTACATTTGTATAAAGATTAACAAAAATAAATTAAAATTGACTGTGGGTGTGTATCTCAAACCTTACACCTTTTATTGCTTAAACATTCAATGTCCAATTTAGCCTTCTCTTCTGTACAAGCACTTGTTTATGTTGTGTTTCCATAAGGTCTGTAAGTTAAGTGTCTAAGCTGGGACTTGAGTGAAAGACTGCTGTCTCCACATCCAAAAAGTTTCTACTTAAACACATTAGAAGTAGGCTAGATATTAGTGATATCATGAATTCATACTAACAATATCAGTGGTCTAGAAAATGATGTGAGTGGCCTTCCTCACCCCACGAAAAGGAGGGGAAGTTTGTGAACTAAACTGTATTGTGATAGGCAAGTTAATGTGGATGAAGTGAATAGTTACACTTATTGATACATAAAATGAATCTAAGAACTTTTTATGTTAAAAATATTTTAACACAAAATAGGTTCTCTTTTGTAGCACTTTTCTCTCCTTTATTTGGCACGAAATTAGCATATAACGATTCTTAATGACAAAACAATATTTGTTACATTAAGTATCTTTTACATTTGGCAAAGAATCCATTATTCCCAATCCAGACCCGATTTAAGCCAATAAGTTTTCAATGGCAATTAAATCTGGCCAGATCCTAAGCCATTCAGAAATGGTTATTTCTACCTCTTGGATAAATTTCTTAACCTTTCATGATATGTGCTATGAGACTTGGGTATATGGCATTAGTTTACTTTATTGTGGAATTTTGTAATTTCTACAATTTGAGAACAACTCTGCTTTCCAGGGTATCAATAAATATCTTTAGAAATCACCACTCCTCCAATGGGAATAAGACTTCTAAGAACAGTGGATACAAAAATTGCATAAAGCCATATATAAATACATAGATAGTTTTGCTTATTTACTTATGTGTGTATGTATGCATGTGTGTGCTTTATGCAAAAATACTTCTTTTTTCTAGTCTTTAGTACTACAGTTTTTGTATTATCTGCTGATTTCAACTCATTTTTTTTTTTACCAGTAATACTATTTAAAATAGTTTAGAGGACAGCCAAGTGGTGCAGTGAGTGGAACACCAGCCCTGGAGTCAGGAGGACCAGAGTTCAAATCCAGTGTCAGACAGTTGATACATTTACTAGCTGCATGATCTTGGGAAAGCCATTTAACCCCAATTGCCCTGCCTTCCTCCCTCCAAAAATAAATAAATAAATAAATAAATAAATAAATAAATAAATAAATAAATAAATAAATAAATAAATAAATAAATAAATAGATAAATAAATAAATAAATAAATAAAATGGTTTAGAATGGAATATATGTATACACATAAACACACACACATCTATTACACACACACACACATATCTATAATCATTAACATTCACATTTATTCTAGTATTTCAACATGGCTTTCATGGAATCTCATTATCAGGTATTTTTACTAGTGTTCTTGTGGGTTCTTCTAATTTCAAGAAGCCTGTACCATACTATAAAAGAATCAGTAACAACACCACCTGGCTAGCAAGTTCATCTGAAGATGTCTGCTCATTTTAGAGCAATGCTTTGTCAATATTGTGACTATTTTTCTTTTTTTCTATCATATTTTGCTTTGTACTTCCATTTGATGGGTCTCATTCTGCCCTTGAATAATGTTTGAAATACTTGACTTCCCCACACCAAGCAACCACTACAAGTCAATTTTTCTTTGCGTATTTTCAACAAAGCATGAAATAATTATACATGGCATGAAATCTACCACTGAACTATCAGGCAACTAACAAAATTGGGAAAATTATTTCAATCCAGTTTTACCTGGTAAAGGTCTTATATAACCTAAGACATAGTTATATGAATGCAGAACCAAGGAGAGGATAGTGATGTTAAGAAATGAAGTTGGCTTTTCAATTACCAAGGGGGGGTGCCATTTAAAATAGTTCAAAATTTAACACATATAGTCATGAGCTATTCATAATTTTCCAGCATTTAAAAATATTTTATTGTACATTAAATCTCATTATCATTGTATCTTTTTTCAAGATATTCATTAATTTTTATTTTTCCTTATAAGCATGGTTTGACTTAAATTTTTAGTTTTAAAAAATACTTTTTCTTTTGTAGGCTTAAATGTGATCAGCCAGTGAAATGCATGAGTTCCATGTTTTCAAGTCATTATCAGGGGCCATTTTTATCTCTCCTCTTTTCAATAAAAATGACTTTTTTGGGAAAGCATGTTTCTTTATAGCTCTTTTGCAAAAATTCCTCACTACATCCTCTGCTCTTAACACTATTCATACAAAATAGGGCTTTCCTTTGGTAGCCTTTCCTCCTCCAGATATAGGAATCCTAATGTTTTTTTTTTTCTTTTTAAATTTATATCAGAAACACTCAGCTGTGATTCAGGGTCCTAGAAAACTGCATATATAATCATATATATGGCTCCTTCTCTTCTGTCACTCATGCCAAAATTGTTTCCCCAGGATACAGAATTGACTTGATTTGGGTTCTGAAGGTGAAAGACACATAGCATATGGTTGTGAAAAAAAATGAAATTAATATGGCAATGCTGGAATTTTGGACTTCCAAATCCATTATCTCATCATTGTCCTTAAATGGAGTTAGTAACAGTTTAATATGGCTTTTTTTGGAGGGAAGGGGGAAGGGGAAGAGGCACAGAGTAAATGTTTCACAATAGTTACTGACATTTTATGACTATTTATAAAGCAAGTAAAAATCTTGTGTCCCCCTAGTGTCTACTTTATATAAATGATTACTAAGAATTTTTGGCTCTGTGTATTTATATAACTGTTACTTTTCAACTGCAAATTCTGGGGCGGGGCAGGGGGGACATATTATAACCACAGAAAAAATGCGTAATTATTTTTTTTAAAAAGTGTCTTTTCATGAATGCCCCACAAAATATATCTTAACTAAGTGAAATTAATTGCTTAGATGCGTACTTTTTTCCAAAAAAATAGCATTATTTAAATGTCGAGTATTTCTATTATAAAGCAGAATTTGTCTGTTTCTACTTAGGAAAAATCCCCACATTTTGGGAGACACAGCATGTACTTTGGATAACTGTGATAGTTTCTTCTTTGCTGTGACTCAATCATAAATATAGACAGAAATACACTAAAAAAAATTACAAACACAAGCTTTGGGGCATTATCAATCACTATGAAGGAAAATAGTAGCTTGTTGATTCAAACACAATCCAACATGTCCCCTACCCCCTCAAATTCTACTTGATAATTATTTGCTCTTTATTAACGATTTCTTGCACCGCTGAACATAAGCTCTAAGTAAACTAAATGAACTAGAAAGCAGCAGAGGGAGTTAGAGATGAAGTCCAACCTGGGTCAGCAAATCTTTGAAGTCATTTGCATAAATGCATGTCAGCTGGCCAAACACACTTGGTGATCATTGCTCAGGTCCTAATTGTGAAACTTCCCTGCTTGCATTATCTTATTCCCCAGGAGTGGCACTGTGGAATTTGGATTAGGGTTAGGGTTAGTGGAGTGGCAAACAATCCTAAGTGCATCAGACCCGATGTCTGAATCGGCACACCAGAAGTTGTCTCTATTATTGCCATGTTATTTTTTATGGATCCATATTCTGCCCTCCAAGTAGATCGTTGCAAGCAATTTGACCTCATGGGCACCACGAGGGAGGACCAAAAGAATCATTCTCTCACTCTTGCTCTTGTACCATCCAGATTCTCTGCCACAATGATATAATTAATTCCTTCCATCTGAAGAATTATTCAACTGTCATTTAAAACCATATTTCCATATCTATCACCTAAGAAGGAAAAGGCAAAGAAGTCACTAGTAAAATGAAACAAAGATGAAATAGTGGTCAAGTAAGCAATATGAGTAGCATACCACTCTCTATGGACCACTTCCACAATTGTACTCCCTCATGAGTTTTGGGTTCCCAGAGGAAGGCTGCTATCTCAAGGTTCAAGGCAGTTCACTGCAAGTATTATAGTTCACAAACCTCTACCAGTGAGCTTCCTCTCTATAGTCAGCCAGTAAATACAATCAGCTCAAAGCAAGGACATTAACTAAAATGGAACAGTATGAGCCGTAGCAACAAAGAATATAAATCTGAAGCATGCTTTCCTAAAAAAATATATGTAGAATCCAGGGGAAGAGGAGCACAGATTTTGATTAAATGCAATGGCTGTGAGGCCCTTTATAACCTCCCCTCCTGCTACCTTTCTAGTTGTCTTACAACTCTCTCCCTAACAAGTACTCTTCATTCCTGTAACATTGTCCTCCTTGCCATGCCAGAAACAAGATACTCCATCTCCCTAATCCGGGCATATTTTTTGTTGTTTTTGTTGGCTGTCCCTCACACTTGGAATTCTCTCCCTTCTCATTTCTAACTCCTGTCCTTCTTGGCTTCCTCCCAGTTTCAATAAAAACTCACTCCCTATAGGATGTTTTTTTTCTCCCAACCTCTTTTCATTCTAATGCCTTTCCTTTGCTGATTATACCCTACTTACCATGTTCAGAGCTTATTTGTGCATAATTGTCCGCATATTGTTCTCCCATTAAAATGAGTGCTCCTTGAAGACAGAGACTATCTTTTCCTATGGCTTTTAGAAATGAGATTTATTAATGTGGTAAAGTAAGATCACTTGGTACAAATATTACCCACATACATGCAGTCTGTGACATACTCTCCCACCAGTCCATGCATTAAAGTGATAACTCACACCTCTTTGAATCCCAATATGTTGAGCTCCCTAGAGTGAGTGAGGAAGGGCACCAGACTGCCTAAAGGAGGAGTGAACAGAACTAAATCAGAAATGTGGCAGATCAAAGCTATTGTACAAATCAGGAATGGTTTTATGTTCATGAGTGGCTGCTGAATTTCCAGGCTAGTTGAGGTAGGGAGATCTAATCAGAAAAAAATATAATATGCATATTATATATATGTGTATGTATATGTAATATGTGTACATTTGCATATATACACATGCATACACACATGTATACACACATCTATAATGTGTATATACACATATAATGTGTACATACATGCAAACATATAAAATCTATCTCTGTCTATATTTGTATACTCATACATACACCATACGTACATGCACACATGCATACACACATATACATATAACAAAATAAATTCAAGGTAATTTTGGATAGGAGCAGAGGAGTTGTGATCTATTGGTTCATCTATCTATCTATCTATCCATCTACACACACACACACACACACACACAAACACACACACACAAATACACACACTTTTTTTTCCCATAATAGAACATAAGCTCCTTGAGGTCTGGGTCTTTCATCTTACTTTTCTCAGCACCTAGCACTGTCTATTGTAAGCCCTTAACAAATACTTGTTGACTGATTGATTTCACTCATTTCAAATAACATTTATTAAGCAGCTAATGAAGGGGTAAAAAACGGAGTCATCGAATCCTTACTCCTGTCAGTGAGCTAAGCACTGGTTTATAAGCATTCTCTCTTTTGAACTTCACCGCACACCCATGTGGTAGGTGCAAGTATTATTCCCATTTTGTAGTTGAGACAACTGAAGCAAACAGTTTACATGACTTTCCACAGGTCCCACAACCAGGAATAAATGGCATCAAACATATATTGCCTTAGATTTCTTTAAGATATCATTGAGAGGGCGAGTACATGTTTTCACACTCTACCAGACCAATTAACCTCTAGACCAGGAGCTTTTCCTTCTAAGTGTCTTGCTTCTGTTAAAAGGTCGTTCTAGTAAAATTGTGCTTATTAGAGATTGTGCTTTTATTTTTGTATATAGTTTCTCAACAGTGTTTTGAACAAAGAAGAAAAAAACTAGTAGTGTTGTGAATTCAGAAGGGCTTAACTTGGAGTCAGGAAGATCTGAATTCAAATCCAGCGTCAGATATTTCCTAATGTGTTGGTAAGCAAAATGGGCTCCTTAGCACTTACTGCCCTTGAAGAGTTTGGCTTTTGTTTGCTTTGAGTAATTCAGTGTATTTCATTGAGCCTTACTAGGTGCTAAGCCCCAGGCTCAAATGCCTATTAGGTGTTGAACCTATGTGAGTGTGGATTGGTGACTGGGGTGGGGCCCAAGGTGGGGCTGGCTAAGGGGAGGTGCTAACTCCAGAGCCATGCCCTATTAGGTGTTAACCTAACCTATGTGGATGTGAAACTCCCAGGGTCCTAAGGGGAGGGGCTAACCCAAGAACCAATCATAGCAGCCTAAATTCTGGTCATTCAGATGATGTTTGATGACATCTGAAGCCCTGTAAGAAAGGAGGACAGAGCCATTTGTGCAGGGCTCTTGAGATGGTGTTGATGAGGAGACTCCAGGCAGCTGTAGATAAGGAGCCCTCCAGCTTGTAAACCTATATGCTGAGACTTTGTCGAACTTTGGTAACTATGTATTGGGATTTGAATGAGACAAGGTCTGTCTGTTGATGTTTGTAATTTGTTTGTATTTTGCTCTGAAGTTCAGTGTGCTGGTCTTTTTCCCCTGAACTAAGTGAATTGTATTTGTGTGCTGAATTAAAGTAAGCTTGTCAACCCCTTCACCTTGCTTTCCTTAGTTAAGCAGATCAAAAGAACCTGTGCTGTTGGCAGCTTTCTGGGTGCTGGCTGTGGGTGGATCTTACACCCCCACAGAAGCTGCTAGCCAGATTGTTGAAACACCTAGTTGCTGGGACTACCTTTTGAATTTCTTTGTATCCCTGGTACTTAGCATAGTAGCATATAATAGATGTTTTGTAGATGCTTATTACCTCTCTGACTATAGTCCTTGATAGAAAAGGGGAAGCTAGCAGAAAAGTTTGGTTTAAAGGGAAAGAAAATTTATTCCAGTTTAAATCTGTTGTGTTGAAGCTGTGTTTGGGATGGTTAAGTGGAGATCTCCAGCAGGCACTTTGTGATATGTCATAAGAGAGAGGAAAGCTGGGCATGATCAGTATACATCAGTAATGATCATTGACCTGTTTTGGTTTTGATGTGATAATCAACTTAAGAGTATAGAGAGGGAAGGAAAAAAGTCCCAGGACACCCACATGTAGCAGTAGGACCAAGATGACAGTACTTAAAATGAAATGAAGAATGACCAAACAGGTAGGCGAAGAACCAAAAGAGAAAAAAAGTGTATGTATATATGTATGTATGTATGCAGGTATGCAGATATGTATAACAAAATCCCAAGGGGGGAAAATATTTAGGAAGAGGAGATTGTCAATGACAAATGCTGCAAGGATATAGACAGAAAAAGTCATTAGACGTTGCAATAAGGTGATCCCTGCTCAGTTGTGATAAAGGCAAATTTGTGGTTTGGAGTCTGACAGCAAGGGCTTGAAAAGTGAATGGAACATCAGCAGCTAACACTAATAATAGCTGACATTTATATAGTGCTTACTCTGTGCCAGACACTGAGCTAACTACTTTAAAAATATTATCCCACTTACTACTCACAATAACCCTAGAGTGCTATCATTATTCTCACTTTATAGATGAGAAAACTGAGACAAGCCGAAGTTGAGTGACTTGCCTGGGTCACACGGCTACTAGGTGCCTGAGGGTAGTTTTGAACCCAGATCTTTCTGACTCCAAGTCTTGTGCTTTATCCACTGCACATTTTAAGTGCTTTACAATAGGCAAAGATAATGGTGGTATGAAGTATTTTTAAAAATAATTTTCTTCCATCCCCTTAATCCCTCCCCTCAAAAAAAGAGAAAGAAAGGAAGAAAAGAAGGAAAGGAGAGAGAGAGAGAAAGAGAGAGAGAGAGAGAGAGAGAGAGAGAGAGAGAGAGAGAGAGAGAGAGAGAGAGAAAGGCAGGAAGGCAGGAAAGGGAAAGAAGAAGCAAGACAACTGTTGTGTACCAGTTGGAAATATACCCAGAAGGAGGATCTGGGGAAAAACATGATATACAGAAAAATTATTTTAAAAATATATTTGAATAGAGTTAATGGAGCACAATGAAAAAAATGCCTAAATATTGAGGGAAATGATCTTATTTTCCCATCTCATTCCTCCCATTTACTAACTAGGTGACCTTGGACAAGCCAAATTATCTCTTTAGGATTTCATTTCTTCAGTCATAAAAGGAGAGAGTTAGGGTAGAAAATATATAAGGTACCTTACAGCTCTAATGTTCAATAATACTATAAAATTAAAACAGCTTTCATTTAACAATTATTTATTTTCTTTCTACACAGAGAAGGATCTTCCTCCTTTAGCATATTAATCTCAGTAGTAAAAGAACAATTCTGAGATACTAAAAGAAGTCCATTGTTACTCCCATGATTTTCTGCCTCGGTCTGACCAAACTTCCCACCCTTCCAAGTAGAGTGTTTAGTTCTGGGTATGACATTGTTGTATATGACATTGAATGAGCAAAGTACCTCGTGAGGCACCATAGTGTGATGGATGGAATGCTGTAATGGGAATCAGAAGATGTGAGTTCAAACCCTGCTTCATGCCCTTACTTCCTTTGTGATGCTCCCGGACACATGTAGTCTCTCTGGATCTCATTTTCCTCATTCATAAAATGAGGGGGCTAGCCTCCATGACATGTAAGGACCATTCCAGCTCTAGACCTATGACCCTATGGGTAATATGTGTGAACAAGATATGAGAATCAGGGAACAAAAAATATAAGAATAAGTTGAAGAAAGTGGAGATAGGATGGAAAAGAAAAAATGGGATGGGGCAGCATGACTATCTTCAATTATTTGATGAGCTATGCAATGAAAGAGGGATTAAACTATATTTAAATCTAGAAGGTAAAACTAGGAATGAAGGCTGGAAGTTTCAGAAAGAGAGACAAACATAAAAGTAGAGAAATACTACAAAGACGAATCGTTTGCAGATAGGATACACTAAAAAATGAATGCTGAAATTTCATCAATTGATCATATACATGACTGGCTAGATGGTAGAAATGTTGCCTTCATCAAGCCTTTGGAGGGCAACAACCTAAGAAAAAGTAAATGAGGTGCCAGATATAGAGTAATGAATGTTGAATTCACAAGATAGAAAGACAAAAATGCTGCCCAAAGTAAGATAGCTATGAAATAAGAGAGGGGAACCTGAGGATTTAAAGCTCTAACTCAGTGTCTCTCACCCCAGCTTCTCCACGTGTTGGGAATAGTGAATTTAAGCAAACACACAGGGTTACACCTCAAGAACTGTCTATGGGGATCCTGTACTGTCCCCTTATACCAGACATGCCTAACATGCTGACAATGCTCCTAAGTAAACCAGAACATGAAAATGTAATTGAGAAATATTTAACAGAACAAATAAAAATAAAATAAAATGGTTAACATTACATTTGAAAACTGTCAATTTGCAGCCCTTAGGTATCCTTATGGATGGATTAACTAATCTATTTTTACTAGAATTCAACATCACTGCATTATAGAAATGGGTCCCGAAACCTATAGAAGTTAGCTAACTCTGATTTTCTTGGAAGGAAAATCTTTCCCTCTCCCATGAAAAGAAATGGTGAGAAATGAAGTCCAAATAAAAATTCAGACTATCAAGAGAGATAATCAGGGAAGCTGCAAATGTTTAAAGATAGAAAAGACAATGAACCAATATCATTTCAAACCTTCTATGTACTAATAACATCAAAGTTTATAAAGGAAAACAAATGAATTGAGGAAAGACATAAGCACCTTGTAGTAGAGTTCTAATCCTGGAGTTAGAAAAATCTGAGTTCAAATTTGACCTTAGGTACTTAGTAGGTGCAAGCCACTCAACCTCTGTCTGTCTTAGTTTCAACTGTAAAACGGGGATAATAATATTTACCTTACTTCTAGGATTGTTGTACAGACCAGATGAGATCATATTAAACAAAACAAAACACTTAGCAAAGTTCCTGGAACATAGTGGGGGCAATAAATGTTAACTGATATTGATATATTATCAGATAGTAACATAAGTGTAATTAGGATACTTAATGTTCCCACCTCAGACCTGGGCAAAAGGAGTAAAAAGGTAATAAAAAGGAAAATATAAAACTGAACAAACTATTAGGAAAACCAGTTTCTGAACTAGATTTTTTTTGGAGGGGGGCAAGGAGAGTGATTGGGATTAAGTGACTTGCCCAAGGTCACACATCTAGGAAGTGTGTCAAGCGTCTCAGGCCAGATTTAAATTCAGGTCCTCCTGACTCCAGGGCTGATGTGCTACTCACTGCCCCATGTAGCTGCCCCTCTGAACAAGAGTTTAATAGGATATGCATATTTTTCAGTACCACATAGTACTTTTATAAAACTTGACCATGTGCAAAGTTATAAATTAAGTGTAAAAAAGCAAGAGATAATTAACAGTTGCTTAAAGACTAGAAAACAGTAAAGGTAACAATACAAGGAATGAAAGAAAATATAAATACTAAATTGAATACTAAAGTGTAAATGAACCATAAGAAATTAAAATTAAAATAACGAAGAGTCCAGAGTAGTATGGAAAAACTTACATAAACTCAATCTGAGTTTAGTAAAGAGAAATAAAAAATCAATATTCATGATGATTATAATGATGTAAACAAGAAAGACCAATAAAAACTTGAATGTTTTATAATTATAGTGGCTGAACTGAGAGCCATAAAAGATCTGAAAAACTATCCGTTTTTCACTTCATCGTAGAAGTGGGGTTCTAAAGAACTGAAATATTCCATATACATTTCTACCTCTCCCTCCCTGTCCAAAGCCCTCTACAGCCTCTTTGCTTTAGATCACTTTATCTTTAGTTATGCTAATTATGCAGGAATGTAAAAAATCCTCCAGGGTTGCAGGTACTACTCCTCACAAAGTGATGGTACATGAACAAAGTAAGGTCTAGCTGAATGACATCAAAATGTGATAATATCTTTTTTGTTTCAGCTATTTGTGCTTCCTGGAACTCAGATTTCTAGTAGGTATCTCAAGACTTTGTGCAAGGTGATTTGGTTTTAAGTCATTTAGTTGTTTCCTTATCAGCATTTTATGCCTCACATCAGCACTTATAAGTCCATCTCCTATGGTGTCTCCACTGTGGGATAAACCATGATATACATTATCATTTCCTGGGGTTTCATTAAGCTCTATTTCAACAGTGGTTTACTAGGATATTTACTAATCTCAACTTGCTTGAGGTTTTCAAGAGGAAATCAGAGTCCATGTCTGTATATCACTCATGGATAACTTTGCTTATGTGTGGGGTCCCACTGATTGACGGTATCATTTCTTAAACATACACACAAATGCACGCACACACACACTGCAGTTTTAAGGTCTTAAAACGAGTAAAGGCTGGATCTATTTTAATGGTATTTTATTTTTTCTCAATTTAATGTAAAAACAATTTTAGTATTCATTTTACAAGATTTTGAGTTCCAAATTTTTTTCCACCCTCCCTCTCCCACCTTTTTCCTAAAATGGTAAGCAATTTAATAAAGTTTATACATGCACCATCATGCAAAACATATTTCCATATTAGTTAGAGTTGTGAAAGAAGAAACAGATCGAAAGGGGAAAAGACACAAGAAAGAATAAAGGAAGTGAAAAAAGTATGCTTTGATCTGTATTCAGAGTTGAATAGCTCTTTATCTGAATATAGATAACATTTTCTTTAGTGAGTCCTTTGTATATGTCTTGGATCATTACATTGCTGAGAAGAGCTGAGTTATTCGTAGTTGATCATCACATGTTGCAGATACTGTGTACGAGGTTTTTCCTAGTTCTGCTCATTTCACTTCATATCAGTTTATACAAGCATTTCTGGGATTTTTTTTTCTGAAATCTGCTTGTCTATCATTTCTTATTGCACAATAGTATTCCATTACATTCATAGATGAAAACTTTATTAGCCATTCCCCAATCAATATGCATCCTTTCATTTTCCATTTTTTTTTGCCATCATGAAAATGGCTGCTATAAATTTTTTGTACATATAGGTTCTTTTCTCTTTTTCATCATTTCTTTGTGAAATAGGAGAAGTGTGGCATTGCTGGATCAAAGGGAATGCACAGTTTGGTTGCCCTTTGGGCATAGTTCCATTTTGCTTTCCAGAATTGTTGGATCAGTTATTAACTCCACCATCAGTGTATTAGTGTCCCAATTTTCTCACATGCTCTCCAACATTTATTATTTTCCTTTCTTTTGTCATCTTAGCAAATTGGATAGGTGCGAGGCTATACCTCAGAGTTGTTTTAATCTGCATTTCTCTAATCAAAAGTGATTTAGAGGATGGGTGGAGCCAAGATGGTGCTGGAAAACAGACACTCACTTAAGCTATCCCTCAAATCTCTCCAGATACCTGTAAAAATGACTCTAAACAAATTCTAGAACTACAGAACCCATGAAATAGCAGGGAAAAACAAGTCTCCAGGCCAAGACAGCCTGGATGATAGCTGGGAAGTCTCTATCAAACCATATAGGGAGCAGAGCACAGCCCGACCCAGCATTGACCATGCCAGGACAGACCAGGCAAGGAGTAAATTAGGAGGAACAGGGCTCAGGGCCATGAATAGCTGAGCTGTGGCAGTTACTAGACTTCTCAATCCACAAACACCAAAGACAACAGAGCAGGTCAGGGGAAAACTGATGGATCTGGGTGAGAGAAGTGCACTGTCTGGCCCCACCCCAGGTGGTGAAGGGCAGCAGCAGCAGGAAACTCCAGCTGTTGCTTCCAGAGCTCCAGCCCAGCTACTTCTGGAGCCCCTGGCCAACACAGTGGGAGGAATCAAGCAGCAGATAAGAGCAGGACTGCAGGGAGCACTTTGCTGGCGCAGAGGCAGGGTTCTCTTGCTTTGCCCTGCTTGGATTTGGTTCTTGTTCCTGGTTGGCTGTTCTCAAGGGAGGAGGAGCTCTGGTGTGGCAGAGGATGTGGTTACTGTGCAGTAGAAGTATCTCTGAAAACATCAGCACAAAACCACTGAAGCTTGGGATAAAGAACTCTTCATTCTGAAAGCAGTCATACCCTGACAGAATGCTCAAAAGTCAAGTAATTGGCTGGCAAAATGAGGAGACAGCATAAAAGGAGTCAGACTATATATATATATATATATGTGTGTGTGTGTATGTATATATGTATACATATATACACACATATATATCATACACGTGTATGTTATATATGTGTATGTTATATATGTGTATATATATATACATATATGTGTGTGTGTGTGACAAAGAATATCAAAACATACAGCCAGAAGAAGTCAACAAAGTCAAAGATCCTTTATGAAAATCCTGTAAGAAAAATAGCTATTGGTCTCAAGTCATTGAAGAGCTCAAAAAGGATTTGGAAAATCAAGTAAGAGAAGTAGAGGAAAAATTGGGAAGAAAAATGAGAGTGATGCAAGAAAATCATGAAAAACAAGTCAACAACTTGCTAAAGGAGACGCAAAAAAGTACTGAAGAAAATAACACCTTAAAAATAGACTAACAGAAATAGCAAAAGAGCTCCAAAAAGCCAATGAGGAGAAGAATGCCTTAAAAGGCAAAATTAGCCAAATGGAAAAGGAGATACAAAAGACCACTGAAGAACATACTGCCTTAAAATTTAAAATGGAGCAAGTGGAAGCTAGTGACTTTATCAGAAATCAAGAAATTATAAAACAGAACCAAAAGAATGAAAAAATAGAAGACAAAGTGACATATCTCATTGGAAAAAAGAACTGACCTGGAAAATAGATCCAGGAGACATAATTCAAAAAAAAATTGGACTAACTGAAAGCTATGATCAAAAAAGAGCCTTGACATCATCTTTCAAGAAATTATCAATGAAAACTTCCTTGATATTCTAGAACCAGAGGGCAAAATAGAAATTGAAAGCATCCACCAATTATTTCTTTAAAAAGATCCCAAAAGGAAAACTCCTAGGAATATTGTAGCCAAATTTCAGAGTTCCCAGATCAAGGAGAAAATATTGCAAGCAGCCAGAAAGAAACAATTTGAGTATTGTGGAAACACAATCACAATAACACAAGATCTAGCAGTTTCTACATTAAGGGAGTGAAGGGCTTGGAATATGATATTCTGGAAGTCAAAGGAGCTAGGATTAAAACAAAAAATCACCTACCCAGCAAAACTGAGTATAATATTCCAGGGCAAAATATGACTTTCAATATGATTTACTGACTTTCAAGCTTTCTCAGTGAAAATACCAGAGGTCAATAGAAAATTTGACTTTCAGATATAAGACTCAAGAGAAGCATGAAAAGGTAAACAGGAAAGAGAAATCATAAGGGACTTACTAAAGTTAAACCATTTTGTTTACATTCCTACATGGAAAGATGATATTTTGATATTTGTAACTCATGAGACCTTTCTCAGTTTTAGGGTTGTTGAAGGGAATAGACATAGAGATAGATAGATAGATAGAGATAGATAGGTAGAGATATCTATAGTTCTCTCTATATACATACATATATATATATATATATGTATGTATACAGAGAGAGAGCACAGGGTGAGTTGAATATGAAGGCATGATATCTAAAAAGTAAAATTAATGGGTGAGAGGGATATATTGGGAGAAGGAGAAAGGGAGAGATATAATGGGGTAAATTATCTCACATAAAAGTGGCAAGAAAAAGCAGTTATAATGGAAGGGAAGATGGGGCTGGTGAAAGGGAATGAGGGAATATTGCTCTTATCAGATTTGACTTAAGGAGGGAATAACATACACCCTCAGCTGGGTATCTTACCCTACAGGAAAGTAGGGAGGAAAAGGATAAGAGGAGGGGATGACAGAATGGAGGGCAGATTGAGGGAGGAGGTAATCAAAAACAAACACAGTTGAAAAAGGACAGGGTCAAGGAAGAATATTGAATAAAGGGGGATAGGATAGGATGGAGGGAAATATAGTTAGTCTTTCACAACATCGGTGTCATGGAAGTGTTTCACATAATGATATATGTGGCTTGTGTTATGTTGCTTGCCTTCTCAAGGAGGGTAGGTGAGAAGAGAAGAAGGGAGAAAATTTGGAACTCAAAGTTCTAAAAGAAATGCTCAAAAATTTGTTTTTACATGCAATGGGAAAATAAGATATATAGGCAATTGGGTATAGAAATCTATCTTGCCTTACAAGAAAGTAAGGGGAAAAGGGATGGGAGGGGGAGTGGGGTGACAGAAGCAGGGCATACTGGGGAAAGGGGCAATCAGAATATATGCAATATTGGGGAGGAAGAAGGTAGAATTGGGGAGAAAATTTGTAATTCAAAATCTTGAGGAAATCAATGTGAAAAACTAAAAATATTAAATAATAAAAAATAAATTAAGAAAAGAAAAAAGTGATTTAGAACACTTCCTCATATGCCTATATATAGCTTTGATTTCTTCATCTGTAAACTGTTCATATCCTTTGACCATTTATCAATTGAGGAATGGCTTGTATTCTTAAGAATTTGACTCAGTTCTCCGTATATTTGATAACTGAGGCCCTTATCAGAGACACTTCCTGTAAACATTGTTTCCCAGCTTTCTGTTTTTCTTCTAGTCTTGGTTGCATTAGATTTGGTTGTGCAAAAGCTTTTCAATTCAATATAATGAAGGTTATTTATTTTACATTTTGTAATGTTCTTTGTCTCTTGTTTGTTCATGAATTCTTCCCTTCTCCATAGATCTGACAGGTAGACTATTACTTGCTCTTCTAATTTGTCTGTGTTTATTCTAATTTGTTTGTTTAGATATCACCTTTGATGTTTAAATCATGTGCCCATTTTGACCTGATCTTGGAATATAGTGTGAGATATGGTGGTCTACACCTAATTTGTCTCCTATGGCTTTCCAGTTTTCCCAGCAGTTTTTGTCAAATAGTGACTTCTCATCCCAAAGGCTGGGGTCTTTGAGTTTATCAAACACTGAATTATTATGGTCATTGACTACTATATCTTGTGGACCTAATCAATTCCACTGATCCACCACTCTATTTTTAGCCAGTACCAGATAATTTTGATGATTACTGCTTTATAATATAGTTTCAGATCTAATAGTGCTAGGCCACCTTTCTTTTACTTTTTTTTTCATTAATTCCCTTGATCTTCTTGATCTTTTGTTCTTCCAGATGAATATTGCTGCTATTTTTTCTAGGTATGTAAAATAATTTTTGGTAGCTTGTCCTTGCCTTTGTAGTGGCTGCCCACCATGCTTAGAATGCTCTGCTGCCACACTTTTGTCTCTGTGAGTCCCTGGACTCCTTCAAGTCTCAACGCCTATGTCACCATTTGCAGGAGACCTTTCTTGGTCTCTCAGCTGCTAATGCCTTTCCCAGTAGGCTTATCATCACATACTCTGTATGTATCCAGTTATTTATATGTTTCTGAATTACAATATCAGTTTCCTAAGGTCAGGGACTTTTTCTTTTTTTTCTTCTTCATCAAATCACTTAAAAGAGTATCTGGCACATAGTAAGTCCATAATAAATGCTCATCGACTGACAGAAATAATATGTATCACAACACTGTGGAAACACCAATAGAAATGGGACTTATTATTAAAGTATGTCCATGCAAAAGTATGTCCTTTGCAGAAGAATTGACTGGATGGCAGATCAGTCATTGAAACATAGATTCCCTCGACGAAATTCATGAGTCACATCATAAAATCATGGTGTATATCATTTGGCTAAGGATTACTGTTCAGGTACAGGTTAACATGATGATAGAAGCAGAACTGGAAGGAAACTCAGATGTCATTTAGTCTACACTCTCATTTTACCTTGAGGATTTTGAGGCACACCAGAGGTTATGGCTAATCTTGTAGATAGTAAGTTAAGAATATTTATCTCTATCTAGAGATCAGAAAAAATGTGATGAGTATTTCTATCATATTCCAATCATCAAGAGAGACTTTTATGAAGTACTCCTTACTATAGAAGGGAAGTGAACTGGAGTTCTCAATGCCTACGTTAATGGAGGACAATCACAAATTCTACAAAAGTCAAAACACATGACACATTATTTCTGTTTCCTTATTGACTACCCTAGCTATGTATAGAGAAAATTGTCGTCAATTCAGGTCATCCTCCATTATATGCATGTATCACAATTTATTTAGGCATATGCTAATTGATAAACAGTGCTGCTATGAATACTTTTGGTGTAGATGGCATTTTATTTTTTTTCTTAACCTTTTGGGCCAAACCTTAGGAATATGATGTGTGGATAATAATATGCAGATTTTTATGTCATATACAAATAGAAATAAAAAAAAACCTTTTAAAATATGTTCTGCTACTTTAAATTTATGAAGAAACAGGTTTCATACAGCATTTGGGCAATTTTGACAGAGAATGCCTAAGCTGAGGAAAAGACATGGACTCTCAAATATCTTTGTCAACAAGGTGGTGTAGTAGGAAGGCCGAATTTATGATCTCAAAAGGATCATATATATATTTGAATGATTTGAAATCGCAAGGTATATAGAATTCTCTAAGAAGAAGACATGAAGACATTTATTCAGGCCCCAGAGCAACAAATTAGTGAACCAGCCTCCCCATTCCGACATCATGATCACAAGCCTCCAGGCCCAGTAGGCCCGCCTCACAAGAGTAGCCAGGAGGCCACAGAAAAATAAGATGGCATAAATCATATTCACTGGCCTCAAGTCCTCGCTGGAACTCCTGGGTCTTCACAAGGGCCGGCTCTGCTTCAGCTTCAGCTGTAGTTTGTCGCCTCTCTTCGCAGCCAAGCCTCTGGCGTTCTCAAGCCCGGCCTCAACGACCAGAGACCAGAGACCATTGGTTCCCGAGTTGGCCCCTCTTAAGTCATTAATCTACGCCCACACAGGTTTCAAACCTGATAGGGCTTTGGGCCTGGGGCTTAGCACTTAACAGCTGAAAGTGCTTTCACTGTAAACAAAAGCCAAACTCCTCAAGGACTAAGGAGCCCATTTTGCCGTACTGGCACAGGTGGCAATATGTACTTGTGTGAACAAAAAAAAAGTTTGCTATTATAATGTGTTTTGTTATTAAAACTTAGAGAAGCATGCTTATAATACAACTAAAGCCATTAAAAATGGAGGACTATGTTCAAGAATTCAGACATGTCAAGTATTATGGTAACAATGTAATTTAGATAGAGATAGATAGATAGATAGATAGATAGATAGATAGATAGATAGATAGATAGATACATACATACATACATACATACATACATACATACATATATACATACAGGTAGAGATATTTTCTGACTGGAGGATATTTTTTCTTAAATCAGAAGCCTTACAAAAGCTTTTGGAGATTTGGGTATGTTTAAAATGTACTATAAATTTGATAGGAGAAATTTGGGTTTTTCAGACTTTTTCAAAGTGAAAAGGGAATCAGAAATCTCTTAAGCTAGAAAAAATGGCTTCTATTTCAAAGGTTCTTCCATTTTCTTATATTATCAAAGGGATAGGAAAGCATAGGGACTTGGTATATGAACCTGAGCACTGAAGACACAATGGGAGGTATGCGGAGACAAGAATGAAAAACTTCTCTTTGGGAACATTGACAGTTACAAGCATTTAGGAAATAGAAGGCTTCAACTGAAAGATTCCTACCTGGGCAGAGAGAGAACTGATTTCATATACCCAGATTTCCTGTGCTCAGAAATGATTGCCTTTTAGTGCCACCAAGAATGGGGAAGGTGAAACATGTCCTAAGGTCCTATTCTTTCCTGCAGCCTCTAGCTTAAGAAGGAATAGCAGACAGGCTTTGCACCTCCTTTAGTATACTCATCACCTGGCTTAAAGGGTCAACCTGAGTTGTATCAATATAAAATCACTTCTGATGAGACAACACAGCATCTGGGGAAGTGGAAAACTGGCTGGGCCATTCTATAGAGCCCAATGGCAGCACTTTTGATGAGCTTTGCAGTTCTCTAGCCTAAAAGGAGCTGTTACTTATACTAAGAGCTAAGACTTTTTAAATATCCCTTTAAGGGTGATGGTTAATTGGAAGAATCTGAAAAGTCTATGTTTGATTAGAGAAGGGAAAACAAATATATATATATATATATACGTATGTATGTATGTGTATGTATATGTATATGTGTATATATGTGTGTATGCATATACACATACGTACATATGTATACAAACATATGTGTGTGTGTGTATATATATATATATATATATATATGTATATATATATATCTTATTTCCGCATGCACAAGATGCACCCTTTTTCAAAAAATTTGGAGTCTAAAACCTGGGTGCGTCTTATACAGTGGTTATAGATTTTTTTACTTGAATTTCCTGCTTTTTCACACTTGTTTTTGCACTCATTGTTGCAGATTTTTTTACTTGCATTTCCTGTTGTGTGCTTGTTGTCTTTGCGCTCATTGTTTCGCATTTGTTACCGGTGTATTAGATTGTTTTGCCACATTCTGCCCAGAAATGGCTCAGAAAAGATTTTTGTACAGTGCTGAATTCAAGTTAAAAGTGATCCAGTTTGTGAAAGTGAATGGAAATCGTGCTCCTCCAACTGAGAAAACAATCTGAGACTGGCTATGGGAAGCAGAAACCCTACTGAAAACGCCAAGGCAGAAGAAGGCCGTGAGAGGCAAGTCAGCAAAATGGCCTGATTTAGAGAAGGAATTGAAGATATGGATTGAAGAGCAAAGGGCAATTGGAATTCCTGTGTCCACAAAGATGGTTCAGCATGAGGCAAGAAGAATTATTGATGAAAAAGAAGTTACTGATTTCAAAGGAGGACACAATTGTTGCTTCAAGTTCTTGAAATGGAATGGACTAAGCATGCATACATGAATCAGACTTGCCCAAAAGATGCCTGAAAGCTATGAGCAGATGAATAAAACTTGAATCCAATAACTTTACGTAATACATTTTTTTTCAAATTTTGGGCCCCAAAATTAAGGTGTATCGTATACCTGGAGAAATACAGTATATTTTTTCTTTTTGAAGAGTGGGTAGTTGGAGCAGCTAAACTTTGCAGAGAACCAGTTTTGTGTATGCATGTGGTTAATTGTTGTCTTTCATTCTCAAAGAGAACCAAGATGATAGTCAAGTTGTAGCGTGTCCGACTGTAGTTGATCAAACCAATGCAAGCTTGGAATGCTCTATTACAGGTCAAGCACAAATAGTCCATGTGAACATTTGGGGTGGATTCTCTTTATTTTTGCATCTCATATTTCTTTTGAGCTACTTCAACTCTGCTTTGCTCATAGAATACAGCACCTTCTCTGAGGAGGGCGTGTCATGTTGTGAGGTCTTTTGCCATCATCTCCCATGTCCTGCAATCAATTACAAAGTTATTCAGAGAGACCTTGAGACTGTCTTTGTATTGCTTCTTCTGACCACCATGTGAGCACTGTAGGTATGCATGTGTGTAAATAATATTCATACATGCAATTCGTGAATTTGTTTTAATATATTACTATGTAGAGTTATTATTGTTCCTTTTGATTTATTACTAAGTTATTACAATAAAACCTAAAAGTGCCATTATTCGAAGGGCTGGGAGTATGGATGGAAAATGCAATAGGCTACTCCACGGACCCTGACAGAGTTCAGATCTACCCATGGGGTGGTGGTCTGTCTCCAGGAATCTAGACTGTCCAGGATGATGCCGGTTTGGAATCAGCAAGTCAAAATTCAAAGAAAACTAGGCTATCTTACATGACTAGAGGAGAAGTATCAGGCATCTAGAATCTGTGGGGTTCAGGATTAGGGTATATTTAACCCAGTGCTTCCAGACATGTGGACTCCTCAGTCACTGTTATCATATTTGGTCATAAAGTTGACGTTACTAAGTTTCTGTAAAATCTTTCTTAAGAGTGAGCCCACTTTCCCCTTAGGCCAAGGTGTTATAGGGGATAATGTAACCTCCCCAGTAGGTTGAAAGGAAATGTTCATATTCTGTTCTCCCTATATCTTTGAGGAAAATACACCTTTGCAAAAGCTGACTAATGTGGGGATTCTAGCTGCTGGCAGGTATAAGTGGAGAACACAAATAGTGGTGGAATGAACTGATACAGAACAAAAATCCTCTGACCCTAGATGGTGGCTGAAAAGCAGGGACTAGCATGAGCTCCCTGCCAAGTCCCTCCAAAAACCTATAAAAATGGCTCTGAACCAGTTCTAGAATTTCAGGACCCACGAAATAGTAGAGGGAAGCAGGGCTCCAGACCAGGACAGCGTGGATGGTCTCTGGGTAAGGTCTATCCCACATGGAGCAGGGAGTGGAGGGGAGCAGAGCAGAGCCCAGCGTGGGCGGCGCGGACCAACCAGACCAGGAGCCAGGCGGAGTGTGCCCTAGCACCCTGGTTCAGTGAGCTGTGGCAGTTACCAGACTTCTCAACCCACAAACACCAAAGACAAGACAGAAGGTTAATGGGAAAAGCTGCTGAGGACAGCGAGTTTGCAGTTCAGCAACCACCCTGGGGACAGCGGAGGTGGGGTGGCTACAGAACTACAGCTGCAGTTGCTTCTGGTACCAGGCCCACCTGGTGGGAGGAATTAAGTGGCAGATCAGAGCAGGAGTGAAGAGCCTGGTGATGATCTAAGTCCAGTCTGGGTTGGGGGTTCTTGGGGAAGGAGGAGTGCTGGTGTGGCAGAGCTGGCTCATCCCCCCCAAGCTTGGAACATAGAACTCTGTACTCTATAAGCAGTCATACCCTGCTGAAAAACTCAAGGGTCAAGTAAGATGGCTGGGAATATGGCCAGGCAGCGAAAACGCACCCAGATTCAGTCTCAGACTCTGGAATCTTGCTTTGGTGACAAAGAAGACCAAAACATACAGCCAGAAGAAAT
>CM053626.1:329883090-329897213 GCA_028646595.1 Phalanger gymnotis | reverse complement strand
CACTATCTGCCCTCCCTTCTATCATCCCCACCTCCCCGTTTTATCCCCTTCATTCTTCTTTCCTGTGGGGTAAGATACCCATTAGAGTGTGTATGGTATTACCTCATCAAGCCAAATCTGATAAGGGCATGATTCACTCATTCCCCATCACCTGCCACCTCTTCCCTTGCCACAGAACTGGTTTTTGTTGCCACTATTATGTGAGATAATCTACCCCATTCTATCTCTCCCTTTCTCCCCCTCTCAATATATTCCTCTCTCATCCTTTAATTTGATTTTATTTTTTAAGATATCATCCGTACATATTCAACTCACTTTGTTCCTGCTCTCTCTCTCTCTCTCTATCCATACACATATATATATATAACATGTATACATATATATGTATATATACATATATGTATACATATATATGTGTACATATGCATATATGTGTGTGTATGTATGTGTATGGATATATATGTATATTCCCTTCAGTTACCCTAATACTGAGGTCTCATGAATTATACACATCATCTTTCCATGTAGGAATGTAAACAAAAAGTTCAACTATAGTAAGTCCCTTATGATTTCTCTTTCTTTTTTGCCTTTTCATGCTTCTCTTGATCCTTGTTTTTAAAAGTCAGATTTTCTACTCAGCTCTGGTCTTCTCACTGAGAAAGCTCAAAAGTCCTCTATTTTATTGAAAATCCATATTTTGCCTTGGAGCATGATATTCAACTTTGCTGGGTAGGTGATTCTTGGTTTTAATCCTAGCTGCATTGACCTCCAGAATATCATATTCCAATCCCTTTGATCCCTTAATGTAGAAGCTGCTAGATCTTGTGTTATCCTGATTGTGTTTCCACAATAATCCAGTTGTTTCTTTTTGGCTGCTTGCAGTATTTTCTCCTTGATCTAGGAGTACTGGAATTTGGTGATGACAATCCTAGGAGTTTTCTTTTTGGAATCTTTTTCAGGAGGCAATTGATGGATTCCTTCAATTTGTATTTTACACTCTGGCTCTAGAATATGAGGGCAGTTCTCCTTGATAATTTCTTAAAAGATGATATCTAAGCTCTTTTTTTGATGCTGGCTTTCAGGTAGTGCAATAATTTTTCAATTATCTCTCCTGGATCTATTTTCCAGGTCAGTGGTTTTTCCAATGAGATATTTCACAATGTCTTCCATTTTTTCCATTCCTTTGCCTCTGTTTTATAATATCTTGATTTCTCATCAAGTCACTAGCTTCCAATTGCTCCAATCTAATTTTAAGGTAGCATTTTCTTCAGTGGTCTTTTGGGCCTCCTTTTCCATTTGGCTAATTCTTCCTTTCAAGGCATTCTCCTCATTGGCTTTTTGGAACTCTTTTGCCATTTGAGCTGGTCTATTTTTTAAGGTGCTACTTTCTTCAGTATTTTTTGGTCCCCTTTAGCAAGTCATTGACTTGTTTTTCATAGTTTTCTCACACCATTCTCATTTTTCTCCCCAATTTTTCCTCTACCTCTCTAACTTGCTTTTCCAAATCCTTTTTGAGCTCTTCCATTGCCTGAAACCAGTTCATTTTTTTTTCTCGGAGGCTTTTGATATAGGCTTTTTGACTTTGTTCACTTCTTCTGGCTGTATGTTTTGGTATTCTTTGTCACCAGAGAAAGATTCAAAAGTCTGAGTCTGAATCCGAGTCCATTTTCCCTGCTGGGCCATGTTCCCAGCCAACTTACTTGACCCTCAAGTTTTTCATCGGAGTATGACTAAGTGTAGAGTAAAGAGTACTTTGTCCCAAGCTTGAGGGGATGCACTATTGTTTTCACGGCTATTTCTATACAGCAAGCTCTGCCACATCAGCACTCCTTCTCCCCCAAGAACTGCCAATCTGGACCACGACTCAGATCTGAGCAGGGTCTACACTCCCGCTCTGATCTGACACTTAATTCTTCCCATCAGGTGGGCCTGGGTCCAGAAGCAACTGCAGCTGTAATTCTGTCCTCAGAGCTTCATCCACCTCCACTGCCCCTGGGGCGGTGGCTAAACCATGAACTCTGTTCACTCTGTCCCTGAAGTTTTTCCCACTAACCTTCTCTGTTGTCTTTGGTGTTTGTGTGTTGATAAGTCTGGTACCTGCCACAGCTCACTGATTCAAGGTGCTAGGGCCTGTTCTGCCTGGCTACTGGTCTGGTTGGTCCAGGCATGGCTCATGCTGGGCTCTGCTCCACCCTGCTCCCAGCTCCGTGCCGTAGACCTTACCCAGTGACCATCCAGGCTGTCCTGGCTTGGAGCCATGCTTTGCTCTGCTTTTTTGTGGGTTCTGCAGTTCTAGAATTTGTTCAGAGCCATTTTTATAGGTGTTTGAAGGGTCCTGGGGTAGAGCTTTAGGAAATTCCCTGATTTCCAGCTGCCATCTTGGCTCTGCCACTTTCACTTGTGTTTTTAACAGGAACAGGTACTGCATTTTGTCAAAGGCTTTTTCCTGCATCTATTGTGCTAATCACATGATTTCTGTTGTTTTGTTATTGAGATTATCAATTATGCTGATAATTTAACTAATGTTGAACCAGCTCAACATTCCTGGTATAAATCCCACCTGGTCATAGTGTATGATCTTTGTAATATATTGCTGCAATCTCTTTACTAACATTTTACTTACATTTTTTGCATCTATATCCATTAGAGAAATTGGACTATAATTTTCTTTCTCTGTTTTAGCTCTTCCTGTTTTGGGTATCAGCATTGTATTTGTGTCACAACAGGAATTTGGTAGGACTCCTTCTTTTCCTATTTTTTCAAAATAGTTTATATAGTATTGGCATTATTTTTTCTTTAAGTCTTCAGAAGATTTGCTTGACAATCCATCTGAGTCTGGAGATTTTTTCTTAGTAAATTCTTTGATGGCTTGTTCAATTTCTTTTACTAAGCCTGGATTAAGTATTTTATCTTTTCTTCTGTTAATCTGGGTAACTTATCATTTTGTAGGTATTCATCCATTTCACATAGATTGTTAAATTTATTGGTATATATTTGGGCAATATAGCTCCTAATAATTGTTTTAATTTTGTCTTCATTGGTGGTAGATATACCACTTTCCTTTTTGATACTAATAATTTAGTTTTCTTTTTTTCCTTTTTTTTTAAATCAAATTAAACAACTGTTTATCTATTTTTTCATGAAACAAGATTGTAGGTTTACTTATCAGTTCAATGGTTTTCTTACTTCCAATTTTATTAATCTCTCCTTTGATGTTCAGGATTTCTAATTTGGTTCTCACTTGAAGATTTTTAATTTGTTCTTTTTCTAGTTTTTTTGTTGCATGTTCAATTCATTGATCTGCTTTTCTCGGTGTTTTGTTGATATAAAATTTCCCCTAAGTACTGCTTTCAATGCAACCCATAAATTTTGATATATTGTTTCATTGTAATTTGCTTTGATAAAATTATCAATTGTTTCTATGATTTTTCTTTGACCCACTTGTGTGTGTGTGTGTGTTTTTTTAGGATTAGATTAATTTACCAATAATTTAATCTTTCCATTGTCCATTATCTAATGTAGTTTTTATTACATTATCATCTAAAAAGGATGTGTTTACCATTTCTCCATTTGGTTGTGAGGTTTCATGTCCTGATGCATGATCAGTATCTTAGATTCTAGACCATTGTAATGGCAAGCAAAGTGGGACTTGCCACTGTATTTTTTTTTCTTTTGGAATGCCTCTCAGCACTGAGGCAATCAGGTGCCTTTCATTGAGACTCGTCTTAGTTTCAGTCAAGAGTCTTTGATTGAATCAACAGTCTTTGATGACCTGCTTAAGTCAGAAGAAAGCCTTTAGGCTTTTTTAATCCCATGAGTTTGAATCACATGTTTGTGATGCCCTCTGACCCTGAAGAACTGCATATATACTCTGAGGTTAGCATTTTACTTTGGGGGCTCGCTCATTGGAAGACCGTTCCTGTGATTTGGCCAGACAAGACTTTGGGTAGCCATTGAGGAGCCCTCCAGCTTTGAAAACCCAGATATTAATGCTTCTCTCTCTGGCAGCTATGTATGTATTACTATGGACAGACAGTTACAAGCCCTGTCTGCTCATTTCTGTTATTTGCTCGGTTTATATAGTATCTTCTTGTAATTTCTGTTTTTTTTCTCTGAAGTTCAGGGTGCTTACTTTTTCCCTTGAACTAAGTGAAACATATATGTATGTTAAATTGAAGTGAAATCATAAACTCCTTAAAGTTGCTTTCCTTGGAAAAGCAGATCAAAGAATTTGTGCTAGCAGCCCTCCTGTGTGCTGGTGTTATGGGCCTTATACCTCCACAGCAGCTGTAAGCAGTATCATGTTACACCCATTTACTTTATATATGTTTAGAATTGATATGATTTCATTTTCTGTGGTACTTTTCATCAAGATGTAGTTTTCTTCCCCATCTCTTTTAATTAGATGCATTTTTGCTTTTGCTTTATCTTAGGTCATGATTTCTAACCCTGCTTTCTTTGCTTCAGCTGAGGAATAATAGATTCTGCTCCAGTCCTTTACCTTTACCCTGTTTGTATCTCTCTGCTTCAAATGTGTTTCCTATAAACAACATATTGTAGGATTCTGGTTTTAAATCCATCTTGCTATCTGCTTTTCTTTTATGGGTGACTTCATCCCATTAGCATTTATAGTTATGATAATTAAATGTATATTTCCCTCCATGCTATCGTTTATCCTCACCCTCTCTCTTACCTCCCACCCTTTCTTTCCTCACAAGTGTTTTACTTCTGATCATGACCTTCCCTAATGTACCCTCTGTTTTATCAGTCTTCTCTCACTTCTACTATCCCCTTCCCTTTTTACTTTCTTACAGAATAAGATAGATTTCTGTATCCAAATGAGCATGAATCTTATTCCCTCTTTTAGTCAATTTTAATGAGAATAAGTTGTAAGTATTGCCTGCCAATCCCAACCCCCCATCTCCCCCTCCATTGTAATAGCTGTTTCATGCCTCCTTTATGTGGGATAATTTACTGTGCACAATGGAAACCAAGTCTCTCTGCTAGTGGACTCTAGGGGTGGGGTTTTTCCATTGGCCAGCCCTGGGTTGAGGCTTCTCTACTAGGTGTGGGGTTACTGAAGTGGGGCCTGGCTGCTCTGTACAGACTACTCACTTGCCTAGGGAGCTTCTTGTTGGGGGAAGGGGAGGGGTTCTGTGGTGGATTGTCCACGGGTTGGAGCCTTGATGCAGGTCCCTTGCTGTGAATTTGGCTGCTTGCTGCTGCTCTTGGACTTTGCTCCCCTTCCTCTCAGTCAGACAGACCTTTCCTATGAGCTTGGTAAAATGTTTTCCTGCTCCTAGGTCAATTCTGGGACAGTTTTCTAGTTATTTGGAGGGGGACTTGAGAGGGCTTCAGAGGGTTCCTTCCTCATTCCATTATCTTGGCACTGGAAGGCTGTTTCTGTGTTTTTTTTCTTTTTGTTTTTTTTTTTTTTAATGAGGACTGCTATTTAGAAACATATTGTACTCAATGTCCTATAAAGAACCTGACATAGCAACTCGGAAATTTTAGAATTCCATCAATCACCTAGGATTTACCAAGCAGCTACTATGTTTAAGGCACTGGAGATAAAAGTGGGGGGGGGGGCTGTCCACAAGAACATTCTATTTGGCAAACAAAATTGTGTATATGTAGACTCATAGAAGATGAATGAAATGTGCACAAAGATGTGCAAATTAAATAAATACTAGGTAATTTGACAGGGAGAGTCCTAGAGCAGGGGAGGCATAGAAGATAGGAATGATCGGAAAAATCCTTATGTATAAAGTAGAATTTGAGATGATGGCAATTCGGAATTCTAGTCTTGAATGGTCCCTTAAACATAATAGGAACTCAGGGAATTTTTCTTGAATAAGTGAATGTGCGTGAGAAGGAGCTGTCAGAAATGAAAGAGATCCAGGAGAGTTCACTGTTCCCAAAGCCAAGGAATGAGAAAGTAGCAGGAAAACTTGGGCGGTCAGCAGTTTCAGGTGCTGAGTAGAGGTCAAGGACAATGAGGGCTAAAGTAAGCCATTGAGTTTATTTTGTAGTGACCATAGAGAGCAATTCAGTTGAATGACAGGAACTCAAATCAGATTACAAGGCATTGACGATTTAGCAGAAAGAGAGGAAAGGAAGCAATAGGTGTATTTGGCCAACTCTTTCTAGAAGTGTAGCAATGAGAGGGAAGAGAGACCTAGGATAATGAGGAAAATGAAGCTTTATTATTATTATTATTATAAGTGGGTTCTGAATATGAAGCTGAGAGGGGATGCTGACATGACTTTATTACTTAAGTAGTGTCCAAAGTCCAGGTTTTTGCATCCACTGGAATATTTCCAGACAACAATGACCTCATAATTTCGTTGATGTGAGTACACTGTTTGACAAGACAGATCAAACTTGATCCATAATTGCCTGTCTTTGAAACCTTTCCAGGTCTTTCATAAATTCACCAGAGGGGGTCCCCCAAATGTACTCTGAATCTTCTTCATCTTTACTTAACATTGTATACATATGAATGAAGGTTAAGGACTGCCCATTAGTTGTCTCTTGCTCTCACTACATGACCAGATCATTTTTTCGGTTACATATTTTCCTGATATTTTAAATTATTTTCTACTTCATAATTCATCGAGTATAATATGTCCTTTGGGAGATTCTCAACTTCAATTCTTTGGAGACTGGCGCTTCAAAAAAATAAAGAAATCTAGCTGGAGCCCTTGATAGTAAGTCATAGTCAATATACCACTAATGCCTTGGATGTGACTTGTCACAGGAATTTTTGTGCTCCTCTCCTCTAAGACACTTGTCACATTCATTAGGCCAAATTTGCCACAGATACAATGAATATACAGACATATTAAAGAAAATATTATTTCTTTGAATCATGCTTTTACTTTACTTACATAAATTCATTTTAATTTGATCTAATACAAATAAAATATCCTTGGATCATAAATCTATATTTATAAGGAATTTTAGAGGCCAGCTGGTCCATAAGAGTCATTTTATAAAGAAGGAATCTGCCATCTAAGGCAGGTAAGTAGTTTACATGGGGAGTGACTAGGAAAGGTGTGATTTGAGCCAGGTCCTCTACCCTCAGAGTGAGCATTCTTCTCCCTTTACTATGATTCACTGAGAAAGGACACATGTCTTTATTAAGTACCTCCTACATGCATGCTATGATGCCAGGTTCTAGGGATACAGTGAAAAGATCTAAAACTATTCCTTATTTTAAGGATCTTAAATCCTTCCAGGGGAATATTTCATTTGCATAGGAAGATAAATACAAAATAAATCAATAAACATTTATCAAGAACCTAGTATGTGCCAGGCACCATATAAAGTGCTGGATGTGTGTTTATATATGAAACTCATATATATAAAATTCTTCTGCATTTAGAAATAAGTCATATTCATGAGAATTGATGCTGTTACCAAGTAAAAGGGTGTAGAGATAACAGAAGACAAACCTGGACAGAGTCTTGGTGTATGCCCACATGTAGAGGGCATGAGATGAAAGATGAATCAGCAGTAGACTGAAAATAGGGGGTCAGACAAGTAGGAGGATAGCTTGATGAGTGCTAGTGACGTGGGAGGGTCTGAACGTGGTTGGGGGAAAAGAATTTGCCAACTCTTTGACTAGTTCTTACATACCAGAGTTGTGAGAGAAAATGCAACCAGCACTAGGAAAGATGACCAAAAATACATCTTCTGGAAAAGAACCACATCTCTGAAAGAGCTTGAAGATGGAAGGATGTGAGAAAGAATATACCTGAGACCAAGGGGCATTTGTTAATAATAGATCATTGAATCTAGAATTCATAGTGGTAAGGCTGGGCAGAGTGGGACTGAGACGAGAGGATTAAGGTAGATGAGGATTTAGGAAAGAGAATGTGTGTGTGTGTGTGTGTGTGTGTGTGTGTGTGTGTGCGTGCGTGTGTGTGTGTGCATGCGCGCGCATGCTTGCGCACTGTTTTTGCTTAGAGAGACTGAGATTCTATATCAAAGGAATGGAAAGAATAAGAGATAAGAATTTGTGAACTCTAGGGAGATATAGTACATCTTGAATGAAACCCGCTCCTTCAAGAGTCCTGTAAATGGAGGAAGGTCTCATGATTCTCTTTTCAAATGCCAGCAGAGGAGGGTGGTTGGCTGTATATTTGTGGTCCTTCCCATAGAGGAGATGTTGGCTGTAAAATGCCCTGAAAGTGAGTCTTTAGACCCGGGCAGATTATCAAGGTCAGGAGTGTGATGTTTGAAGCTCTACTTTTAGAGATGAGGGCTTTGGTGCCTGAGGTGCAGGGGCCCTGTGGGAGCTGGCTCCAGGTCCCAGGTCAAGGCTAGAATCAGGAGCATCTTTGGTAGCAATTAGGCACCTCTTTACACCTGTGTTTCTCTATCTTGCCTTTTTTTCCTCTCTAATGCAGGTGAGCTTACTGGGACCCAAAGCCTAAGGTAGTTTAGAGGCATCAGTAAGAATTCCATTGCCAAATACTTTCAAAAATATCACGATGAGGAAGGCAAAATCTCAATAATAATAAATGTTAATTATTTGAAAAATAATGATCATCAAATCAATTTGTCATCACTTCACTGCAGCTGCATCCATTAGTAGCAATGGTCCTGCTGAATGCTAGAGAATCAGGCATAATGAAATCAAGAAAGTAGATTTCAGCCTTTGCTGTCTTGTGACCCTCTGCTCAAGAATGTCATCATCATATATCTGAATTACCCAGATAAATGAGTCTTTGGGGCATGCCAAAATTAGTCTGCAAATGGCAAAATGGCCAATAGAGAAAGCATTTGGAGACAATGAACTAAAGGGAATAGGGAAAGATTTCCCTCCTTGCCTGGCTACTGCATTTCTATTTAGCAAAGTAATCAGACATTGAGAGATAGAACTGGGATTGGCTTTTTGGGGAATGGAAAATGTTAAAGCATCCATAAATATCACAAAGAAATCCTGCTTAATAAATACAATTAAAATAGACATCATAAGTATAACTCTCAGGATCTGTCTACAGAAAATGCATCCATAATTTTGTTTGTTATAAAACCTCTTTTCTTAGCTCTGTATAACTTACTAATATTCCCCATTAAAATGATTAGGTAGAAAGTAGGCTTAGGTGAGCTCTCAAAATGGGCTGGAATTGGGTATACCAGTTCCAATTCTCTTCAAACTGAAAGTTAATATCTTTTTTTAATACAGCAATTTCAATAAAAAAAGAGTAAAAGAGATGATAACAAGGCATAGTAAGTGGAAAGGTTTTTGTTGCTGTTCAGACATGCTGTCATAGGTGCAAAATCTTTTCCCCCAATACAGAGTAGAAACCCTGGCTGGCAGCAGTAAGAAGCTAAGAGACTTACCCAGGATCACACGGTCAATAGGTTTTAAAGGCAGGATTTGTATAGAGCCTTTACGATTGAAGTCAAGTTTCTGTCTAATATACCGTGAAGCCTCCGGGTGCAAGAGCATGAGCAAAATATTTGATTGCCTCTAAAATTTAATGTGGACATGTATTTGGGATCTGGGGAAATTTTAGATGAAGTTGAAATTTCTTCCTCTGCTCCACTCAGAATCAATTCCTTTGGTGAAATCAAAATTAAAGATGCGAGGTCTCATCTGTGGCACATGGCATGGATAGAGTATGAACCTTAGAGACAGGAAGGCAAGTGTTTGAACCACCCTCAGATGAGGGACTAGGTGGATGGCCCTGGACATACCATTTAATTTCTCTGGAACTCTTTCTACATCTGCAAAATGAAAATATTGGACTTGGTGATTTCTAAGACCTCTTTTAACCCTAAATTCATGATCCTAGATCATGGTTTTGGAAAGAAAAGATAAGGAATGGCTTCTGTTTTTGCATCATCTGCATGTGAGTTAATCTATTAACTAAACAATGACTGAAGACCGTAGACCAAAATGAGTTACAGTATTTTTAACATTAGAGTAATTCAATCATGACTTTAAAAATATTATTCCATCAAAGGATCTTGATTTTATTTTTCTCCAGTGGGTCTTAGGAATAATCTAGCCTAATTATTCCATTTGACAGATGAGGACATTGAGACCAAAAGAAGTTGAATGATGTGTCCAAGGTCATAAAGTTAGTCAGTTGCAGATTGTGATTTAGAACTCAAGCTTTCTGACTTCTAGGCTTACATTTTCACCATGAAGCTTAGTATTTCACTAACCAAATTAAATTTCTCTAAGGCAGTTTAATTGATTGATACATAATCAATGATTGAAAATGTCAGATCGATGGTATCATTGCCATTTCCTGAGCTATTTCTATACTTTGACTGGGGCAATACAACTCCAAATTAAAACAGATTCTTCTACTTTCTGTGGTGTTCCTTGTCCAAAGACTACATTGACTTCACACAGACCTATTGGCTAAAAGCACAATCTAAGCCTTTTGAGGGTGAGAATAACAGAAGGGCATCCATATTACTTTGGTAGCTAGGTAAAGAACCAGGTAGAGCACTGGGTTTAGAATCAGGAAGACTTATGTTCATGAGCTCAAATCTGTCCCCAGGTACTTCCTAGCCATGTGACCCCAACCAAGTAATTTAATCTTATTTTCCTCCATTCCTCATTTGCAAATTGAGCTGGAGAAGGAAATGGCAAATCACTCTAGTACCTTTGACAAGAATATCCAAAAATGGGTGTCCAAGAGTCAGACATGACTGAAACAACTCAGCAGCAACAAAATCCCTATTACTTCTATGGTAGCTGAAGATCTCAATGCTTGTCACTGTATAGGAAGATAAGCTTAAACTCCATTCAAATATTCTTGTGAGCTAGTTGAGTGAATTATAAGCATCAGTTTATGGAAAGAAAATGACAAAATGAAAGGTGTGGTAACAGTATGAATGAAGATTGGAAAAATATTTGGTATTCTCCTCTAAGAATTATTTGACTTCATATATGGCTGTTTTCATTCTGATTTGCTACAAATCCAGCTATTTACTTCCCTTGAGGTGAATATCACAACTTATTATAAGAACAAGAGAAATTCCCCCCATTGCTGGAAGATAGTCATTGAATGAAATGAAGTTTGTTACCTGTTCTTGAAATGTATTTGTCAGAACATCTGCTTTGACCATGGATTTCCAGGAAGCATTTTCAGCATACTTGAACTAAAGGAATGCTACAACCCAATACAGTCCAAGGCCATAGTTCCATAAGAACTGTTACTAGGAAGTGGACACAGAATTATTACATCTGGAAAAGAAATCCTCATCTGCAAAGCTTTCCAACTCAGATGTTTGTTGACTTCACTTAGATTTATTGTTAAAAAGAAATATCTGTTGCCTTTTGAGAGTGAGAAAAACAGAAAGGCATCCCTATTACTGGGGTAGCTAGGTAAAGCACCGGATAGAGCACTGGGTTTGGAATCAGGAAGGCTCAACTTCATGAGTTCAAATCTGGCCCCAGGTACTTCCTAGCCATGTGAACCTGACCATGTCATTTGCTCTTGTTTGCCTCAGTTCCTCATCTGCAAATTGAGCTGGAGAAGGAACTGGCAAATCACTCTAGTACCTTTGCCAAGAATATCCAAAAATGGGGTCACCAAGACTCAGACATGACTGAAACATTTCAACAACAACAAAATCCCTAATACTTCTAAGGTAGCTGAAGATCTCAATGTGTTTTAATATAAAGAAGTGGCTCTTTAATAATAAGAAGAAAAATATTCACTCAGAGAGTGATTTGTTATTTATGAAGGAGATTTCCCAGAACAGCATCTAGATAAGTTATATATATGTTAAAATCACCATGAAATGAATAGAGGAGTTTCTTCTCAAAGAACTTGAGCGTTGGGGTCGAGCCAAGATAGTGGAGTAAAAGTAGGGACTTGCTTGAGGTCTCCCCTAAACCCTTCCAAATAAATGTAAAAAATGTCTCTAAAAAAATTCTAGAGCAGCAGAGCCCACAAAATGACAGAGTGAAACAAATTTCCAGACAAAAAAACCTGGGATGTTAACAGGAAAGGTCTGATGGACCAGACTGAGAGAAAAGCACAGTCCAGTGTGGGCCATGCCATCATAGACCAGGCCCTAGCAAACCTGGAGCAGGCCACGTTGGACTGAATCACTGGCAGCTGTTCAGTTTTCAGGTTTCTCAACCCACAAATTCCAAAGACAACTTAGAAGATTAGTAAGAAAAATCTGTAGGACCTGGCTTAGAGAAGAATGAGGTCCAGCCCTAGCTCCAAGGCATTGGCAGTAGGAGCTGCAGTAACTGCTTCCACAGCTCTTGGACCACAGATGGTGGGGGATGAAGGGGCTGATAAGAGAAGGATTGCAGGGATCTCTTTGAACTGAGGCAAGATTCTTTTGCGTTGCTTGTTCTTTGATCAGGGTCGCAGTTCTGAGTGGCAGTCCTGGGGTGAGGAGGAATGCTGACATGGCAGAACTTATGGTGGTGATGGTGGTGGTGCAGAGGGAATCCTCCTCACAGTTCCAAGGTAGAAAAAGAGTGCTTGTCATGACTCACAGACCAGAGCACAGGCCAGGAAAGGAATAAACACCTCTCCTTTGATCATATAACCTTGGAAGAACTGAAAATTTACAGGTCCCTAGAAATATCTCTGAAAACAGCTGCACAAAACCCCTGAAGCTCGGGAGAGTGCCCCTCCAAACTGGAAGTAGAGTCCTACCTCAACAAAGATCTAAAAAGTCAAGTAATTGACTGGGAAAATGAGGAAACAACTGGGGGGAATCACAATACAGAATCTAACTTCGGTAACAAGGAAGATCTAAACATACAACAAGAAGATGACAACAAAGTCAAAGCTCCGACATCCAAATCCTCCAAGAAAAACATGAAGTGGTCACAGGCCATTGAAGAGTTAAAAAGCGATTTGGAAAATCAACTAAGAGAAGTAGAGGGAAAATTGGGAAGAGAAATGAATGATACAAGAAAATCATGAAAAACAAATCAACAGCTTGTGAAAGGAGACCTCCAAAAAAATACTGAACAAAATAGCACCTTAAAAAATAAACACAACTGGCAAAAGAAGTCCAAAATACCAGTGAGAAGAAGAATGTCTTAAAAATCAAAATTGTCCAAATGGAAAAGGAGGTCCAAAAGTTCACTGAAGAAAATAATTCCTTAAAAATTAGAATAGAGAAAATGGAAGCTAATGACTTTATGAGAAATCAAGAAATTATAAAACAAAACCAAAAGAATGAAAAAAATAGAAGACAATGTAAAATATCTCATTGGAGAAACAACTGACCTGGAAAATAAATCCAGAAGAGATAATTTAAAAATTATTGGACTACCTTAATGCCATGATCCCAAAAAAAGAGCCTAAATATCATCTTTCAAGAAGTTATCAAGGAAAACTGACCTGATATTCTAAAACCAGAGGGGAAAATAGAAATTGAAATAATCCAGTGATCACCTCCTGGAAGACATACCAAAAGGAAAACTCCTAGGAATACTGTAGCCAAATTCCAGAGTTTCAAGGTCCAGGAGAAAATATTGCAAGCACTCAGAAAGCAACAATTCAAGTATTCTGTGAATATAATCAGGATAACACAAGATTTAGCAGCTTCTACTTGGAGGGATTGGAGGGCTTGGGTTATGATATTCTGGAGGTCAAAAGAACTAGGATTAAAGCCAAGAATCACCTATCCAGCAAAACTGAGTATAGTCCCTTCCTTGGGAAAAAAAAATGAGTCTTCAATGAAGTAGAGGACTTTAAAGCATTCTTTTATTTTAATTGGTATTTTTTAGTTTTCAGTATCGATTTCCACAAGATTTTGAGTTGCAAATTTTCTCCCCATTTCTCCCCTCCCCTCCATTCCAAGATGGCATATATTCTGATTGCCCCATTCCCTAGTCAGCCCTCCCTTCTATCACCCCCCCTTTCCCTTCCCTCATCTGTTTTCCCCTCACTTTCTTGTAGGGCAAGATAGATTTCTATGCACCATTGCCTGTATATCTCATTTCCCTGTTGCATGAAAAAACAACCTTTTTTTGAACATCTGCTTTTAAAACTTTGAGTTCCAAATTCTCTCCCCTTCTCACTCCCCATTCACTCTCCCTAAGAAGGCAAGAAATTCAACATAGGCCACACATGTATCATTATGCAAAACACTCCCATAAATAGGCATGT
>CM053626.1:329818883-329882590 GCA_028646595.1 Phalanger gymnotis | reverse complement strand
TTTTACCAGGCTATAGGATTCATATCCACATTGCCTTTGCTTGCTTTTCTTTTTTGGACAGGATTCAGGTCTTTTTCCCATGCCACTCATGCTGGCCTTTATCAACATGCTTCCTCAAATGTTGCACATCAGGATGTTATGATAAACACACATCCTGATAAGATCTGACCATGGCAGGTGACAGCAGTGGTACTAACTCAGAATCCCACCACCACCTTTCCCTCTCTTTAAAGAGCATTGCTTTGCTTGCTTCGGCAGCACATATACTAAAATTGGAATGATACAGAGAAGATTAGCATGGCCCCTGCACAAGGATGACTCACATGACTCAATTCATGAAGTGGTCCATGTATTTTTAGAAATGGAGAGAAAATTTGTAATTCAAAATCTTGTGAAAATCAATGCTGAAAAGTAAAATATTAAATAAATTAAATAAATACTTTTTTAAAAAAACATGAAAATAAAGGTCCAAGAAGAAGTTCAGGGAATCTCAGATCATGAGGAAGATCTGAGGTCCACTTCCTTAGCGGGGAATATGGACCCTTTAATAAAGTGTTATTAGTTCAGAAAAAAAAAATTTTAAATAATACATTTACATTTTAACAGTTACACAATTAGTTCTATTTTTTTTTAAAAAAAAAAAGGTCAAAAGCTGACTGAATAAACCTTTGGGGTCCAGTTTTAAGACGATATCAAAGTGCCTCATAAGGTAGCACTCTTTCATATGTTTTCATATACAATGTTTGGCTAATATGTTTGTCATCCTACATACTCTATTAAGCCACTATCACGTCAAAACTTATCTATACTTCTGATTTTTAATAAGAGTTTTAGATTAAAGTTTTTATGGGATGATAATATTTTTGATTATATGTCTAATCCAAATACAATGCAAGGAACTAGATATAAGAAAGCACTCTCTTCAATGACCAAATGGACAGGGCTTTCAGCAGTACTACCTTATTCCCCAAAAAGCAAACAAAAATTTCTGCCTAGTAGGTTTTTCCCCCTGCTATGTTGTCCAACACTAATTATAAAAAAGTACAGATGTAGCCCTTCTAAAAAGACAAAGGGACTGTGCGTATATGCAAAGAACAACTATTTTTTATGCTTCCAAACTCTTAATCCTGTTTGGAGCGGTCCATGGGGGTTAATAGAAGCCCTGGATAGAATTCCAATAAGAAAAATAAAAAAACAGCATTGCTGTTCATGCGGGCCAAGACCATGTTGCCTGTTTTAGCTATTCTATCACAGTGTTGGCCCCTATTGAGCTTTTAGCCCATTGGGTGATGTAATACAGTGGGAAGAGGGAAGGCTTGAAGAAAAAAATGACCTGAGTTTGGACATTTACTCATCTAATTGCTACCTGGTAACTCACTTTATCTCTCTGGGCCATGGCTTCCTATCTATAAAACAAACTATTGGAATAGTTGGCTTCTCATGGCCTTTCTATCTCTAAGCCTATAGAATGATCCTATAATGCTATTCATATCCTTGTTAATTAGTCAGCATAGTATAGGATGTGCTTTGAAAACAATCTCCCAGTCCCCATTCGCTCTAGCAATTTGGGTCTCCATAGGTCAGCTGCTAATGCTTCCCTCACAGTTTTAATTTTGTAGGGTATTAAAGGGTATTTCTCAAATGTAAATCAAACGAGCCCCCACATGTGTGTCCCTCCATGACTATCAGTTGATATCTATTTATTATGGCAGTATAGGTAGTAAAAAACTAACTTCCTATATCTGTGACATATTCTAACACCACTACACACAAAGCCTGATGATTGTCATATATAAAAAGCACATATAGCAAAGTGATATTTTCCAAATTGTGGAAATCATTTTCTTGGAATCACCATTCTTTGTTATCATTTATCTTCACTTCTGACCTCTTTGTACAGATTTGAATCTGTTTTTGTCAATGCATCTAGTCTGTGGATAATCTGCATGGTTTGCTTTTCACACCTTAGGAAATATCCTTTACTTATTCATTTCTGTGAGAACTATCAAGATGTATTATTACCTGGTAAATATACCAAAGTATGGTGTTGTATCACTTAGTTTAAGTGATATCATTTTCTGGGTTATATGCTACCCTTACAAGGAATTCATATTATTATGTAAGTGTTGCATTGCTATACTCATGATTATGAAATCTCTATAGGGACAGTGGCTGTTTTATTAAAATTATCATTCTTTGTGTCACTGGCCCCTAGCACAGTGCCTTGAAGACAGTAGATGTTTAATGAAGTCTTTGGAGTTCAACATAACTTCCCCAAAATAAACAACTATAAAACACCATGGCAAAATAGAAGGAACACTTTTAAGAGGAATGAGTTTGAATCCTTGCAAAGAAATTTTACTTTTCAGTATCTGAATTTCCTCATCTGGAAAATGAGAACACCGATATGCTTAAGAAAGTGTTGTGAATATTTTTTTTTTCAAACTGAAACTTCCAAATTAATGTTTGTTGTGTTTAGGGTAGTAGCATTAATCTTAATAGATGTATATGAGGAAGGGAAATCAATAGGCAGGACCAAGGTTCTACAGCTGAAAACAAACTCAGAAACCATTTAGTCTTCTTCTCCTATTTTAACGATGAGGAAATTGATTTTCCCGTAGGTTAAGTGAATTATCCAAGACTACAAAGGTAGTAAGCCTTAGTCAGGACAATTAAACCAAGGAATCATGACCGCAAATTCAGTTAGCTTTCTACTGAATAAGTAAATCTGAACATATTTTCAAAATATTTTATTTTGGAAGAATATGGAAAATATTACCATCTTTTTGTTGTAGAAACTATGAGTACTATACATTTAGACATCATAATGAGGACCTGAACAAATGGGTCTGCTAGGTAAACAGCGTCTATGAAAAATGAAAATTAACTTCATTTATTTATATCAGCTTGAATGTGAAATCAGGGAAACATCGAACCTGTCAGTACAGTTCAGATATGATCATGAGGCTGTGAATAAAAGTGTTTTTGAAATTAAATGCTGGTTTGGGGAAGAAGATTTTTTTTTTTTATATTCCAGAGAGCACAAGTTAAAAACTCACAAGCCAACAATTCCTTTTTGCAAAATATCTTTGTACCCAGATACCATACCAGTGTGTTGGACATTGGACAAATTTTTTCACATTTAGAATAGAGACAGTTGAATTAGTGCTTACAGGTAAGAATAGTGGATGTAGTACTTAGCACACCCTTTCCTGCCGCTCTATCACCATCACTGCCAAACTAGAGGGAAGCCACACTAAACTGAACACCATTTGGTCTTTATTGTTTTTTATGAGTTGTCCAAGATGCTCAATAAAATGACCATGTGTCGCGTTGATACCAACATACAGTGCCAACCTATTAAGTGCCTATTGGCATTAATCAAGCCTTATTCATTCACTGTCTGATTGTATGAACAAACCAAGGAAGCCCAAGCTGAGTGAGCCATATTTTTTTTAGGCAATAAGGAGTCATTTTCAAGAAAAGAAAAAACGTAAAGAGACTGAACCATTAGAAAAATCCATGGATTGGGTTACTATCGATGAGGGAGCCCGCACTATTTCTGCCCTGTTCTTCTTTCTCTTCTCTATAATGCCACTGTAATAATCATCTTTGTAAGTAGTTCTTGTTGATCAGTGGCTTTTCAGTTGTCTCCAGCTCATCATGGCCCCATGACCGCTGGAGGGGTTTGCCATTTCCTTCTCCAGCTTATTTTACAGAAGAGAAAATGGAGGCAAAGAGGGTTTAGTGACTTGCCCAGAGTTACACAACTAGTCAGTTGCTGAGGCTGGATTTGAACTCAGGAAGATGATTCTCTCTGTTTTCCAGTCCAGTGCTCTATCCACTGCACAACCTATCTGTCACTTACATAGGTAAATAACACAAGTTTCATAAATAACAAAAGTTATTATCTATGATGAAGACAAAAACATCAATAGCTAGATTCACATAGAAATTGTAAGGCCTTCAAATAGTTCCCCCCACAAAATAAAGGTCTCATTTTATCCTTACAATAACCCTGGGGGGTTGGTGCTACTATTATCCCCATTTTATTGATTAGAAAACAGGGCAGAGGCACACTAAAGGTTAAATGACTTTCCCAGGATCACAAAATAAGCCTGAGTTTAGATTTGAATGAAAGTTTTCCTGACTCCAGGCCCAGTACTCAATCCCCTCTGCCACCTAGCTCCCCACATGATAAGGAAACAGGATGGTTTTTACAAATAACATTTTTAATAGTCTTATTTAATTGTGTATGTGTGTCTGTGTCTGCGTGTGTGTGTGCTTGCAGATCCCAATACATACAATGCTCTCTCCTCAGAGTTAGAAAGAGCTAGATTGAAGCCCCAGCATTTACAGTTTGACTATTGGGAAACAGTATACTCTGGGGAAATGTCTCTAGTTTTTGGTGACAAAGGACCTAGGTTCGGATCCTGATTCTCAAACCTACTATGTGTGGCACCATTTGAAAATTGTTAGCCTTCTCTTGGATTCAATTTCTTCACTTGGAAATTGAGAATGGTGGGATGAGATGGCTTCTGTGGTTCCTTCTGAGATATAATTTATCTGTGTTCCAGGGTACCCTCTAACACTGCATATTTCAGATTAGGGAAGAGTATCTGAAATTTCCTACAAGCTATGAAATCACAGTTGCAGTCCATTTCCCTCTATTTCTGTATGTGTTCAGTCATTTTCAGTCATATCTAAGTCTTCATGACATTATGTGGGGTTTCTCTTGGCCAAGATACTGCAGTGGTTTGCCATTTCCTTCTCCAGCACATTTTACAGATAAGGAAAATAAGGCATATAGAGTTAAGTGACTTGCCCAGAGTCACACAGTCAGTAAATGTCTGAGGCCTGAGTTCGAACTCAGGAAGACCCATCTTCTTGTCCGGGCCTGATACTCTATCCACTGAACCACCTAGATGCTCCATCCCTATATTTAATTCCCCCCAAATCATCACATCTTCCCCATCCCAGAGAAATAATTATTAAGAAAAAAAAAAGAAGTGAGGGGAATAGTTCAACAAACTAGCAAGAATGTCAACGAAGTTCAACATTTCATAGAATGGTCCACTACAACAATTCCCCATAATCCCAAGTTGATCTTTTGGAGAGAAGCTTGGTCATCGTGATTGAACAATATTTTTTTGATTTCTCATTATTCTTCCTATTTTCATATTTAGGGTAATCATGCATTTCATTTTCCTGGTTCTGCTTCATTCATTTTGCATCATTCCCTTTGTCTCCTTGTGATTCTCTACTTTCATCATTTTCATTGTTTTCTGCACATTTTTTGTCATATTCAACTACATCCATGGGACACCAATCGATTTTCCATAGGAGAATACATTCAAATCAATTCAATTTAATAAGTATTTAGAAAATTCATAACACATACAAGCAAGTATGTGAGGTGTTGGGCGTACAAACTTGAAAGTGTCAGTCCCTGATCTCAAGGATCTTCCATTCCATGGTAGGAAATATCACCTAGGGAACGTTAGCCAGGCCCATGCAGAAATTTCGTGGGATCTAGCTACTTGGATGGGGATGGAGTTCATCTTTGGTTTCAGTAACTTCTAGCTGAAAATTTGCACTTCCCTTGTGAGTGTAGGTAATAATATGTTGGAGTTCCTTGGCTTTGCCAGATTGCCAAAGGATTCATGACCCTCAAAAGACAAGGAGAGAATACAACATGCATTATATGTATATGAACACACATGCGAGTGTGTGATATGTGTACATACACGACATACTGGGTCCTCCCAGAGAAGACAGCTCTCTTTGTTGAAGTTATTTTGTAGTAGACACATAAACATATAGCTACACACACAGAGATAAACACACACACACACAGGTACACACACATGTATCAAGGTGGTGCAGTGAATAGAGAGCTGGACTTGGAGTAAGGAAGCTGAGTACAAATCTCGCCTCAGACACTGGCTGGTCGTGTGACCCTGGCTGAATCACTTAGTCACTGGTTGCCTCAATTCAACTGTAAAATGAGGACAATAGCACACACCTTTCAGGAATGTTTCCTCATCTGTAAAATGAACTAGAGAAGGAAATGGAAAACCACTCCAGTGTATTTGCCAAGAAAATCCCAAATGGAGTCTCAAAGAGACAGACATGACTGAAAGGACTGCGCAACAAAAACAAAGGATTAAATGAGATATTTGTAAAGTCCTTAGCACGTACCTGAAACATAGTAAATACTTTTTAAAATTTATATACACATTTATCTATACATACACACGTATATGTTTTATACAGATACAATGTGAGTATATATTCACATATATGAGTGTGTGTATATCTATCTATCCATTATATTTCTATGGATATAGATATATATGATACATATAGATATATTTAGAGATAGAGATAGATATATATACACACACATACATGTGTGTACAGAAACATATATACACACATACATATATACACATACACATATATACACACATAAATATACAGACATACACACCACATACACTCACACACACATATATGTTACACTATGTATAGGCATATACACATAGAGAATACAAGATACTGCTGTACCTTCTTGAAGATTAGATAGAAATATTTGTTCAAAGGTAAAAATCTAGCCTTAAAGTATCACCTTAGAAGGGAATCATCCATGTATATGCTAAAAGCAGAACTAATTTTACCATGACAAAGAAAACTCTTTAACCATCCTGTTTTCAGTATCAACTCAGGCAAGAAAAGGGAGCTTTGCATTAGCCAATGGTGCTTCCTCTAATAAAGACTGTACAGCAGAAAGTTCAAATGGAAGAGGATTTCCCTGGAGATCAGCAAATAGTACAAGTGTGTGTGTGTGTGTGTGTGTGTGTGTGTGTGTGTGTGTCAGACCAGTGTGGCAGTCAAGGTAAGACTTTGGACTCTTCAGAGTTATACTTCTAATTGCATAAAATAAAATACAAATTATTTCAAATGAAGCCAAATGTATCAATGTAGAGTTATCCATTTTAATGGTCCCACACCTCATTCCTACCATCAATGGGGAAGGTCTCTTGTTTGTTGATTTCCTAGACTACTACAGATCTTACAAAATAGAGATTCATGGTACACAAGAGAGTCCAACCTAATAAGCCTCATGGGACAGAAAAGATTCCAATTAGATGAAGAATGCCTCTTATCCATATTAAGATATGCAGTCTCATAGGTAGTCCATTGAGATGGTCTATCAGTACCCATCTCTTAGATAGACACTAATGATGAGCCATGTGTCAGATCCACAACTGGACAGAAAGAAGAAAACTAGGGGAATTGCTTTTGGTAAATTGCACCATGCTCACAATGATTTTCAGCTCCTCCCTAATATAATCCTCATCTATTCTTCCAATAAAACTGTGTGGCTGTGAATCCTGGAATATTACAGTCTTTAAGGAATCAAAATTGCAGGTGACCCCAAGGGCAATGGAGAGAATGGTGAAAATAAATGGATTGTTGGATGTTAACAAAAAAAATTTAAAAAATGAATATTTCACCCCCCCCCCGAAAAAAACAACTCCATCCAGTAGATATATCTCTAAAGAAGAGGTGGTCTTAACATGTACAAAGAGTGAGAGGTAATTGAGGGAGAGGGCAATTGATATAGACATACATAAAGAATGTTAACAGAACTACAGGAATTCACCACACAAACCTTGAGTGTGCTCCGTATGGAGAGCTGACGTAAGTAAATGGACAAGAGACATCAAGGTGTGATGAACAAGGCACAGACACAGAGTCAGAAAGGACTGTGTGACCCTAGGAAACTCATTTAACTTCTCTGGGCCTCAGTCTCTTAATGTGTAAAATGAGGTTCTTGGACTTCGCTTACCTCTGAGATCTCATTCATCTGTGGTTCTTTGATCCTAGAATGGAAACGTATGAATTTTGTACGGTCTGCCACTATCAGAGAGAATACTCAAATGGATCAAATTATGGATTCATTCAATCATTAAAATAAGAGTAAAAAAGAAAAAAAATCAATTATCAGTCACTCAGCTAACTTGTACAGTGGAATGAGCTGTAGATCTGGAGTCAAGGGGACTCATCGAAGTTCAGTATCAGACATTTATTAGCTGTTTTACCCTGGGTAAGTCACTGAATGAAGACCAAAATGGCAAACCACTCCTGTATCTTTGCCAAGAAAGCCCCAAATGGGGTCATAAAAAGTCAAACATGACTGAACCAACCCAACCACAACAACAACAACAAAGCATTGAGTGTCTTTTAGCCTCAGTTAGCCCTTCTGTAAAATAAGAGCACTCCCCTTCTGGCGGGGGGAAAGGGGGAGGGGTGGTGCTGAGAATAAAGCAAGATAACACCTGTAAAGCATTTTGCAAACATTAAAACTCTCCATAAATGCTGTCTTTTCCATTTTAGTCTTTATTAGGGCTTAGGCACTCTGCTAACCATTGTGATATAAATACAGAAAGAGATGTGTATCTGCTCTCAAGGAGCTTATATTTAACGAGAAAGACAACACGTGCACAAATCAGTACATATAAGATCCGTGGAAGGTGGCAGGGAGTCTTAGAGGGCGTGTTAGCAGCAGCCAGTATGATCAGGAAAGGTTTCAGGAGAAGCGAGTGTTCTAAAAGAGTCTTGAAAGGATCTGTGGATTCAAAGAGCAGAGGGGCAGAGGCAAGGGAAGGAAATAAGCATGTATACAGCACCTACTATGCGACAGGCACTAAGCATTTTACAGATATTATCTGTTTCCACTAAGTGCATTACAAATATTCTCTCATTTGGTCCTCACAATAAACTTCGAGTAGGTCCTACTATTAGGAACTTTTTATGGTAAAGATCCTGATACAGAGAGAGGATAGTTGATTTGCCCAGGGTCACACAGCTAATAAATGATTGTCTGGTTTTGTACTGTGTTCTTTCTGACTCCAGGTCTGGTGTTCCACCAGCTTCCATCCACTAAATGGTCATGGACAATCACACGTCACATGTGAGAAACAAAGAGTAAGACATTCTAGCTCAATTAAAGAATGCATGGATGCAAGTGATGGAGGAGAAGGCATGAAATCATGGAACACAGACTTCTCTGAGTATTCAAATTCTCGGGTGATCCAGAGGGCAGTGTACACAGGGGCATAAAGAGAGGTGGTAAGTAGGCTGGAACGTGTTGTCCATGATGACTGACTTGGGTCATGAAATTACATAAAAGTTATCCTGAAGAAAGCACGTGGTCTGTACAGCCAGAGGAGAGAAGAATGCAAGGTTGACACAGCGGTCATGCTCATCCTCACAAAATGGTAAAATGCCTAGACAACACCCTCTCACTCAGTGGAGAATTCATCTCGAGAAGATTTTAGGGGCTCAAGAATCACACAAGAAGTCATTCTCCCTTCCCATACTCCCAGTTAGGAGGGAATACCCACTGCACTCAGATATCAGATCCATTGAAGCGCTGGCCTACGGTATCGTAAGTGCTTCCAGAAAAGGGCAGGGTAAAAGTCAGCAAGAAAAAGAAAGAATCAGCCCCTATCTCTGCGCTGCTGTGGTCACTCAGACGTTCCAAACAAATGCTGGTTAAGGTACCAGGGAGGCAAGAGCAGTAGCGCCACCAGCAAAAGGAAAACAAAACGCCAATAGCAGCGATCCACGTCGGACCCGTCACGTCAGCTGTGTTCAGCAGATGCGCTGCGTTTGTCATGGCTCCCTAAAAGCCACCGGACCTTTCCATCTGCTTTGTGTGCCATCTCTCCTCGACTCTAGGAACCGGCTTCCTTTTCTAATTCTGTCTTCAGCCCTTAGCACAGTACTTTGAATGGAGGGCGAGCTTAACGAGTGTTTGTTCCTTCATTTTAGATAAAGACTCCAGCGGAACTTGAGAAACTTCCCTGCGGAGGAATCCTGGGGCATTTTAAAACAGTTCCTGGTCAGAGTCCACCTGCGTTTGTGAGACATGCGTAGGTATATCCTTTAGCGATCCTCATGGAGGAGAATTAATCTCTCACCCATCATTCCCCGCGACCAGCCTAGGAGAACTCTGTTTTATAATACTTGGATGATACTCGTTCTTGTTAGGTTAAAGAAGGATACATCCATGACTCAGAGGATGGACCAGAAAACTTAGGAGATCCCTTCCAACTCTGGAATCCTGTCACTTAACAGTTGTGACGAAGCCTGCTACAACGCAGGAATCTGTCTGCATGAAGCTCTCCTAAGAGACGGCTGTCAAGGTTTTCATTGTGATCTAACTCTTGGATTTACAGCCTCTGTAGTTCCAGTCTCACTTCACAGAGTCCCATGGAAATGTGGACACTGTCATATTATTTGGCACTGAGCGTGCTGGTGGTGGAGATGCTTTTGTTAAAGGGGCATCCACATAAGGGACTTCATTCCAGCCACAAACCGACACAGGAAGGACAACGAGCCGCAAGATGAAAAGGACTTTAGCATTTTCCCCCTCGAAATGTATCCTAGCAGTTCATGCAAGTTATCCTCTAAACAGGAAAGGGTTTGGGTTTTTTTAATCTCATTATTAATTTTCTGAATTCATCTAGTTCTCTTCCAGTCTGAACAAACCCGCCTAGAAGTAATTTTCAGTTGTCCAGGTGCCCCAACCCTACGCCAGTTTAATTCAAATTGAGAATCAATTATGGCCCAAGTTAGACAGCTATTATTCACATGTCATATTTATAAGGGCTCCCTGACTGTCTTTTGCAGGAATTACAAAGTACTCTCATTAGCTCTTTTTATTAGGTACTGGGTCCTGTCTTGCCCAAAACTACTCATGCCAAGACAGTTAATAGTATGAAATATGAAATTGGGTACAATCATTCACATATCAAAAAGCAAATGTGAATTTAAATTCTAATTCCTTCAGTAATAATGATCTTATTTCTACCGTCAAAGAAACATCAAGGGAGCAACTCCTAGTTATTATACCAATGAAAGCATCCTTATCACATTTCCCTTTCCAACATCCCTTAGCTATTCAAACTCCAGTTCAAAAAAAGCACAAGTGGAAACTAAACCACCTAATGGAGCTAGAAACTTTTCTAATCAGGTAGCTTATTTTCCCTTCCAAATAATCTCTTGAACTAGGATCTGAGGAACTAGGAACTAGGAACTTCTGAACTTCCTCTTCTCCAATATTCTATCTTCCAGCTCCATGGAGGTTGTGGTAGTGGTTTTTCCAAGTGGTTCTCCATTTAAAGAATTCCCTCCCCACCACCTAAAGAATCAATCCCTTTTACTATTAGAGACAACTTAGATGCAATCTTCTATATAAGATCTTTCTTGATTTTCCCTAGTGATCAGAGAGCCCTCATTAAATCATTTTGATAAAATTGTACATGTGTAATGGTGAGCATATTGCATGGAGAAGAGTCCTCAAAACTAGAAAGAGTTGGATTCACATTTCAGCTTTGAAAAATACTGATCATATATCCCTGGGCAAATCTCTGAGCCCCTCAGTGCCCTAGATAGCTCTACGATTCTAAGTTGTATAGAAGACGGTAATATGAACCACCAGTGGGAATTCCTCTTCAAGAATTCATTCCACTAAAAAAATCACAAATCTTTACTCAAACAATAGTTTAAAAACCCTTTTATTTACCCATTAGTATATTGTATATGATGTATCTGCTGCTGCCACTACAAAAAAAGGAGGGAGGAGGAGAAGGAGAAGGAGAATGAGGAGGAGGAAGAGGAGGATGAGGAGAAAAGGAGGAGCCCAAGACTTTCTGACTCCCAGGCTTGATCACTGCTCACCATGGCAATCTGCCTCTTTCCTAGCAGGCATGTCTTAAATGCAGACTGAATTGATTTAAAACCAAGGATTTTTTTTTTGTTTGTTTGTTTGTTTGTTTTTTGGTGAATGGTATTAAAGAGCCTGTCACAAAGAGTGAGGTTATTTAAAAAAGACTTTGAGTTAAGGTGTGTATTCTTAAACAAGGCCCCTGAATATTTGTGGTTCAGTCATTCAGTCCTTTTTGAGATTTCCTGACCCTGTGGACTGTACTGTCCATGGGGTTTTCTTGCCATAGATACTGTAGTGATTTGTTGTTTCCTCCTTCAGCGGATAAAGGCAAACGGAAGTTAAGTGACTTTCCCAGGGTCACAGAGCTAGGAAGTATCTGAGGCCTGATTTGAACTCAGGTCTCCCTGACTCCAAGCCACGGAGTCTCCCATCTGTTCCCCCCATGTATATAATATGGGTATACATTTATATGTGAATATTATATACACATACATATAGAACTTTCTGTTTCATTGTTTCTCCTTTATAATCTACTATTATGTGTCATTATATTCATTATTTTTCCCCTGAGGATTCTATAGGTTCTAGCATACTGCTCAGGGTTCCATGACACACACACACTCAAAAGGATCAAGAACCCCTGCCTTAAGGGAAATGTGTGTATGTCTACATTTATGTCTGTATATAGATGGATAGATAGGTAGAGAGATATAGATAGAGATATAGATATAGATATATAGAGACATAAAGATATAGATATAGATAGACATAGATATGTGTATTTGTGCTGGGTGACACAGTAGGATTAAGCACTGTGCCTGGAAGAAGGAAGATCTGCATTCAAATCCGGCCTCACATAGCAAGTGCTAGCTGCGTGACCTTGGGTAAGTCACTTGACCTTTCTCAGGTTTAGTTTCCTCATTTATAAAATGGGGATAATAATTGCACCTATGTCTGAAGGTTGTTGTTACGATCAAATGCTATATTTGTAAAGCAGTCAGCACTGTGCCTGACACTTAGTAAGTGCTATATGAATGGTATTATTATTATTACAGGTACATATACACATATACGGCATATATGTAAAAGTATATGTGGATGTGTTTGTCTATATCTATATAGACATCAGTAGGCTATGCCTTTATTGACTTTAATTTCATTTCCTAAGGGTTCTGATCAAAGCTGAGATATCCCATCCCCACCTTTCCCATGAGCAGCTCCAAAATATAGCCCAGCAATGGAAATATGGTGTTAAAAGTCTCCTACATATGCCTCCATGAAACCCTGCTGCACTTGAACTTGGTATTTTTCCATTTATTCCTCTCAAAAGGATAAATATCCGAGGCAATGCTCGAAGCCTTTAAACCCCTAGTTCTAAGAAATCTGGTATCTTCAGAGTGAATACCCAGAACGTCTAGACAAGCTTTTAGGAAATGTGGCTTTAGAGAAGGAAAGGCAGGGAACCAGAAAGGCTTTTAAAGCCCCTTTTTTTTCTTTGCCAGATGAAAGGTAGAAATTGTGTGGTTTAAAGATGGGTATTGGAATGCTGACTTTTCTAGTGGTGATGGCGTGGCATGACTGAGTAAATAACTGTCTCTTGTCTTCTAGGTCTATAAACTAGGAATACATATTGCTTCCTCATGATGGAGTTTGCGAAAGTAACGTGCTTTGTGAACTTAGGCTGAAAATTGTTATATAACTGGAAAGGATTACTGAAAACAAGACAAACAAACAAAAACAAACACCACTTTGCCTTTAAGTAGAAAGAATCTCGCTTTTAGTTTCCAAGCCAGGGAGAGATGCTATACATACTAAACTAGTCCTTCCCTGGGAACAGAAAAAAAAATCCATTTTTGCCCGGGACTTTCAAGATGTCAGATCTCTGGGAAGCAGCAGCTCGGAGAGACTACTTTTCCAAGATCTTACTAGAAAACACTGGCTTCCGACCACTTAGCATAGAAATTTTGCACGGAAGGAGGACAGCATCACCATCCAACGCAGTGTCGTGTGCTTACCTTCATTCGAGATTTAGATCATGCCGACTGAGGAGGCTGTATACAACACCCGTGTCTGTGCCATGTGAACCCTCTGGATTCCTTAGTCTGTGTCAGATCTTTCTGAGTGTCGTTCATCTCTCTGACCACCCACGCTCGGGGTGCGGGGGGCGAGGGGAGTGCAGCTCGGTCCCAGGATGCCAGGGTTGTCTATGTATTTGGCATCAATATTAGCGAGTGTCTCATTTGACAATTACTTCTCTAGCATACCAGACGGTAAGGAAAATGTTTTCATTCAGCCACAAATGACTAACATTTTATTGATATTTGAGAATGCGGTGGAACACTACCGCACTCCGAGTTTCTAGGCAGGCTAAGAGAGTTAAGCCTGAATACTAATGGCATTGGAAACTCCTGCTGCAGAACCCTGCGCTAATTGCTAAGCCTCCAAGTTCAAGTTTGGGGAGGGGGATTGGGGAAGAGGGTAGGTCTGCAGTTTAGGAGCTCTCTCGACGTTCACCAGTTGGGGGGAGGGTCAGTGATGATGACTGTCTCCCCCAAACCCCAGCATGCACTCCCTGAATCCCATGGAAAATCCTCAGAGAGAGAGGAATGGAAAGCATCAGGACAGATTCCCTGGTCCACAGCTTGGTGCAGGGAGGCAGCCCAAGGCTGACCCCTGCAGAGATGATGGCTCTCTGCTGGCTTTGCCGGAGATCCAGCTAATGTCAGAGATAGCGCGGGGAGGATGGGGGCGGGGGGAGGTTTTGTTTTATTTATTTTTTCACCCCGCGAAGACAAGACGAACCTAGGAAGGTTTTCTTAGACTGACTGCAAAGCTTTGAGAGATGAAGCTGGTGATATTGGGGGGGGGGGCTGTAAAGAGAAAATGCGGGCGGTAGTGCAGAGATGGGAGAAATTATGGGAGAATCTATATCACCCCCGCATCCCCATCCTCATCCCAGAGCAAACTTCCCCCATAGGATTGATAGGTCCAGCTTCGGTTATCTCATTGATCGACAAACGGCCCGGACTCGCTAAGGGTATTGGGATCCGAGAGCGCTGAGTAAATGACTACCTACATTGGTTACCTCCCATCACCTCCCGGAGCCTCTGCGCCCTTCCTGCCGGGCCAGGGAGGCAGCTCTCGGGAATGCAATGTTGGTTTGAGGTGGAGAGAAGGAAGGTGCACTGGCGACTAGAACGCGCAGCGGGCTCTGCCTCTCTAGGCGGGAGGGGAATTGTCAATGTCTGTCTGTATGTCTGTCTGTCTGTCTGTCTGTCTTTCCTCTAGGCTCCTAGGGGTAGGAGGCAGCCTTTCGCTGTTCCTGTGGCGGCTTAGCGACCTGGGGGCGACGCTGGAAGCCCATCCGGATGTGTGTGACGCTTGCCCAAACCCGATAACATGGCTCTTGGCTGGCATCTGAGTCGCTGGGGTTCTGCTAAGCTGGCAGCCCCCAACGGGTTAAGCCGCCTCTTACATAACACAACACAAGCTTCTGGCCCCCGGCAATTAAAACATTTGATTGCAGCCCCCTCTCGTCTCTGTTGCCACCCCGACACAACTTCACACCACCAGCACCCCAGGCCCAACCACACACAAGCGCACACACTGGAGCAGGTAACAACCAAAAGCAAGAGAAGGATCAGAGAATCCAGTCCAAATCCTCATGCGATTCTGCAGAAAACCCATTCCTCCGTTGCGGGGTGAGGGAGTGGAAACAACCCGCATCTCATGCCGTGTCTCTGTGGAGGGAGTATTGGCACAGTGTGCCCCCACTAAGTACCGCTGGCTATGTCCGAGGTGCCCAAGCAAAGGCGGCATGATGGCGCCAGGGCCACTGCACAGGGGACTTGAAACTTACATTGCCAAGGGGTAAAATTCAGCCCAGGAAGAGATGCTCCCCTCCCACCTTCTTCCCACTCCCACAGCAGGAATACACAAACTCCCTTCATCTCCCCAGTATGTGATGGGTGCAGTAAAGAGCGTTTGTTATTATTATTGTTATTATTTTACTATTTTAATTATTTATCTCTTATCTCCCCCCCCCCACCTTCATTATAGTGGTTGTAATGTACCTCCTCTTGGTGGGTGTGCGTGCTTGCGTGTGTGTGTGTGTGTGTGTGTGTGTGTGTACACATATAAGTTGTTTTTTTTTTTTTAACTGCTCCATCACCAGTCACCGGGAGGGGTTGCTAAGGAAACGGCCGCTTGGCAACGGGCTCCGAGTCTGGGGGCCGTCTGCCGCTGCTGAGACTGAGCCTGACTCGGCTGCTGCCGCTGCTGCTGTTGCTGCTGCTGCTGCTGCAGAGGCTGCTGCTGCGGCTGCGGCGGCTGCTGCTTGCCCTGCCTCCGCTCCCTCCTCTGCCGGTTGCTGCTCCTCCTCCTTCTCTGCCTCTCATTCTCCAGCGCGCTGCACTCCTCGCTAGATGGTGTGCGAGCCACCCGAGAATTAGCCACACTCCGGACGCACCCGGCCAAAAGCAACCAGGAGGAGGAGGAGGAGGAGGAGGAGGAAAAGGAGGAGGAGGAGTGTGGCGGGAAGGGGTGGCTGGCCAGGGAGGGAGCCAAGAGGAGGAGTATTAGGTTGTGGTGGTGGTGGAGAAAAGGGGGGAAACCCTAACGACCGAAAAAAAAATCAGAGAAAAACCAGGAGAAAAACGCACGCACACACACACACACACACACACACACACACACACACACACACACGCACACGCACACACACGCACACACACACACACGCGCACACACACACAGAGACACATCCCCACCAAACTGTGGAGCTGTGGAGTGCCGCCTGCTTCCCGGGAAAGAGGACTCGCGAGCGCCAGGGGGTGGGGGACGGAGAGCTGGAGGCTGCCGGAGAGTGGGGAGCAGCCCTGGCAGGGATGGACATCATGATGCTGGTGCAGGGCGCTTGCTGCTCGAACCAGTGGCTGGCCGCGGTGCTGCTGAGCCTCTGCTGTCTGCTGCCTTCCTGCCTCCCGGCTGGACAGAGTATGGACTTGCCTTGGCCGGCAGTGGACAACCTGATGGTCAGAAAGGGGGACACGGCGGTGCTTAGGTAGGACAATTAGCGTGCCTTTTTTTTCCTCTCCCCTCTCTCTTCCCCTACTACTTACTTCTGTCTCTGTGTGGTCCTTTCCCCCCTCCTTCTGTTGCTCCCCTCCCCCCTCCCCAGTTTGATGCTCAGTATCCAAATAATAAGAATAATAAAAAAGAAAAGCAAGTCTTTCTCCTAAAAGCTGGCGAGGCTGATACCGAGGCTCTCTAGCCCCCATTCCCAATTTTAGGCAGAGGAGTGAAGCAGCCACTAGACCTTTGATCTCAAAGTACTTTAGTAAACCTCTCAGACTCTGACCTGGACCAGCCCAGGAGAACTAGGATGAGAAAAGTATGAGGGCTGGGGAGCAGGCGCTGGCGCCCCTTGGAAACTGTTCCTAAGGTCTCCCTGTTACTGTCGAGGTTTACTCTGAGTCTGACAAGTTAGGCAGGTTTGTTTTTATTTTTCTCTCTCAAGAGCTCTTGGAAAACCGCTAGCTCCCTCCCTCCCTCCCATTTTGCCCAAAGGCTCAGTATCTCACAGACGATTATTTTTTTTAAATCTTTTTTCTCGTATTCTGTCTCTACTCCTCTCTTTCCTTCTCCCCTTTGCTCTTTACCTTATCCCCCATTCTCCTATCACTTTTCGTCCTCCCTTTTCTGTCTTTTCTTCTTCCTTTTCTAAACCTCTTCTCTCTTCTGCTTTCTCATCCACCTTCCCTTTTCTTTTTCTATATTCCTCACTTTACCCACCTCTTTCCTTCCCCCATTAACCATTTTCTCTTTCCCCCCTCTCCCATCATCTTTTTATCTCCTCTCTTTTCCCCAGTTTTCTCCGTCTTTTTTTCTCCTCCTTTCTTCCTTATTTCTCTTCCCTCTTCTGTTTGCCTCTCATTTCACTTCTGCCACACATACACAGATGTTTCCTCTTCCTCTCTTTCATTACAAGCTCACTCTCCAATATTCTCTAAGCTTCATCTATTTACCTTTTCCCAGAAATACCCTGCCTCTATCTAGTACAACTCTCACCCATAGATTTTTTTGCACACATCGACACTTTTTTTCCCTTTCTCACACTCTGTAATACACTTTTACACTTATAAACAGTCTCTTAAATTCCAGACACATGCCCTTTCACTGTTCACAACACATCCTTACATTCTCACTCAAAAATATACACACTATATTCGTCTATAACCTCTCTCTCTCTCTCTCTCTCTCTCTCTCTCTCTCTCTCTCTCTCTCTCTCTCCCTCCCTCCTTCTTCTCTGGTTCTGTATCTCCTGTACTTCCACCTCTTTCCTCCCTCCCTCTCCACTCTTATCTCCCTCCACACCTCTGCACCTCCTCCCTCTATCCTTCCAGCCTCCCCTCCCTCTTTCCTTCCTCTATCCCTCCCTCCCTCCCTCCCTTGTCTCCCCTTCTCTCCGTTTTCATAAGCTTTCGAGCGGAAGTGGTTTGTCACTACTGAGCACCAACAGCCCAGTTTCCCCCTTAAACATGAAAGAATGAACTACTGAAAATCTTTCTTCTTCTGGGAAGATGTAAATGGATGCTCAGGGGGTGCTCAGACTTCACTAAGGCTAAGCATCTCTCTCTCTCTGCACCTTCCTTGCCCAGCAACAGCCAGACTCCTGCTCTGTAGCTCCACCGGACATATGGCTCCAATCTGCCTTCAATGTCCCCTTCTTGTCCAATGAGAGCTTATAGATTATAGATGTTGAGTACATGATATCAGCACATTCATGTACATACCGTGGAAAAGGTGAAATGTAGTGAATGTTTTATAATAGCAAATATACTTTAAAATTTATTTTTGTGGGTGTGGCATGTGACTTCTCTCTTCAGAAACCTTTTGGTAAGACCAAATTTATGTGGAAAAATGGATGTATGCCCTAATTGTTGCATTTGGGATATATTTAAATAATCATTTTGGTAACTCTGTTGTGAACTTAGACTAGTACGAGAATGCATACAGATTTCAGCACTGTTTGGGGATAACTAAGCAAAGACTGACTTTTGTTGGCATTCACATCACACACTCTAAGGGGCCCGATGATAGGGGGCTTGAATGATACTCACATTCACCTCCTGTGGGATAAGTTTATTTTTAAGAAGTTCAGACATCTGTGGCATGGGCCAAAAAACGATCTTCCATGGCCACAGAGGTATGTCATAGGAACTGCAATCTACATGCTACTAGTCAAATCTTATCCTCAATTATTCACCTTCCCTGTTTGATAGCATGGCTTGGGGATTATGCTTCTGAATGAACAAGACAAGTAGCCCCACAGCACAGGGCCTCTGTGGCCCTGGCTTATGACATCAGAAAGAGGCCTATTTGGTTCCATCTGTTTCTCTCCAAGTGATGTTTACATTTAGTATGGACACACTAATGTCTCTACTTTAGGGACTCTTGGATGCTCCCGGGTAGTTGGTTGCTGCAAAGTGAATTCACCCAGAGTGCCCTGCACTAATTTCTTGGTTTTCTATTGCTTCAGCTCACTCCTTTCCTCTTTTGAAAGCTCTCTCTTTGGTGGGATATTTTACAGCTTGACCTTTTTTTAATGAAAATAATCACCCAATGATGTTTGTTAATAAGTAGATTTAAAAGAAAAAGATTACATGTAAGCCCTTTTCTGGCCTTGCATCCAGGCACAGGAGCAAGAGCACTTTATTCTCTCCACAATCGGTCTGTACAGAGTCCTATGGGCCTCTGGGGAGAGCTCTGGGCTTGGTGTCCGTCATCTTCCCCACGGATGGAGAAATACATTGAAGATGCTTATTCATGTGAAGTTTTTTTTCTTATTCCCTTAATTGCTAGAACTAGTCCATTCACTGTCCTAAATTGCTCTCATGTGGGAGAACCTGCTGCTTAGGCCTTGTACCCAAAGCTTCAAGGGAATGTTCTTGATTAATATTGTTGACCATGAATTGCACTGCCACACTTTTCTTCTAGAGTCATATTCTATAACTAGATTGCCTGATTTTAATTGATGGGACTTCAAATGAGGCCGAATGATGTCTAATTATAAGAAGGATGCATTTTCTCTTATCCCCTGACTTTCCTTTTCTCTGCCCCATCACTACGTGGTTCCTGGAACAGTATAGTTTGTGATGAAACCAGTTCCAATTTTATATGAAGTAATAGCTCTATTAAATGTATGTACCTACATTTTTAATAAAGGCAAACAATAACCTCAGATAATGTGATAAGCTGCATTTTCATGTTTGGGGCCTAAAACAGAAAAAAATAATTCTTTCAGGGCTGCTTATATTGTACTTTGGTATAACTTCCACGAGATTACAAATTTCACATCAAATGCTCATTTTCATCTCCCAAGTGACAAGATACATTTGGGGAGAGAGAATGATATTAGAGCTTGTAAGACTTTTCTTTGCTCTTTAGTTAGACTCATAATGCCATAAGAAAATCCTTGTTAGAATAATATATGAGAACCACTGACTTCAGCTCTCTTATTTTGAAGGGCTGTCTTCTGGATTTAAGGCAATGAAGAACCTTTCAGGAAATTCTCTTTTATCTCTGCAATATCTTGAACATGTTCTCCTGACCAGATCAGCATAATGAAATAACACATAAAATGCAAAAGTGTCCATTGCTAAAACTAACATAATCTGTTGCTGAAACTCCGAAGTGTGCACTGAGGAGATCTGGCCCTCCTAATGGTAATGGGTTTAATGAGGCAGCAGTGCGCTAGAAGATATCTTTTGACATTTTCCCCTACAGGAACCTTGGGATTTAGATGAATCTTTGTCCATCTAGAATACATTTTAAATGACTATCAACGTTTAAGAACATATTTCCATTAGCTTGTTAGCTATAGAAATGGGCCGCAGCTATGTTGGGAATGTATGTTCCATTGAGCTCAATGAAAACTATTCATTCGTGTATTGAAAGTTTAGGGGTTTTTGTTATTGTTGTCTTTCTTTGTCTTCATACTGTTTTGACTTCTATAAGCTATGTGAAATGTAGCATTTAAAGGTAAGTGCTGATATCCGAGGCCTGGCTTATGGCTCTGCTCTCATCTCTGGGAGACTTAGAAAGCCAGTGGAAACTATTCCATTCAGGTTTTCTGTTGGTTCTTCAACCATTCCTAGGATTTGAAGGTGGCAGAATAAGGGAGATAGAAGGGAGGTAAATACATATAGATAGATATAAATATATCATATACAATATATCTCATACATCATCTTACACATATACGCGCATGTATGTGTGTGTGCATTACCTCCCTTCCATGGTTACAGCATTCCAGGATGGTGTGATTTTTCATCTATCCACTTCTCTTGGAAGAATAACCTCTCTGAAGATATTATTATTGTCGTATTTTGTTCTCTATGTGATTTTCCTTGACTCTTTATCTTAACTGTGAGAACGTCTAGAGCTTTAAAGGATCTTCATTTTTAGTTGAAAGTAGCTCTGCTTAGTTGGGTAGATTTCTACAATTATATAACAGTGATAACCATCTGAGTGTAGTTGGAAAGCAATTAAACTAAAATGACGATTACTGGTTATATTTGGTTAAGTTCAGAGTATCATGGGGAATAAATGACCTCACTCCTTGAGTGAAAATGGCACAAGATCATGAAATCCAGCTCAGAAGAAGGGTCAAGCTTCTCTCTCTACCTGGATCTCTATCAGCTTGGGAAAGATCTGCCCTTTCTCTTCTGATTTTATAATAGAGTAATTTGCATTTATATAAGACTTCGAGGCCTATGTGCTTTGTATTTCAAGGGATCCTCACAATACCCCTGTGAGGGATATATTATTATTATCCCCATTTTACAGATGAGGAAATTGTGACCAAATGGTGTTTAAGTGATTAGCTCAAGATTGCATAGTGATTAAGTGTCTGAGGTAGGATTTGAATTCACATCTTCCTGACTCTAAGCACAACACTCTTACCCTATGCATGACTTACTTAGGAGGTATTTGGGGGAGATATTTCAACCTTTACAAGTTTTACCTCCTTTCCCTGAAACCTGCTTTTCCCCTTTTCCCTGCTCTCAGACCAGATCTTGCAATATTCAAAGGATATGTCCCTTTCTTGCTAAGCCACCACATGGAGGCAAGTAGACAGTGAGTTACCAGCAACCATCACACCCTCTTAGAAGAAGTCAATGATTAGTGACTGAGGTCATTTCAAGTTCTCCAGAGAGGAATAAAAAGAAGGAAAGAAAACACCATCAACAAAAGCCAAGGTTTTTTCACAATGTCTAGAAAACAGAAGTGGCCATTTTAAAGCTTTAGTATCTTGGAGGAAGGGACCCAGACAGATAATTGAGATGACTTGGTATTTCTGAAACAAATTGTTAAGATTATATTGAGCATACACATACATACACACAAATATATGTGTATGTTTATTGTAACTATACTAAAACACAAATCCATATTGACATGACTAAAATAGTTAATGTTTTTCAGAGATTATATTAGAAATCCTGTTCATCCGTGTCTTAGAATCTTTAGCCTTCTTCAAAGAGGAAGCTAGTGGGGTAATAGATAGCATAATGGGCTTCATTCAGGAAAATCTGAATTCAAATGTGGCCTAAGACACTTGTTAGCTGCATGACCCTGGGTAAGTCAATTAACCTTTATTTGACTAAGTTTCCTCATCTTACTCATAGCACCTAAATCCTAGAGTTTTCGGGAGGATCAAACCAACAAGATAATATTTGTGAAAAGTGCTTAGCCCTTTGTACTTACTATATAAATGCTTATTACCTTTCCCTTCATCTCTCCCCATCCAAGGGAAAAAAAAAACAACCTAACTCAGGTTCTACCTCCCAGAGGACTTCCCTGGTCTCTGCAGGTATTTATCAGTGTTCTCTGTCTCTTGAACTCGTTATTACTGTTTTCCCAAAATTTACATATACTTATCTGTGTCCGGATTATGTTTACCCAGTAGAATGGAAGCTCCATGAAGGCAGAGACTGCTCTTTGTTTTCTTTGGGTCTCCAGTGTTTAGTTCAATGCCTGAAAGTAGCCAACTCTGACTAAATGCTTTTGGAATTGGCCTGAATCAAATTGTGTCCTGACAACATTCACAAGCATTTTCATAAAGAATCATCCCTAACTTCATTCTTTTAACATGTTTTTCCTTCACCCATTGATTATGAATGCTATAATTTCTTCTCAATAATAATCAACATATTCAGTCCACTTTTTGTACTTAGTCAAGAAAAATAAAGTTCTTTCAATAAGCTAAACAGTTGTTCTTCAATCAACAAACTGGAAGAAGTAAACAGTCACTTAAAGGCAGAGTAGGGCTGGGTGAAATGAGCATGCCAAATCATGGGACATCATCAGGCAGAAGGTTCTACGGATGGTATTTATCTGAGGGTCCACAAGAGTACATGTAAATGGATGGCCGGATCCTGATCATTTCTCATCTTATTTTCCCACGATCTTTTCAAATAAGATTAGGCTGCAGAAATTAATAAAAGTTTCTTTTTAAAAATGTCTTTGGGATGTTATATTCTACAAACACAATTGTAGTACCCAGATTCTTCCTTATTACGTTTTCTTGCTTCGTGTTCTGTTCCCTCAAATTCAGATGTTCCTGCATTTTCTACAGATATGTGCCTCGATAATATCAGTGCTCATTCTAGGATATCAGAAAGCAGACTCAACAATGGAAATGGTGCCCAATTATTTCGACTATTTCATGAGTTGATAGATATTTTATTGATTCTTATGCCATAGAAGGTATCCATCTATTGCTTTGAAGGAATCTTATAGAATGGACTCAGTCCTTTCAATATTGTTCCTATATATAATGTTTAGAGTCACCACTAGTTTAACAAATTATAGATCCTAACATTCAATGGTATTCAAATTGCATATTACATTAGCTAGAGTCCAAACAGTCCAACTTCATAGACAAAGCCCATCTTGTCATATTATGACTTTTTCATGGCATGTTTAGGTCAAATCCCATTTTTATTTAATAGGGGACAATGTTATTTGTAATTTTATTCTGCCTCTCCCATTTTAAAAATAAACTCTATTCACTGCACTCACACTGACATTAAAAGTTCTTGGGGTTATATATAATGACTGTGCTCTAGAAGAGGTTTAATGTGCAGCTTTCATTCTCAGGCAAACTAGCTAGAAGCAGGGTTACATGGATTAAGTGACTTGATCTCCACCCTTACCTGAGAGTTTACTAGCGTATTTACACTAATGGGAAAGTAGTAGCAGTTATAGTCACTATTCTGGGGTGAGCGCAGGACCCCATCATTGGTGCTTAAAAAGAGATGTTCACAAACTGAGTAAACCGAGTAAAAACTGACTAAATCTGCTTTTGGTTTGTCTCGTTTGAGGCATAATAAAACTCGTAAAAAGTTTAAAAGGCATTTTACTGTAAGATCATTTTAATAAGACATCGCAATGGTCTGGGCTGTCCAACTTTGTTAGAAAAAAAAAGCACCATTGATTGTAAAGCATTTGCCAATAACAGGATATTGATAAGATTCATAGCCTATTGGCTTTTGTGATTTGATCAAACAACTAGAATAAAATTCCGTTTGTGGATATGTCAACAGAATATGAATACAATTACTGTAGTCTTTTGTGTTGGCCTATGGAAATTGCTAGATGTGTCTCTTTTTTAATTTCTCAGTATCCTGAATGATTGATCAGAGAATCAGAGTGTGTAGTTCTCAACAAAGGACACAGCTCCAAAATAACCCCTTTATCTGGATATACATTTTGTCAAAAGTTCTACTGCATGCCTATGATCCCACCTCTCTTCCAGGTTTGACTTGGAAGCTCACACCACTTAGATTCATCATGGCCATTACTACCTTTTCTCTTCTTTGGGTTTTTCTCTCCCACATTTTCTCTGAAAAAGAATAAAAGCATATGCTCCTCCTCTTCTTTTCTATTTCCTAAATCAGCGCCTTTTCTTATTTTGGGGTGTATATATGTATGTGTATTATTTCCACCTTAAATCGCAGCAAAATCAAAACAAAACATTTACATAAAAAGGAAAACAAAAGTTTAAAAGTTGTAGATTTTTTAAAAGTCGCCCCTGATCTTCGTTTTTATTTCTAGGGCCCAGGAGCCATCTCAATCTCATTTAGCTCTCCCTTACCCTTGTTAACTCTATCCTCCAGTTGATGCAGTTAGGTGGACCTAAATCCAAATTGAATCAATCTCCCAGGTTTCCAGAATAAGGTAGATTTCATTCAATGAGGTGAGTTAACTCAGCCTTTCAGATCTTTTTGTCCCCAATATTATTTCTTTCTGGGATAATCCCTGCTTTCCAAAAATTCCAGTCAGGCAGGCAGGCAACAAATACTTAATCAAAGTTTTATTTTCTAGATGCCAATAATTGTGCACAGGAGATACCAAGAAACATTAAAATTGTCCCTGCCCTCAAAGAGATTTCATTCTGATAAGAGAGACAATCTATTAGGTATCTAACTAGGTAGTAAATCTCAGGTGAAGGGCAAGACCAGGAAGGGCCAGACCTGCAGAGAGCAAGATTTGAAGTAATTCAGAAGAACTAAGAGCTGGAAGAAAGGGATCAAAGCATTGGGGGAATGGCCTACAGACTGTACAAAGGTACTTGGACCTAGTGCTGTGCTTACGGAACTGATATTTCTAGATCATAGATTATGTGGAAGGGGATAAAGTTTAAGAAGCCTGGAAAGGAAGGAAGGAAGGAAGGAAGGAAGGAAGGAAGGAAGGAAGGAAGGAAGGAAGGAAGGAAGGAAGGAGAACGTTCAGAAGAGGTTTAAATGCCAAAGAAAGGAGTTTCTGTTTGTTCCTTCAGGTTACAAGGAGCCACCAGGTCTTGTGGAGGGGAGGGAATTCAGTGACATGATGTGACATAGGCTTTGGAAAAATCACCATGTGTAGCCGCCTTCAGAGATTTCTCTCATGGGCTTCAGACTCTTCCAGTAGAAGATCTCTGCTTTGTGCTTGGCACTGGTTACTTTGAGGTCTTTCTCCTCACTGCTGGCTTCCTTATGAATGCACTTGTCAGGGTGCTTTCAGGCATTTCTTCCTATTGAAGTCGTGTCTGAACTATCCATCATCTCCATGACCTCCCAGGGAGCTTTAGAAACCCTAATTTCCCTTTGAAGGGGTTTCCCTTTGTACTGGTTGATTTGCTTGGGTCTTTTACCTATGGTAGGCCTCATTAATGCTTGCCTAGGGACATAAGGCCTAACTTGCCCTATGAGATAGAATGGACTACAATGCCGAGCTTTTTTGACTCAGCTTACCCTGTCTATGACCCCTCTCCAGATAGTCCCTCAGCAGACTGAACTACTGTTTCATTTGCAAAGTTTGCATCATTGGAGGAGAGACTAGATACAATGAAAATAGTACTCAAGTCCATGTGTTCTCAACTGTGTTTGTGTGTGTGTGTGTGTGTGTGTGAGAGAGAGAGAGAGAGAGACAGACAGACAGACAGGCAGACAGACGGACCCCTTTGGCAGTCTGGTGAAGCCTACGGCTCCTTTTTCAGAAGAATCTTTTAAAATACATAAAGTAAAATAAAGAAAGAATAGAAAGGAAACAAATTGTATTGACAGTTTTTTTTAATTTAAAAACAAAACAAACAAAAAAACATGTACCCCAGGATAAGAACCTCTGCTCTACTAAGAACTAGGTTCTCATCTTAGTTACTACTAACTGGCCATGTGAATTTGATCGAAATTCCTTTTCTTATAAATTTCCTTATCTACAAAATGCAGAGGTTTGTCTGCTGAGTCACTGTGGTCTCCTTCAGCATCCAGCTATCTCCCATTATATTTATGCTTCTGGACAGAGAAACTATAGAACTGCAATAATTGACAGATTCTGAGCATAATGAAGGACCAAAGGTCCCATTTCCAATTCCACCTACTTCCTGGTGTATCATTTGATGAGTCACCTTTAGGTGGACATTTCTGCTACTCCTGAGTGTTTTCTCTATTATTGATTTAGGGCCACTTTATCTTTACTAGTTTAGATGTTCCTTGTACCAATCTTGAATGGAATTGAACTGACTAGTATGGCAATCACAAGATCAGAGGAGCAGAACTAGAAGGATCCTTTAGAGCAGAGGTGCCAAACAACACTCATAAGTTCAGCTTGAACCAGAATAAATTGTGATTAGAAAATATTTAACAAACTAAAATTGATAACACAAAAAATCGTAGATAATGATATGTGGTTTTCTAAGTCACTAGGAGTCCCAAAAGGATCTTTACATATGATTTATTGGCCCCTGTTTCTATTTGCATTTGATGTCATTTCTTTAGAAGGCATGAAATTCAATAACCTCTTTTTTTGGATAAAGAAACCAAAACATAGAAGTTAAATGACTTTTCCAAGGTCATGCAGCTAATACATGTCTGAGGCAGGATTTGAACATGTCTTCTTGACTTCAAATCCAGTGCCCTATTGAATATATCATGCTTTCTGATTTACTATGTGCCACCAAAACTCATCATTTGATAAGTAACCTTTTCTAAGAGGTTTAAATATAATAGCTACTATTATTATATGCACATATATGTGTGTATGAAGTGCTTTCTATTAGCAGCAATCTAAGCAAGTCATACCCACATACATAGAAGGATCAATTCCCCACAGTGCCAAATATATGAATTATTTCATTATAAATGAGAGTTATGTCTTATCTTTTAGGGGATTTTGAATATTTTTTCCAATCTCTCCTATATGATAAGAGAGTTTTGGTAGACTTGATGAAACAACATATTTCATCTGTTGTATAATATATAGATTTTGTTATATTCAACAGTAGAGTAAGTTGAGGAAGAAATCATGTGTATGGATTGATAACTAAGACCTGGAAATGATTCCATTGTCTTTGATATCTACATGTACCTCAGTGCTAGGTTTTATGATAACATTTTCCCCAGTGCCATGAAACATTCTAAACAGAATTAGGTTCATTGTTTCCTTTTTTCTCCTCCAAGAACAGTCATCCTAAATATATTTCTCCAATGTTGTGCAGAAAGAGTGACTTAAAATCCCATTAACTAAAGTTACTACCTGAGAGGTGTGATGTTGAATGAATTTCTGCATTGTGAAGTCACTTGGACCAGATAATCTCAACACTCCAATGGAAGTCAAACAATTCATCATATTATGGAAGTTGTCAGGGCTAATGTCTATCCCTATTGATGGATTTGTTACTTCATTGACTTGAGTACTGCTTCAACCAACACAGATGACTGTCCTTCATCGTAGTTGACAATTGTTGTGCTCTGCCTGAAAAGTTCATAACCTTTTGACAAAATTTCTGCTGATTTACCCAATTCGTGTTCAAAGTAAATTGAATTCAAGCATTTATTCTTTACTATCTATGTGCCATGCTCTCTGTTGGTAGTGGAGAGAGAGAGAGGGAGAGAGAGAGACAGAGAGAGAGAGAGAGAGAGAGAGAGAGAGAGACAGAGACAGAGACAGAGACAGAGACAGAGACAGAGACAGAAATAGAACAAGAAAAATATCCTTCCTTCAAAATGCATCCATTCTAATTTCCAATTTGTTAGGCTTTGCTTTCTTGAAAAAAGAGCCTAGAAATGAGAGTCAAGTCTGAATTTGAATTAGATACAGAGATCGGCCTTCTCCACATGTAGGAGAAAATCAAAGATGTTGCCAAGTTTCTCTCAAGGATTTATCATATGCTCTTTGACATTGCCCTGTGGAATTTCATGGGGAAAGTATGTCACTTACCATGGTGTTGTAGAAGATTTATCAGAGTCTTTTTTGATTGGAATTCAAGATTTGGGAGCTTCCCACAGCTTTAAAGAATACAACCTGAGGCTTCTGTGTACAGACACATTGATGGAGGATTTTTAAAAATTGTTATTGTTGTTAAGTATTGATTGCCTATCAGAAATATTGGCATACTTTCAAAGTTGCTGAAGAGGACACATAAGTAGAAACCATGTCTTCAAGGTAGCCTTGGCCATTTCCCTTTGTTATATCACATGGGTGAAACTAAAGATCTGAATAAGAGAAATTAGTCACCCGCACATACACGCATACATGCATACATACATACATACACACCACACATACCATTTAAGGTGGTCTGAGGGGAGTCTGTTATTCCACTGGTATAAGGAAACCAGAATCCACACTGATTTCCAGCATATCATTCCCCCCATGGAAGTTCCTTGAGATCAGAGATTTTGTTTTCTTCTTTTGTTTGGTTGTTTTTGTATCCCCAGAGCATAACAAGGTAGCTGGCCTATAGTACGTATTTAATAAATCATTGCTGATTGACCTCCCACTTCTGTCTTCATCATTTTTCTAGTCTACCACATTGATAAACTTGGCATGTATCCTTTAATCCTCCGTCTGAGAGGTTATCACTTTTCACAAGGTCTCTGTGGCTCAGAGTTAGAACTTAAAACAGGGTTAGGCTGACTTCAAGATTATCGTCAGTACACTCCTTATAAATTAATTAATTTTGTTGTTTCACATCTTAATTAAGTTTTCATTTTCTTCAGACACATGTACAGGGCTCCTGTCCATGCCTACCTTGGCTGATCCAGGTGGATTCCCCTTCAGTGGCAGTATTATAGTACAGGTTGGATTGGGACATTATAGACTGGATTCATTTTCCAATCTGGATTGGGCTAGAAGGACTCTGAACTTTTCAACACTGACGTTCTGTCATACTATGCTGATAATGGGCAATCCATCTATGAAGACCTCAGCCAGAAGGCTTCTATGATCATAATAATAGTATCATAAATTGAGAGCTGGAAGGAGAATTAGCAGCCAACAGGTCTAAACTCCTCGTTTTGTAGATGAATAAACTAAGGCACATAGAAATTTCAGTGACTTGCCTACAGTCACGCAGCCTGTTAGTGTGAAAGGCAGCATTTGGACTGATAGCTTCCAGGCTATAGCCCCCTTTTCTATATTCTATTCCCCACCCCCAGCTTCCTCTAGGTTCTGATGTAGGTCTCATCCATGTGTTAAAGTTGTTTTATTGGGTGTGTATATTGTGAGGGAATATGAGTAAAGTCATAAACCATCTACTTTCAGGAAATTCCAAACCTATAATTGAATTGGAAAGGAGCAGGTAAGTGTTGAGGGAGGCTAAGAAAAGCCTTCTGTCACTGCAGCTTTTGGATCTGAGCAGATGGGCTGTCACATTTGGGACCCATTATGGTCTTTATGCTGCTTTCTAGTGTATCCCTGAATAGGCAGTTTTGTGAGAGAGATGAATATAGGGATCATTGGGACCTAAATCTTCATCTTGGAAAAAAGGTATCATTGTGTTGTAATGAGGCAGAGCTTGTCAAAGAACCTGGCTAATCTCAGTGAAGCCTCATTGGTGTCCACAAGAATACCTGGTGTTTCAAGAGAAGATTGCAGTTTGCAAAGCATTTTACTGAGATCACCTTATTTCAGCCACATAAAAACCCTGTGAGGTAGACTAGGTTACATAATGGCCAGCTAGTTGGACTGGGTATCAGGAAGACCAGTATTCAAATTTTGAATCAGAGGTCACCTAGTACAACACCCACATTTTACAGATGAGGAAACCAAGTCCTAGGATGGTTAAGTGAGATATCCAAGGTTACATAGACAAAATGTATTAGAGGAATGCTTATAGCCCCACTGTTCTAGAGGTGAAAGAAACTCTATAGGATATTGCATCCAACCTACCTTATTTCACGTATGAGGGAACTGCAGCCCAGGGAGTTTAGCTCACTTGATGAAGGTCAAAAAATTCATAAGAACCAGTGGTGGGATTTGAAGCCATGTCTCCTATCTCTGGAGCAGGTCCCCTTTTCCTGGGCCATGCTGCCTACCATAATAAGAGCCACTCTCTTAATAGGCCTTGAGATCAGATAAGATAACATGGATAAGATCTTTGCAGATCTAATGGTTCTATAGAAGGTCAGCTATCATTATACCCATTGTCCCTACAGAGGAGGAAACTGAGGGTCAGAAAGTTTCATTGACTTATCCAAGGTCACTTAGGAAAGAAAACAAAGTTATATCTCACAGATATCACTGACTCTGAGTCTGATGTTTTATAGATGATGATGATATGGGCTTGATTCCTTTAGGGCCTAGAGCCTCCTCCCTAAATTACACGAATTTAATTTGCAAACATTTTGAATTTAGTAATCTCTATGTAGTAGAATTTAAGCTCTTTGGGGTCAAGGTCAATTTTATTTTTTCCCCTCCGTGTCAATTGTTACTTGCACAATGCCTTGTATAAATAAGGAACTTATTAGATGATTATTAGTTGAAATTGAATTGAATGGCAAAGATAAGTGTTATCAAATGGTTCCCCAAATGGGTACCAATCTCAGCAAAAAAGAGTCTGTGCAGTGTATAAGATTACATATCTTAGCAAACTGATAAAGTACTTTCCAGCAGCCATTTTTATTCTGGGCTCATCCACACTTACCATTATTAAATAATATATTGGATAATTTGCTTGTGGCCATTCTCAAATTATGAAAGTAGCATGACTGCTCTTACTGCAGGGACAGCTCTACCAATTACAATTTGTCACTATCACAATTAATGGGATGACTTCTTAAATTATTTGGCCGAAGCAATGGCTAAGCCAGTTGGGTTTGTAGACATGGCCCTAGGCATTGGTAACTAATTGCAACTTTGTGATCACTTGCCATTATTTTCTTTTTGTGGATGGAACAAGGGGGAAAAAAGGACTTTGGGAAAAAGATGAATGAAATTCAAGGCAGATGATGAATAAGCACCTACTATGTACCAGGCACAGCACTAAGTGCTAATAATACAACAAGAGTCAAAAGACCATCCATGTCCTCAAGGACCTCACTATCTGATAGGGGACACAACATATAAACAAATATGTACAAACTATGTACCTGACAAAAAGAAAATGATTAAAAGAACAAAGGTACCAAATTTAAAAGGGCCTAGAAAAGACTTCCTGTAGAAAATGATACTTTATTTGGGACTTGAAGGAAGCCAGAGAAGGCAGGAGGAAGGGAATTCAAGGCCTGAAAGACAACTAGAGAAAATTCCCAGAGCTGAGCAATGGAGTGTCTTGGTCATAGAACAGCCAGGAGGCCAGAGTCACATGATCAAACGCTACATGTTGGGAAAGAAGCTATAAGATGACTGGAAAAGTAGGAAGTGCTAGGTTATTAAAGCCTTTACCACCAAATGGGAAATTTTGGATTTGCTCCTGGAAGTGATAGGGAGCCACTAGTGTTTGTTGAGTGAGAGAGTGGCATGATCAGACCTGGACTTTAGGAAAATCACTTTAGTAGCTAAATGGAGGATGACTGGAATGGGAAGAGCCATGAGGTAGGCATACTACCCAGCAGCTATTACAATAGTCCAAGTGTGAGGTAATGAGGCCCTTCACCAGGGTGGACACGGTGTCAGAAGAGAGGAGCAGGCATATTGGAGAGATATTACAAAGATAGGCCTTAACATCAGCTTGGATATGGTAGCAGGGAGAGATTGTGAGGAGTCCGGGATGACTTCTAGGTTGTGAGCATGAAGGAACTAGGAGGACAGAGGAAGGTAGGAGTGGAAGAGGGTTTGGGAGGAAAGACAATGAGTTCCATTTTGGAAAGGTTGAGTTTAAGATGTCTGCTGGACATCCTGCTTGAGACAGATGTCTGGAAGGCAGTAAGAAATGTGAGATTAGGGGTCAGAAGAGAGACTCTGACAGGATAAGTCGATTTGAGAATCATCAGAAAAGAGATGGTTGAGGCAGCTAGGTTGCTCAGTGAGTAGAGCACCAGCCCTGGAGTCAGGAGGACCTGGGTTCAAATCCAACCTGAGACACTGTCTGTGTGACCTTGGGCAAGTCAGTTAACCCCAATTGTCTTGCCTTTCCCCCTCCAAAAAAAGAGAGATTGTCATTAAATCCACGGGAGCCATTGAGAATACTAAATGAAGTAGGATACAGGGAGGTGAGAAGAAGGCCTTGGACAGAACCTTGCAGCGCACCTATTGGCGGGTAGCAAGATTCAGAAGAGGATCCAGAAAAGGAGACAGGGCAATAGAGATCACATAGACAGGAGGAGAACCAGGAGGGAGCAGATTTCCAAAACTCTAGAGAGAAGAGAATATCAAGGAGAAGGGGCTGATCAATAGTGTCAAAGGCTTTGTATTTTGTATAACGTCACCTGTATACTTGATATCCTGTAACCTGCCTTCTCAATGGGTGAAGGAGGGGCAGGAGGGGGCAGAGAGAATCTGGAAATCCAATTTAAAAAAAAATGTTAACAGTGTCAAAGGCTGAAGAAAGTTCAAGAAGAATGAGGATTGAGAAAAGGTCATTGGATATGGCAACCAAGAGATCACTGATTCTCAGGGGGCAGTAGTTTTAGGATTGAAGATTGGTTTTGCTTCCCAAGTCATTCTAGCTCTAAGGTCCAAGCCATTCCAAATACAGTCCATTTCTAAGAAACCTAAATCCCTTATTCTGAAAAAAAGCTATATCCCAAACCAATCATTCAAAAATACAAACAAATAATATGAAGATAATATTTAATATGAGAAACATTCTAAGTGATATACATAATATTTGCTCTACAGAGGTCATAATTAGCCAAGCACTAGATTTCTGGGAAAACTGTCCAGCTTTGGAGGCTCAGAGTAAAGGTCTCAGCCTTTTTCCTATAAAATAAACCTTAATAGGTATGCCTTAAAATATAAAAACATCCAGTGATGCTGGCACTTCTGCATCCTAAGAAAACCCTTTGCTCAACTTAGCAATTTCGTAAGCCTGTGATTCCTAAATGAAAGGGCTCCAGGAGCCCTGATGCAGTGTCCAGGGGGTAGCCAAAAAGCAGAAACATCACCTGAGGGCTCTTCCAAAGAGATTCTTGGCTGAGCAAGGTACTAATAATCACAATCATAGTAACAATGAACATTTAGGTAGCATTTTAACGTTGGAAAATCTTGTCTCATTTGATCAGAAGAGAAAGGCTAATTGGTTGGTTGTACTTCCTTAAAAACTCTAAGCCAGAGAACGAAGAGCTGCTTGTGTTAATTACCTCTGTTGCATCATCAAAGAGGGTCATCATAAGGGACGGCAATGGAGATTCTTCAACTGATTAACCTTTTCATGGCAAGGAAAGGAGATGTATTTTGGGCAAGAAATATTAGTCGTTTTCTGATTCGCACATTTCCTCATGTCTCTGGATTAGTTGATAAAATACCTCCACTTGCATGATCAAATCCCTCCAAAGAGCCAGTAAGAACTGGTAAATCTCCCCATTTTCTAGAACACTTTCAATTGACATTCCTGAGACTTCATATGGCCCTGGGAATTCTGATCCTGATTCTTAAATGGTTATTATAATTGTTACAAACATTTTAGAGATGAGAAAACTGAGCTGTATAGACATCGAGTGACGTTCTTGGTGAAGCCAGGGCTAGAATCATGGGCCTCTGACTCGATGTGCTGAACTTGGTCAATTAGAAATATAAATCTGAAATTCATGTTAGGGAAACTGTGTCCACACTTCAGTGTAATACAATGGAAAGAGTCTTTGAGCTGGGAGGCAGAGCTCCTGGGTGGGAATTCTTGTGATTTTGGATAAACAATTAAGCAATTAGGGAGCACAGAGAGTCAGACTTGGAGTCAATAAGATATGAATTCAAATCCAGCCTGACACCAACAGTGTGACTCTGGGTAAGCCATTTAACTTGCGTCTGCTCAAGTTGCCTCATCTGTAAAATCGAGATAATAACAGCACCCCTCCCCAAGTGGTGTTGGGAGGCTCAAATGAGGTCCTATTTGTACAATGCTTAGCACTGGTCCTGGCATGTAGTAAGTGTGATATAAATGGAAGCTACTACAACCGAGGCAGCTAAGTGGTGCAGTGGATAGTTCACCAGGCTTAGATGAGGTAGCTTCATCCTCATGAGTTTAAATCCTCCCTCAGACACTTACTGGCTGTATGATCCTGGGCAAGTCCCTTAACTTTCTTTACCTCAGTTTCCTCATCTGTAAAATGAGCTGGAGAAGGAAATGGCAAACTACCCAGCATCTATGCTAAGAAAACCCCAAAATGGGGCCACAGAGAGTCAAACCCAAATGAACAACCATAACTTTATTATTGTTGGTGGTGGTGTTAATAATAATCATTATTATCTTTAATAATTTTTGTAAAGCACCTATTAAGTCAGTCACTGTGCTGGTCATGGAGATACAAAGACAAAAATGGAACTTTTTTTTGCTCCTTAATAAGGTTAGGAGGAAACAAGCTAGTAAGATAACTCTTAATGAAATCCAACATATCCACATGTTGTGCTATGCATCACTTTAGTTAGTTTTTGGACTTTGTAAAAATTTCATCAGCTGTTGCTTAGTGCCTAAAAGAAAACATTTGTCATCTTTGCCTTATGATCATGCAAGGGCAAGCAAAGTGGGACTTTTTATTGTCTTCTTTTGGAGTGCGTCTCAGCACTAAAGAAATCAAGTGCCTTGACTGAGTCTTGCCTTTGTTTGTAGGAAGGCCCACACCCTTTTGCTAATTAGGTCATGAGAGGTGTGAAGCCCTCGGGTCCTGAAAAAGGGTATATCTACCCAGAGGATAGCCATTGCACTCAGAATCAAGAATTAAGAACTCTCAGGACTGTTGGAGGAGAGATTTTGCTTTAGGGGCTCACTCATTGGAAGAGTGTTAGTGTGGAGACTCTGGGTAGCCGTTAGAGCCCCCAGCTTTGAAAAACCCAAATGTTGGTGCTTCTCTCTCTAGTGACTATGTATGTATAGCTTTGATAAAACATCTAGAAGTCTGCCCGTTGGTTTGTGTTATTTGCTCTGTTTATATAATTTCTGCTTGTAATTTCTGTTTGTGTTTTCTCTGAAGTCCAGGGTGCTGACTTTTTTCCCCTGAACTAAGTGAATGATACATGTATGTTTAATTAAAGTGAGACTGTAAATCCCTTAAAGTTGTTTTCCTTAGAAAAGCAAATCAAAGAACATGTGCTAGAAGTCGTCCTGTGTGCTGGTGTTGTTGGCCTTACACAGCCACAGTAACTGCAAGTAACACTGTTGTTACAGATCATCCAAGGAACGAGGCTTTGGTGCATCCGCATTGTTGATGTTAACCTCACAAGAAAAAAAAAAATCTCATGGAAATAGATGAGGGCCAAGTAAGAGCTCCTCTCCAGACATCCAGTCTAAAAAGGTGTTATTCAGAAACTGTGTCACATATGATGCAAAATGAAAGGTGCCCATATGCTTAAAAGAAAAATTAGCTATTCATCATTCAAAATTCTCACAACCAAATGAGTATAAAGGAAAATTAAAGAATTGAATTTTTAAATAATATGCTTATAAATTTCAACATGCATATTTCTAAAGTTATTAAAGCTGCACTAAGATTTTTGAGGCGAGGTATTTGTTTAAGTATCATATGGTTAATAAGTCACTTAACCTCTCTGGGCTGCAGTTTCCTTAACTGCAAAATGGATGAATTAGATGATCTCTGAAGTCTCTTCCATCTCTTTCTGTAGGATCCTCTGGCTGTGAAACAGTATGAGAGGCAGCGAAAACTGTCAATAGGGGTGAGCTGTTGTATGTGCTGTTTCAATGAGTAACTGCAACCCTAAGTCCCCAGCAGAATGGGCCTTTCCCCAGACCAGTCCTTGGCATGAACCAGCAGTACTTTACGAACCCTAGGACATGAATAATATCAGACTCCACTTGAATGTGATCATGTGCCCTCTACTTGGGACATTGAAGAGGCAAGTTATCTAGTATCAGACTGGTTTCTAAGTTTTATCAAGGCCTTTGATGCCGCTCAGCCTCCGGCTGGCTTTTGAGTTGGCTCCACAACCACTTTCTCTTAGGAGAAGAGGCTGAAGTACAGGAGGGATTTGGCAAGGTTGGGCACATTGTGTCACTCTTTTGAATATGTGCCAAGACGTTATACCTTCCAAATCACTGGGACTTTGCTCAAATTAAGTTAGAGGCTTATATCCTCTTCCACTCAGGGACACAATTGCTCTCTGCTGAATTTCACCACGAAGTCTGGACCCAGGTCCAGATCACATGTCCCACAGCCAGCTTCTTTTTAAAACAACCCACATCTCCCTAGAGTCTATAAAGCTTTGGCTGATTTAGATAATGAAGGAAAATGTGAGCTCCAGTGTCTTCCTAACCCCTCCCACAGAGAAAAGCTTGAATGGAGGCATTAAATCACGGTCCTCAGCAAATGAAAACTACAGGACGAGGGATGATGGGGTTTGCGTTCTGTCTTTAGGAGCGTGGGAAATTAATAGGCTAAATCACATGAGATTGCACTTCCTTATCAGAGGGAGAGTTTGTGGAGTCCGGTGTCTTCTTTCTACATTAGAGAATGTTTAGAATTGATCATTTGGAACCAACATCTCTTTAAATGAAAATCCTAATTATTTAATTAGCTGAAAAAAATGTGAAGACCAGAATACATTTAGAAAAGACTGTGCCGTTTTCAAAGTGTTTTTGCTCACAACTGTATGAGGTAAAAGGTGTAACTATAATGAGCCACATTTTACGGATGTAGAAACTGAGGCGGCGTGCTGCAATGGGAAGAACGCTAAATTTGGAGTCAACAGAATTAGGGTTGAGCCCTAGTTCTGCTACTTACACGTGCAGACTTGGGTGAGTTCCTCCACCTTTCTCTTTGTCATCTGTAAAATCACACAGTGGGACTCAGGAGCCTCCCTTCCAGCACTAGGTCTTTGATTCGGTGCCTTTCTAGCTCCTGGTCTCCTGGCTAGCAAATTTTAAAGCTGAGATTAGACTAAATTTCTTCTAATAATCATTCTCTTCTCACCCCCCCCATCAAATCATGCTGCCTCGACTACATTAAAGTAACTTTAATAGAGAACATTTCATAAATGATATAGAACTATATCATGTGAGTATCACGAAGCATTTTAGAGTCAGACGTGACCATGGCAGAGACACTGATCAAGCTCGTGCTTTGACTAGAGGCCCCATAATATCAGGAGATGTAGGTCCTTTCCACTTGAGAAGATCAAAGAGCAAATAGAGTCCAAGAATGAATTGAATATTAATCAGACAGTTCCCCTAGAATCTGAGAGTTGAAAGGATTGTCTATTCCAACTGATACACAAAAGGAACCATCACTAAATGTAAACAAGATGTCATTCAGTTCAGCTTGAAGGCCTCCAAGAGGGGAAATCAAACACTTCTGGAGGTAGCACATTCCACTTCAGGACGTGTTTCAGCTATGAACTTGTCCATCCCTTGTTTCATCTACTCTCCCTACCATACTTTCAACTTAAATTCTAACTCATATTTCTATACACCTTTAAGTTTTGCAAAGCACTTTCCATATGACATCATTGAGATATGTGATGTGGACACTCTCCAAAGTAGATGAGGATACTGAAGCACCCAGAAAGTCACTGATTTGCCAGAGGCACACCATTGTTAGGGACCAACCACAACTCAGGCTTACGGCTGACACATTCTGTGTTACTTTTATTGAATCAGACACCCGAATCACATGGAGTCTTCCCTAGAAGCCAGGAGCCCTCTAACTCTCATTCACATCTTAGGTATTTTGTGCTCTCTGCCTAAGCTTCTGAGTTCCTAGAAGTGAAATTTATTCACAGACCAAAATCACATATTGCCCTTTGAGTAATGGCTAACTTTCCTTCTTGAGTACAGGTTGTGGTGCAAAATTATTGTCCATACATCATTGATATAAATCAGTGAATTCCAAAAGTTCTTTTTTTCTTTCTTATAAGAAGTTTGTCATCTATCATCAATATTTGTTTGGTCAAAATTGGTTCATGTGGCTTTTCTTCCCCTTTCTCTATACATTCGTTCTAAAATATATTGACCCTATTTACTTCCTGGCCAAAGTATGTGATTTGTCACTTTAATCACTGCCCTGTGTATTTCTAGACAGAATCATAGAATTTCAGATTTGGAAGAGACTTCAATGACTACCTCACCCAAGTCTTTACCAAGAAAGAATTCCTCTATAACTTCTCTGACTCATCCAGGCTGTTTGAATATATTCAAGGAACGAGAATCCTCTACCTCCATTGGCAGTCTCTTTCAGTCTTTGATACCACTCATTGTTGGGAAGGTTTTCTTGTTGCACCTGTTTGTTTGTCTTACCTTGAGAGTAATCCTAACATTGTCTCTTCACGACTTCCAACTTATGGCTCTTAGTTCTGTTTTTATGGAGCATACAGAGCAAGGCTCACCCTTCTTTTCTGAGACACCCCTTCAAATATTGAAGACAGCCAGCTATCTTGCTTCTTCTTGCCCCTCTAGAAGTTAAACATCAATTAGTGATTCAATCAATTCCCAGACATTTATCAAGTGTCAGGTGCTATGGACATAAAGACAAACATGAAACAGTGGCTTCCCTCAAGGAGCTTGTAGTCTCCATTGTTTTGGGGAAAGAGCATATGCATCTCCATTTCCTTCAACCCATCATCATGTGACCTGGACTCACCATTCTGACACATCCCCTGGATACTCTCCAACTTATGAAAAATCTAGCCCCCAGAATGGAACTAAATATATTAGTTGCGGTCTACTAAGGCTGGTTAATAGTAGGCACATCACTTTCTTCTTAGTGGAAGCCAGGACTTGCAACAGAGGCCACGAGCACATGAGCTTTTTGGACTGCCATATCACAGACTGGTAACTTAGAGAGTGGATTTCTCTAAAAGTCCCAAGTCTTTTTCTTCAGAAAATCTGCTGCCTAGCCAAGTTTCCCAATGTTTTACTTGTGAAATTATTTGTGGACCTATATGTAACACTATCTATTTTACCCTATTAAATTCCATCTTCCCTCATTACTCAAGCCCAAGCTGATCTAACTTTTCTCTGAATGCCTACGGCATTTTTCAGCTGAATCTTTTACATTGTGATTGTATATATTGACACATTGCCATTTCAATCTATCATATATTAAGTCAAGCCAACATGCATTTCTGAAGCAATTACTATGTACCCCGTACTGTGCTAAACACTAGTTATGTGAAGAAAGGCAAAAACAGCCCTTGTTCTCAATAAGGTCATAAATTAAAAGGATAGACAATATACCAGCAGCTACATGCAAACAAAACATATCCAGATACTGGAGGTATTTTCTCTCCAGTTAGACTCTGAGGACATCATCTTCTAATCTTCTCTATCACAAACAGCACCTAAAACAGTATCTTGCCCTTGTTTCTATAAAAATTTATGGATCTGATTTGAATCACTTTCCTTAGGTAGAAGATTTTCCTTTGACCATTTGCCCATGCCTTCAGAGGGGATCGTAGGATCATGGATTTGAAATTGGAAGAGATCATTGAGGCCAAAGCTCTCATTTTACAATTAATACAAAAACAAAATCTCTGAGATTGATGGAGGTTAAATGGCTTTCTAGGGTCACAAAGCTAGAAAATATAAGGAAAGATTTGAATTCAGGTCTTTCTTGCTTCTCAGCAGAGCATTCTGTTCACTCAGCTATCTTAGCAGAATCTCTCAGCATGCTCATGATGAATCTTTATTCTTAGGCCCTGACTGTAGATATACCGACTCTGGCAATTTAATACTGGGCTTTTTATGCCTACTACTCTGGCTGGCTTGTTCTACTTCTTCCCAAGCACTTATGGAATTAAAGCATCCCTGCCCAAATGGGAATTCTGACTTTCAATGAATAGCAGTCCTTGAAAGCTCCCTGCATGGCTCATTCATCTTGTTTCTATTCATTGTCTCTTTCAACCACTATTCAGGATACTTTGCCCAGAGAACTCGGTCTTCTTCAAACCTTCCTTACTTACTGGCACCTTTCCTAACTATTTTTGCCCCTTAATTCTTTGTTGTTTTCTTTCATCTTCTTAAAAGTGTCCTCATATGGTGCGCTAATACCTTTGTCTTATCTCCTTTCAGGATTTCTTTAGGCCCTTTTACCACTCATTTCAAAGATTCTCCTTAAGTCATACTTTGTGTGTCATTCTTTTTTCCAGTAGAAAAATCTCTACTCTTGACTCGCTGACTGCCAAAGTAATTTGTGTTAGGAATACTTTATAATTGCCATCCCTTCCTCTGTTTGGCTTGTTCTTGTGGAAATGTTTGTAGTTCTTCTGCAAATGATACCTCATTCAATTAGGGTTTCCATTTTTTTTTTTTTTTTTGCTCCATGAACTCTGCAACTGAAGATTTTATTTAAATTGTCCTTACTTTTCCTTTCAATTTATGAGGTTCATATTATACATGTGGTTGGCTTCAGAAAAGCCCTCTTCCCCTACCCCAAATTTAACTTCTTGTGCTATCTTTGTCTATATTTATTAATAGTTATTTCAGATTAACTTCCTTATCTAAAAATGAAGCATGAAGTTTTCCATGTGTAAAGCTTTCTAGTTGGGCTCCTTTGAATTACTCATAAAATCCATTTACTTCTTAATATTTTGTATATTGTTCTGGCTTATACAAATTGTAAAAAAAATTAATCCATCCTCAAGTATTTAATAAGAATTTACTCCAAAACAGGTGCAGAATTTGACACTTGTTTTGAAGAAAAGTTCCTCTTTGGCTTTCTCTTACTGCTGCTTTCATGGTGCTCTTATCTCCTCTCCTCTTGCCAGGGACTGATTGGGTCACCTTTCCAGAAGCCCTGTACATACGGATTAGCTTTTAGACTTGCATGAATCTGTGATGTCATTGATGGAGACATTCTCTATAAGAATATAGAGAGCAGCTCATTCTATATGGCTCTCATCTATAGACTCTTGCCGCTCTGAGATATCCATTCGACGTTCTAGGGCTTTCTCATTTTCCCCAAGATTCCTTGAAATATGCAACGGTAGTAATGTCTTCATTCATTTACTCTCTGTTTACTAATACCAATTGAACCATAAAGCAAAGGCATATCTGCCCATCAAATATGTTTGCTAATTTATGGAGGTGGTCCACACGGAATCCCAATGGAAGAAGGATTCTTTGCAGATACTAAAGTCCTCAAGATTCTCCCGTTTCCTGAAAGCAATGCTGCTTAAATTAATCCCTGAAGTGTTGCATGGCTTCTCAGATGAGCGTCCTGATCATTCAAGATCCTGACTTAGTATTCACTCAAGGAAAAACAAATCGATTCATACAGCTTGGAATTGTTTCTTCTTTTCATGCTGCCCGGATCTTAACATATATTTGGATGAACAACCCATGCATGTTATCCATCAACCTATGTATCTTGGATAGGCTCTGCAAACGGACATTATGCTGATCATGAATCAAATGGAAAAGTGAGGGCAAAGAATGTATGGGATGTTAATTGGTATCGTCTACCTGATCTCCCTGTCCTAACAAGTTACCTGGTGTGTAGAAGTAGTTGCCTCTATTTTGTAAAGCTATTTTTGCCCAAATGACTATCCTTGTCCACTCAACAGTAGTTACCTTTCCTTTTTTCTCCTCTGAAGAGTATTTGATTGCCATTTTCCTCATGTACAATTTGATTTGTCTTCTCTACTTATCTGTTGAGGCTTATTTTAGCTTTCTTTCTCTCTTCCCAGATATCTTGCTGTGATTTAATTGACAGGAATTTCTCTCAAGGTGGGATTTAGTGTCCAGTGCTTTGCCTGGAGTGTAGTTGGCACTTAATAAATTCTTGTTAATTGATGCCCTTCCAAATCTAATGTCGAATGTATGCTATAGTTATTAATTAAATGTCACCACCTGCAGCCTCACTTATTTGGATCCATAAGAATTTCTTTTGCTTTTCCTTTTCTTACCTCTAACTAGGATATAATTGTCTCAACCTAGATACCTTCAGAGGCATCAGATGCATTTTTCCCTCTTTTTGTCACTATTTATATTTTTCCCTATCATTTGCCCAATGTGCGATAAGACAGAAAGTGTGGAATGGACAGAAAACTTGGATCCAATGAAGACCTGGCTTCATATCCTACTTTTGACATGCAATAGTCATGTGACCATGGATAAGTCACTGAACCTTAGCAGCTTCCACTTCCTTGTCTACAAAACAGGGCAAAAAATCCTGGAGCAATTGATTTCAAATGGTTGTTCTGATGTAATGTTCTGCAATATGTGCCTCTTCTCACACTTTAGTTTCAAGTTCTTTCCATCCAAGAATACCTTTCCTTTGTGCACAGTGTATAACTGTGCCAAGAACTGTGTTGACCCTGCAGATACAAAGGAAGGTAAAAACATTATCCCAGTCCTCAAAAAGCTCTAGTTCTAATAGAAAAGATATAAATAACTGTATAAAAACAGTCCAGTCCCTTTCTTAATTTTTTACAAAATAATAACAACCACTTATATTAAATATCATATAATATTCTATAATAATTGCACATTATAGTTCAATGCATTAAAATCTTATTAAATATAGGCATTGAATCACTATCAAATACCTTTTATAGAGATCATAGCTCAAAGGGTTTTTAGAAACCATCTTTCTCAATGTTCTTGTTTTACAAATATGGAAACTGAGGCCAAGAGATGAAATTACTTGCATCAATATTCAGGTAATCCATTGCAGAGGCAAGATTTAAATGCATATTTTCCAAGCCAGGGTTTCTTCTACTGTATTATGTTTATTTTCTTAGATCCCAAGGATGGGACTTCCTTATGTCTAAGCTTGTCTCAGCATAAGATACCTGTAATACTTTGGATGCCATATTACTTTGAATGTGTTCACAGCACACTGCCTTGTACCCAAACTTTCCATTATTATGAATACATAGCAGACTAGCCCTGGTCCTCTGACTCTCGATTAAGTCTGACAGGGCACCTCAGGCAGGGAAAAATTAGCTGCCGCATGACAGCAGGGACCCCTGGAAATAAACTGTTAAAATGGGAGGTAGCTAGGAACCAGTAGCCAATTAAAAAAAAAAGAAATCAATAGTTGCGGTATCCACGTTTAGAATACAAAAGAGAAATTTCAGTTTCAATTGAAAGAAAATGACCCTATTTTTCAGTCTATAAAAGTGTCCTTGTTCCTATATGCATGTTCACCTGTCTGCTAGATAGCTGGGTAGTCCATTGCTTAGGATGCTGAGCCTAAAGCTAGGCATCTGTAAGTTCAAATCTGACTGCTGATACTTACCAGTTGTTTGATGCTGGCCAAACCACTTAACCTCTTTTTGCCTTAGTCTCCTCAAGTCTAAGATGAGGATAATAACAGAATCTACCTCCCAAGGTTGTCGTGAGGATAAATTGAGTTACTATTTGTTAAAAATACTTCAAATAGTGCCTGACTCATAGTAGAACTTATAAATGCTTGTTTTCTTCCCTTGTCATAGGGTTATTATGAGGATCAAATTAAATTGTGTAAATAATGTATCTACTAGGTACTTTTTTTTTTAATCAAGACTTATAGATTCTGCAATGCAATGAAGTCCCCAAGAATAAAACTCTATCCATCAAAGTAGATTGCCCAAGGTTCTGCACCTCAAAGGCTAAGAATAGTGGTTCTCAGACTTTTTTGCTCAAGAACTAGGATTTATTCTTGGCCAGTCAGGAAACTCCTACCTGCCATAGCAAGAGCAGGCTCTATTTTGTTCTTGGCATATCTAATGGGTAGGGAGCTACTGTAGACCCTCGAAGAGCAATTGCCTTAGAAAACTGCCTAGAACCCTGAGATGGAAGGTGACTTGGTCAAGTCCAACTGCCATTACCTGTCAGAGATGGCACTTGAACACAGATCTTTCTGCTTCCAATCTTGCTCTTCCTGTACTCTCCCATTGACCTCTGCCAGATTTCATTGCTGGAAAAGGAGGAAGGAAGAGTCCTTGCTTTGCTTTTACAGCTTTTACAAATGCTTTTATTGCATTTCTAGATGCTGAGAAATGGGCACAGGGCTAGGTACAGAGGAGGTTTTCAATAAATATTTCTTCGTTGACTGCACTATTTTATCTTTAAAGTACGGGTTGCTAGTAGTCTTGGAAGTGTATTCCTCAGTAAGGGAGAGCTACAATTTGACCTTAGAATTAATTTTTAATTGTGAAATGAAGCTGTGGTATTTTCGTCTTTCTAATTAAACTTGGACAAATAATACAGAGAACAAATTCTGAGAAGAGAGAGGAGTGTCAAAAGGCAGAGGGAAGAGTGATTGACTTTCCTACCACCCAGTTGATTTTAATACGGAAGAATAGAGACAAACTCTTTCTTTTCTTTTTTTTATTTTTCAATGAAAGAGCCAATCTATTATCTATTTTAAAAGATTTTTCCCTTGGCAACATCAGACAATCTGGTGGTCAAATAGGCAAGCAGCTACCATTAGTCACGCATAATTAAAACAAAGAGAGTGTCCAATGGTTAACAGTCAGAATTTCATCCTTAAACTTAGACGATAAACAGGGTTGCAAACAGAAACTAGCAAGACTGCGGCAATCGAATGGATTAAAATTGTATTGGAATTGGTTGGCTGCAGATTCCTTGTGTCGTTGCCATTGCTGATTTTTTAAAAGCAAAAAAAAAGAAAAGATTATCAACAAACATAAACATTTCCATCATTTACAAAGGACGAAAGATTTAGCACAAATAAAACAAAACAAAACAATGTCCTGTTAGATATCTTTTCTCTTTTTTATTTTTAATGATATGTGTGAATGTGTGTGTGTGTGTGTGTGTGTGTGTGTGTGTGTGTGTGCGCGTGTGTAATTTAATAAAGTGGGAACTTTTTGCTTTGTTTCATGTTCCTCCATTTCTGTTTGGTTTTCTGGGCATTGCAGAAGTGGAGAATGCTGGATACAGGATATTGCACATACTGTCGGACTCAGTTAATGTGTCGGTCACTTTTGTTGAGCTGACCTCCTTCCTCTCTTTTTCATTTGTTCCAGGGGATGACTTTCTGGATGAGAATGTGGGAGGAACATGTACAGACATATATGTTGTTGTTCGGTCATTGCAGCTGTATCAACTCTTTGTGACCCAATTCAGGGTTTTCTTGGCAAAAATACTGGACTAGTTTGCCATTTCCTTCTCCAGTTCATTTTACAGTTGAGAAATCAGAGGCAAACAGGGTTAAGTGAATTGCCCTGGCTCACACAGCCAGAAAGTCTCCGAGTCTGGATTCAAACTCAGGTCTTCCTGTCCCCAGGCTCAGTGCTCCATCAACTGTACCACCCAGCCCCCACTCCGTACATACATAAATACATCCAAATGCATAGACACATGCATGTGCATGCGTGTGTGTACATACATATATACACACATATGAGAAATATATGCATGTGTGATATATATATGTCTATACAAATGAAAGTGATGGAAAAAATGTAAGATATAACAATTTGATGGCAAAATTTAAAAATAAAATAGAAGGCGGAGATAGTGTTACAGAGTTCCGGGGTGGGGAACCTGTGGCCCTCTAGGTCCTCAAGTGCAGCCCTTTGAATCCAAACTTCACAGAACAAATCCCCTTTACAAAAGAATTTGTTCTGTAAAACTTGGGCTCAGTCAAAAGCCTTCAGCCAAGCACCTAAAAGGCCACATGAGGCCTTGAGGCTGCAGCTTCCCCACCCTTGGTAGATAGCTGGGCTCAGAAAAGAGCCAACCTAAGTTCAAATCTGGTCTCAGGCACTCAGGGCCACACCTCAAAGGCAGCTGGATCATGAGATGTATGGAAGGTCGCACTTGGCGTCAGAGACACTTGGAGTCAAATCTAGCTTCCAAAAACTTACTAGCTACATGATCATGGCCAAGTCACCTAACCTTTCTTTGCCTCAATTTCCTTATCTGTAAAATGATGCCAATAATGGTCCCCACCTCCTAGGGTTGTTGTGAAGATCACCATGTGCAATTATAAAGAAAAGAAAAATATTTAAGCCTGAACTCTGATCCCAGTGGCTGGGAGTTGCTTCTCTCTGCTGTCCTGGTTACCAAAGTGGAACACTTGTAGGTGAAAGCTGGGTTGGGGAGCAGCTCCCTTGGGTAGAAGCCTCTGGAGTGAATGAATAGCATCAAATGGCTTTCCATTTTAGCTAATTTTCCATGCAAACTAAATGCAAAGTTCTATAGTTTCCATGCTACTAAAGGAAACAGATGATTTCATTATTATCCATGCTCAGCTCCCTTTTGCAAAGCTCTCTTTATCCTGTCTTGGTTAGGGTCTTGGGAATATCTGCTACCTGTGTGTCCCACCTTCCCCACCCCACCCTGCCATATTGATTTTTTCAAGCCGGAATTGTAATTTCATTGATGAAGTGGATTCCTGCCATAGAAGATCTCACCTTTGATACAGAGGGGCAGCTCTGTATAACCTACGCACTTAAAGAGTTGTCTGGGGCTGAGAAGTTAAGCTGAGTATCACATGATCAGTACATTTGAGGCTCAGGACTTGAGTCTCTCTTTTTCTGACTCCAAGACCAGGTCTCTGGCTACTACGATTCACTTAGTACTCTTGCCTTCCCAGTTCTTCGGTCTCACAACCTCCAAGTCATGCCTCACTCTCTCTTACCCTACACCCCATGGCTAAGCTGTTGCCAAAGCCTGTCTATTTCCCCCTTGTGGCATTTCTCCAATACATGCCTGTCTCTCTTGTGACACTGCCCCCACAATGGCACAAGCCCTCATCACTACACCTGCTCTATTGCAGTAACTGCTGCTGGGTCAGTCTGCCATTGCAATAATCATGCTCCTTTCAAACACCGAAGTGATTTTCCTAAAAAGCAGGTTTGATCATGTAATACACACACCCCACTAGATAAACTCCAATGACTCCCTATAATCTCTAGGATCAAATACAAAATCCTTTGTTTGGCATTCAAAGCCCTTCCTAACCTCACCACCTCCTACCTTTCCAGTCATTTTATGCCTCACTCCCCAACATGCCCTCTGACCTAGTGACACACTGGCCTCCCAGCAGCTCCACAAACGAGACACCTCAGCCCTCTGGCTCTGGGTATTGGTGTTCTTCATGCCTGGAGTTCTCTCCCTCCTCAATTCCATCTACTGACTTCCCTGGCTTCCTTTAAATCCCATGTAACAATCCCCTCTTGTACTAGAAGCTTTTGCCAGCCCTTCTTAATTCTAATGACTTCTCTGTTAAGTATTCCCTATTTATTCAGTGTTTACAGCCTGTTTTGTTTTAAATATGTGTATTTGTTTGTTTATTGTCTCCTTCTTTAGACTATAAGCTCCTTGAGGGCAGACACTGTCTTTTGCCTCTTTTTGGATCCTTAGCCCAGAGCCTGGCACATAGGAGTGTTGATTGATTACATTTTGCTGAAAAAATTAAGGAATAATAATACATTATAAATTGCACATACATATAAATAATGTATTATCAATTTACTATATTCACATTTTAAAATTATATATACAGACATTCATGTATGGATACGGATATATGCATATCTCCATGTATACAGGTGCTAAAAGCCATAGTCTCTATTGTTCACCCTAACTTAGAATCTGCAATTTTGTATAATATCCCAAGCATCTTATTCTTATGGAAATGGTTTTATTTTTTGTGGTTGTTATTTATTCTGAGATTAGGCATTGGTTCCTATTTCCTTTCATTCAAATAAATAATTTCTCTTACTATGAATTGGGGTCAGGAATTACATGTTTCACATATAACTTTTAAAATATTTATATGTCTAAACAATCATCACTCTATTAAAATAAAGGTCTTTACTCAGTCTGAACTTAACCTTTTCCCAGGGTATCAATAGAGTTATTCTACATTTCTGTCTCTCCCAAGTGATTGAATTATTTAAACATTGTAAAATATTTGGTCTCCAGCTGTTTAGTATGCAATTATGATTTTATGTTGAACAATGAAGGAGAAAAAAAAGCAGGCAAAGAAAGTAGAAACCAAATACCGTATAGCAAGGAATTAAAAAAATCTGGCTGATCACACTTAAATTGTTTTTCTTTCCATTTCAAATGTTTAAATGAACTCAGTTATCCATCAATTATGGGAGGGTGGGTTGTGCATACTTATTTTATCCTTGAAGGATCTATGATTTCTTTGCTTTGGGCACTCCCTCCACTAATGGTAAGTTACAGCCCCCTCTGCAGGGGCTCACTCCACACCTTAGGAGGCAATCTTCCTGAGTTAATGTGGCCTGAGAAGTCCATCAGATGGTAGCCAACTTGAATAATTTAAGTAACAATGCTGCCTTTCTACATACAAAGAATATTGCAATAGAATAAAAGATTGGGAATGCCCGTCCCTTCAAGATCTGTCTACATTTTTGGCAATATAAAAAATCTAGTTCAATGAGTCTTTATTGGGTCCTCGAGTGGACCTGACTACCTGAGAACCACAACATAGCCACCATTTTCATTTGCCATAGAACAGTGCCAAGTGCTAGATCTTCAGTCAGGAAGACCTGAGTTCAAATTCTTCCTTCTAAAAAGCCCCAGTTTTGTGGCTGTGGGAAAGTATCTTGACCTTTCTAAGCTTCGGTTTTCTTATCTGTAAAGTGCAGAAAAAATACCTGTGTTAGTAAACTCAGTCTTGTTATGGGGAAGTGAAGGAGATAATGTACATTAGGACCTTTGAAAAGCCCATATGTATGGGTCTAAATACATAAATGCTTGTTATTGTTAACGTTCTTATCACTGTCATCATCATCGTCTCTATTAATTCTGATGCCACCGACATCACTTCCACTTGGCCACATAAACACACACACGTACACATAAATATACACACACATACACGTATACATGCATATACTCAAACACACATAAACACATATACATACACATAAATATACACGTGTGCACACATATTTCATTTCAACTTTTTTTTTCCTTTCCCCTCATTCCCAAAAGGAATTTGAGGCCCATAGTTAGATGAATTAAAAGCTTCAATTGCTAGAAAAGTAGACTATCACTAAACTATCCCTGTCCCCTTTTTCTACAATATGTGATACTAGGAGTCCTATCATTTTCTAAGATGCCCATATTTTGCTCAGACACTCTCTTGCTTACATTTCCTATTTTTGTTTCTTCACTTTTGCTCTACTAGCCTAGACCTCAAGAAACCCAGTCTGCCTCAGCATCACATTAATGTGACATATTCTTGACTAAAGCCCTCCCTGATCCTGCTTCATCAGGATGCTGAGGGGACTAACTGTTCTCAAAGGCTTTCTCAACTGTATGCTAGCTCATGCATTTCTGACCCAGTGTGCTTCTTCTCTGAGGCCTAGCCTAGTGAAGGTCAAAGACATGCATCTGGAGATTGGCTTGGCCATTGGGGGAGGACATTTTTCAGCAACTCTTTGAATGCGGAGGGAGGAGGCTGAAGAGTCAAAGGTGGGCCACAGTCTCCTCATCCACAAACTAAGGAAGTTAGACCTAAAGTTCTCTGAGGCTCTGTCCAGCTCTACATACATGATGCTTTCATCCTCTGAGCATTTAGCACAAGCTGGAGGGGAGTTCAGTGACCATCTCATGACTAGATTCAAATTTGCAGAAGTGGAAACAATGGACAGGGGAGTGAATTGAATTGGCCGAAATCCCATTTCTTTCTTTGTGCTGTACCGACCATACCCACATGGGCTGAGAACTTACCCTGGAGAGGTTCTAAGCTAGGGTTCTCAGTCCAGCATCCAGGAAGTTACAGAGTTCTGTGTTCAGAAGCCCACAGCTAGCATGTCTCGGAAGCATGACTCAAACTCAGGTTTTCTCATCTCCGGAGCCAGAACTCCATTCACTTCACCATACTACCATGAAATAATCACAAGAGATATCACACATATGCATGTTATAGGGGAACATAACTGTAAATTATAAAGCAAAATATAGCCACAGGCTAATGTGATGAGACGTATTCCTGGCCTACTCTGGAGCAATAGTTTAAGTGTAGGGTGACATTGGTGCCTTGGATACTTAGGGACATTTTTCTAAGGCATGATTTTACTTCATAGTCAAGGCTTATACATGGCTTCATATTTGCCTCTTTGCTATTTGTACAAATGAATCTCACTGTAGGAAAATCTAATCATTTTTAAACTCTAACTGGGAACCTTCAAAAGGGTTTGTGTTAATTTTGTCAGAAATTTTATGAGGCACTGTCTGAAATGTGTTACAGATTCACAGAGATTGTTTCTGGTATATTCCCTTCCACCACTAATTCGGAAATTCTTTCAGCTATCAGAAAGGAATGTAATTACCCAATTTGCATGCAAATGTCAGCTTTTGAGAATATTGGCTCCTGCCCCATGTGGAAGGATTGGCTGGAGCTCCTGGTAGAGAAAGATTCCAGTTGATTTTTCTTGAAAATTTATGGTGTTTTGCTAAGTGATCTTTTCAGAAATTTGTATTTTGTTTTTCTAGTCCAACATCTCCATTATATAGATGAGGAAAGGAAGGCCCCAAAAGCTTGCCTTCTCTGCTGTGGTAAACAATGCATATACATTATCCTTTTAAATGTGGAATGGTATGAGTAGCTTCCCACATACTGAAACTTAGGGTATGATAAGAAGAAATTCCAAATTATATATATATATACACATATGTGTGTGTATGTGTATAAATCTGTGTGTATGTGTGTGCATATTTGTGTATATGTATATATATATATATGTCTGTGTGTGTGTGCATGTATTTATGGGTATACATGTATTTGTGTATTTATGTATCTATATCTATCTATAAGATAGATAGATATAAAATATATATCCATGCTTAATTGTAGCCTATGGGGGAGGGAGAAAAGAAAAAAAAGAACAAAGTAAAATTGCACAGCAGAGAACAAAAGAAAACTTACAAGAAAGCAAAGATGTACAACGCTTAATACGATGCATAGTATTTATTATATAGGCTTTCTTGAAAAGGAAATTCATTATTTTATATTTTAATCCCTCTCATATTCTGCTGTGTACATGACATTTTTTCTTCTCTTATTTTATATTTAAATTTTAATATTTAAGTTTAATTTTATGTTTCTATTTGTTTGGTTGGTTTTATTTTCGTTTAGTTTTTGGGCAGGGCAATTGGGGTTAAGTGACTTGCCCAAGGTCACACAGCTAGTACATGTGTCAAGTGTCTGAGGCCAGATTTGAACTTAGGTCTTCCTGACTTCAGGGCCGGTGCTCTACTCACTGTGCCACGTATCTGTCCCTAATTATATGTTTCTTTTATTTTTTGTATTATGTATTTAAGTTTTAGTATTTAAGTCTAAAATTAAAAAAAACCATAAGAAAATCTGCAACGGATGTGAAATGTCATTATTGGAGGGTCAGGTAAGACAGCATTATAGTGGTAAAGGCCACTAGGCTTATCCCTAAAAGCCCCCTCAGTTTGAGTCTTTGAGTGGCTATTTACTGATTTTATTTGAAACTGAGGCAGTCACTTGTCTTTTAGGGCCTTAATTTCCTGACCTATAAAACAGGGAAAATCAGAATTCCACTCCCTCCCCCCTGCCCCCAGGGTGGACCAGAGGAAAGAACATAATGGGATCTGAGGCACTGAAACAAGGTAGCTTGGGTTATGTCCTATTTATGTTCTTATTACTCCGTTCTTATGGATTTCTTGGACTTAAATCTTAGTCTAGGAGAGAATTCTGCATCAAAACAGTTTGGTGTTCTGATGGCCAATCATGAAATTTCTGTTTTCTGAACTATTCTGTGGACTTAATTCAGGCAACATGGTAGTCCAATTGTTTCTGTATCTCTCACTGTCCCTGAAAGCTCGGTGCAGACAGGATCATCCTTTCTTAATGTCTCTTGAAATTTCATAGTGTCCAACATATTACAGAACTTCAATAAATATGAGCACACAAGTTACGAGAGGCTGTATTGCTTAGTGAATGGAAAGTTGGCTTTGGAACCAAGAGAAGCTGGCTCATAGTGCGTGTGTGAGCCTCAACGAGTCATTTAACTTGTTAGTATTCTTGTTAACTCTCAGCGTATCAATGACCAAGAAGGTATTGAAGGTATTGAATTACATAGGTAGAGGGAGTTCCCTATGGCAATTAAAATATTGCTTTAGTCATGATCTCCATGATTGATTTTTTTATGGTGCAATATAATAAACACAGCATACTTCCTTCAACATAGCGCCCTCCCAAACACTCATTCATGCATATACATGCCCATCCAGTGACACCTTCCCACAGCTGCCCCCCCCCCCAAGTCCCACTCAAACACACCCTTCCTCCCGTGTGTTTCCTCTTAAGGGAAGATTATAAAAACATTCATTGCTTCATGGTCCGCTGACAAAATTGAGAAGATGTACTCGGTTGGGGATCCTCATCTCAGATTCTCAAAAATGGTGATTGCTGGTAAAATTAATTGGAATCGAAATGTCTTATAAAGTGCTGATCTTAGCAAAAGGCTTTAGCATGATTAGATAGATAGATGACTAGTGGGTTTTGAAGTCATTGAATAGTGGCGTGTACTTTGGAAATTTCCTTTCTCCTAAGCCTTTTAGGCTCCAGGGGTTAGTTATTTGCATTCCAAAAGATGAAGGGGAAGAGAGGAATTAGAGTTCTAATTCATAGCTCCCATTTCCCAGTGGTACTAGAGTTACTTTTCGGGGCTAGACAGATGTGCACCCCCAAAGTAGGTGTGAAATGAGGGTCATTGATAGATACTGCTTTCCTTTAACCTAACAATTATACAAAATCTACAATTTCAAATAAGCATGTAAATTCAGGGGGAATGGGAACAGTTACAAAAACCTCCAAAAATTTAATTGAAAGAAACACTGGAAGAAAATACTAAGAAAGAATCTTACCTCATGAGTTCAAAGTTCCCTAGAACCAGCCCTGGAGGATACTCAACAGTGGATTGCCCTGGCTGCCTTCCAGAATTTCTAGTGGCAATCTCCAGGGGATCTTTCAGAAAATAGGAGCTGATGGCCATGAGGCATTTTCTCCTCCCCACTTCTGACTTGAGGCCAAGGCTTGTAATATGGTCTTTGCAGCTATCTGTTAAAAGGACACAGAAAACAGAGTGGGCAATATTCAGAATAATTCAGAATAAGCAGGAGCAGCTAGACTCAGTTTGTCCAGAGATTTAAAATGATAATTGACTTGTTTTTGAAATTTGATTTTATTTCATTAAATTTATTTATTTTGTATGCTAATGGAATGAATTTGAGGATGTGGAGGGACGTACTGAGAAGGGAAGGAAAATCAAGTAGCCAGAGGTAGAGAGGCATGTGCCTTTCAAGTTAATAGTCATCATTGGAATAGCCATTCCTTTATGTAAGAAACTGGAAAAGCAATCATTAAGCTGGTGATATAATGAGGATGCTCACTTGGGAGTGCACTGGGGGCCAGTTTAAGTTCGAGAAATGGCTGATATTTGTGCATGCACATTGACCATAATGGTGCTTATTGAATTTAGAGCTCTGCCTTCTGGCTTAAGCAGATATTCAACTCAAGTGGCTGCTCCAGACTAAAGCTGCCTATTAGGGTATATGATGCACACAGGATGGGAAGAGAAAGACAGTGAGGTAACGAGTGTTTGATGGATAGTAACATGTGAGGTACAGCAGAAAAATTAAAAAAAAGAACTACCTTTGGAGACACAGGAACTCCAGCCATAACTTGCTTACTAGATATTGCTAGACATCATTTTCTCATCTTTGCCCTTTTATTTAAGTACAATTTACTATTTTTGGGACCTAGGGAAAGCCATTTCTTGAGCCTCAATGGCATTATCTGTTAAAATAGATATTAGACTAGATGGTCTCTGGGGTCCTTTCCAGATCTAGCATCTCGAGATCTGTGATAATACATACAGCACACACATGTATGTATGTATATGTACTTTGTATTTTTACAAAAATTGTTGTTATATGTCATTTTTAGGTTTTGTTATGTGGGGGGGAGGGAGAGAGAGAGACTATACACACAGACATGCATGAGTATGCATATATGTACATATATACACATGCGCACATATACATATATACACATATGTGTATATGCATATGCATAAATATACACACATATGTATACACACATACACACTAGGGTTATTGCTCCCTTTCCTTTCTCTGGATTACAAAGGCAAAGTAGACCCAAAATAAGAAATACACATAAGTTGCAGGTGAAGCGATAAAATTATATACTTCCAAAATTATAATTCATAATTCAATTTCATTGCAAATACATTTTCCACCTCCCTAGAAATATAAACACCACACGAATGTAAATAAATTTGTCTTTTCCTTTGCTCCAAATGAGACCAAGGAGACAAATCTAGCCAGCTGGCACCACCTTGGGTTTGTTTGAAATGAAGGGGAAGAGCAGACTTGTTTGCAGCATCCAGCTGGATGAGGGTTGTGTCAACACTTTGGTGATATTTCTTGATGATCTCATGTAGCCTGAAGAGGTCTTAGCAGTTGCTAATTATCAGTTGGTGAGGACTCCTCAGTGAAAAGGTGAAAAGAATCTAGTGAATGCACTCTGGGAAGGTGCCTACGATGCACATTTGTTAAGCTAAACTGAAAAGACCCAAGGTAGTCTGTTGTGGTGTTGGCCCGGTTGTGGGCAAAGCCATTTTCTTTGCACCGTTTTGTGGGTGGTAGGTCCAAAAGGAAGCATCAATTGACCTTACTACATCCTTTAACACACTCATTTTTTTTAGCTGAAGTCTGAACTAGATCAAATAACAACGAACATAACTAGTATGCGTATAGTGCTTTAAAGTTTGAAAAAGAATTGCTTTACAAAATGTCTCATTTTTGCCTGATAACCACTCTCGAGCTGGGGGTGTTATTGTTGTATCATTTTTTAGATGAGGAAACTGAGGCAGCAAAAAGCTAAGAGATTTGCCCGGGGCCACAGAACTAGGAAATTTTTGAGGATTGATTTGAACTTGGGTTTTTTCTGATTCTGCCCACCTCGCCGCCTAGCTTTTTAACTAGTCTTCAGGCTTGCCTTGCCCTCTTCTTGTTCATGCATTTCCTACTTATTGACCATTTGTATGATTCACTCATTGTCCCTTGCCACATGTAAAATTCATTCTCTTCCTTCTCCGGTCAGCTCCTCTGCTGCAGCATCCATCAAGTTTTCCAGCATCCCCCAACCTCAGTTCAGCTGGTGTTTATTATGAGCCTAATATGTGCAAGGCAGCCTTTAAATTCCACACCCTTCCTCATCGAAATGTGCAAGTTAAAGGTAGAATGTGAGACTAGTACAAAGTCCAACCAGTCAATTCCTGAAGGATATTTTACTGCGATCTTTGCCAGAAACTCTAATATTCTGTGAAGAAGACAATCATTCCTCCCCACCACCTCACTGTCTCACTGGCTCTCTGCCTCTGTCTCTCTCTGCCTCTGTCTCTCTCTGTCTCTGTCTCTCTCTGTCTCTGTCTCTCTCTCTTTCTCTCTTCCTGTCTCACTGGCTCTCTAATTCTCTGTCTCTCTCTCTTTCTCTCTCAGTCTCTCCCTCTGCCTCTGTGTCTCTTTCTCTATTTCTCCTCTCTCTCTCTCTCTTTCTCTCTGTCTCTCTCTTTCCCTCTCTTTAGCGATCGTCATACAGAGACTAGGACAACTGAAGTATTTTAACCTACATTCCTTTTTGCAAATATTTAAAAGATTTTAGAAAACAGAACCAGAACTTTAAAAAATCTAGCAAAATCTTCTACTCAAAATGTAAATTTCCCCAAAGCAAGATTGACTGGCATCATTTAAAAAAAGAATTAAAAACGCCACCCCATGGCTGTCATTTGCATGTCCTTGAGTTTGGTCTCCAACTGTGAGCCCAATAAAAGCTGTCTCACCTTACTACAACTTGCCAACTGATCTGGACGGGTAGCATTTCTTCTGTCTGTTCTGATTGCATAAGTCCTGATTTAGCACACCCTGTAATAACTCCTCTGAGGTTCTGTGTTCATCAGCCCTTAAACAGAAGCAGAAATAAATAAATAAAAAGAAAGCTAAAACCAAGGGACAGCCATAACTCTCAAGAACCAACAGGTTTTTTTTGGTGCGCCCTACCTTGAATCTTGAGAGTTTTGTTAAGACAAGAGTGATGACATAGCAGGAACAGTTGTCATACTGATTGAAATACTGGTATTTAATACAGTAAAGAAGTAATGAAAAGTTTTGTTTTTAAATACTGAAGGAACAACGCAAAATATCTGCATTTAAAGACTTCTGGTATAGGGGTTTTGAGGTTTTGAGTTTTTAGATTTAAGAATAATTGGGGGACAGTTAGAGCAGATTTAGTCTTGAGGCCAGGGGAAGAAACCTAACCAATGAAATTTCCCCAAAATTGAAGGAGGTAGGTTTTCAAGGAAAGTTGAAATGACTCCTTGTCAGGGTAGTTCAGAAAGTTAAGTTTCTTTTTTTTTCTTTTTAAAAATTTGTATTATTTAATATTTTATTTTTCAACATTGATAGCCACAGGATTTTGAGTTACAAATTTTCCCTCCATTTCTACCCTCCCCCCCACCCTAAGATGCCATATATTCTGATTGCCCCTTTCCCCAGTCTGCTCTCCCTTCTGTCACCCCACTCCCCCCCATTCCGTTTCCCCTTACTTTCTTGTAGGGCAAGATAGGTTTCTATGCCCCATTGCCTGTATATCTTATTTCCCAGCTGTACGTAAAAACAAGGGTTTTTTTCAACCTTTGTTTTTAGAACTTTGAGTTCTTCCCTTCTTCCCTCCCCACACACCCTCCTTGATTAGGCAAACAATTCAACATAAGCCACACATGTATCGTTATGCAAAACACTTCCATAACAGTCATGTTGTGAATGACTAATTATATTTCCCTCCATCTTACCCAGTCCCCCTTTATTCAATTTTCTCCCTTGACTCTGTCCCTTTTCAAAAGTGTTTGCTTTTGACTACTTCCTCCTGCACTCTGCCCTCCCTTCTATCATCCCCCCTTCTTATTCCCTTCCCTGCTACTTTCCTGTAGGGTGAGACACCCAATTGAGTATGTATGTTATTCCCCCCTTAAGTAAAATCCAATGAGAGCAAGATTCACTCATTCCCTTTCACCTGTTACCTCTTCCCTTCCATTGTAACTACTTCTTCTTGACACTTTTATGTGACATAATTTACCCCACTGTATCTCTCCCATTCTCCTTCTCTCAATGTATTCCTCTCTCGCCCCTTAATTTTATTATATTTTTAGATATCATCCCATCATATTCAACTCACTCTGTGCCCTCTGTACATATATATATATATATATATATATTTGAGTGAGAGAATACATATATACATATATATATACATATATACATATATATATTATATATATATTGGCAAAGATAATTTTTGGATGACTATCCAGAGGAAAAAAGTGAGAATGAATGTAATCCAGAGCATGTAATAGGAGAAGCCTATAGCATAATCTGTTAATGCTCTCTCTGCTTAACTACCTCACATATAAACACTTTGAAATAATAATAATACATAATAATAATAGCTAATTCTTATGCATATTTCATTTCTTCATATTGATTCTACACACATATTTGTGTGTATGTGGCTGTGTGTATGTGGTTTTGTGCGTGTGTGTGTGTGCATGTGTGTGCGTGTATGTTGTCGCCTCAGAAGGAAATATATTGAACTCAGCAAGTCTCAGAAAACAGTGTTGAATTCAGGAAGTGAGATACCAGAGCCAGTATTCTTACTCTGAAATTGGAGAGGAAGATAAAAGAGTCAATATCATATTAAGCAGTAGCTTAAGGTGAAGGTTGAGGGTCACCCATTTTTTCAGTGTCCTTTAGGCTTACTTTCTCTCCATGGAACTGAGATATTTCTAGGAGTAGGAAGATCCGTTGTCTCTCTGAGCCTGTGTAAGATTATACCCTAATGAGATGGAGAAATTTACTAGAGGATTAAAAACATGCTAACACAAAATGTCTGATCCCCCAAGTACATGGAAAATAAGAGTGAATATATCAGAACTATTATTCAATCCTGCTCTGGCAATGAGAACTGACCAGGCACTGTCCAGGAGCAATAGAAAACCCTCAGTGCAGGAATGTGGAATTTGACAGAAAGCCATGGAACTCACTCCTAAGTATGCTAATGGGTGATGTGGTCATTTCCAAATCTAAAGGAGTTGATCAGGAGACATCAGGGACATGAAATGAAAGTCACCGAGATGAAATGACTAATCTACTTACTGAATACGTTCAAAAGTTACTAGGTTGCAAATTTTCTAGAAACATGAGAAAAATGCCATGGGTATGATAAAAAATGACTGCTTTGGAAAATTAAAACAAAACATAGTTTATAACTGAGTATATTTATAGGTTTGACTGACCAATTAGATTGTTTTTAACCAAAACTGTGAGCCTGCTACAGAAATCTAAACAAAGCATTAGTGTTTGTTCAGAAATACACTTTGCCCAAGTGGTAACTTAAATCATATCTATGTCAGAGTCATGAGCAACAGATGGTTCAGTTACTCTCATGAGAGTTTCATTAACTATTTGGGCTCAGCACTTCTCTTTCTGCCAAAATAAATAGCAAACATTTATGCAGGCTTTAAGGTTTGCAAAGCACTTTACATACATTGTCTCGTTCAGGATCTGTAGTGTCTCTGTGAGACTGGTGCTTTTATCATCATCTCAATTTTACGGATGAGGCAAAAAATCTGTGACTTAGCGGTGGAAAGGGAAGGATTTGAACTCATGTCCTCCTGACTCCAAGCCCAACATTCTCTCCTTTATACCATGCCGCTATAATGTAACAGCTTTTCAGTGATAATTTCAGAATGTACACACAATCCCTGTGTCTGAATTCCTGTTTGTTTTGAGTAGATGTTTTAAACATAGTGATTAGAAAGAAGTGGGAGGGAGAGGTCCTAGAAATCAAGCTAGTCATTTCTCCACTCCACGAGTTCATTAGGCGGAGGAAATACTGTAATGATTAAGCATTTTTGGTGTTTGAAACATCAGCCACACCACCACAAACAAACTCTCTGTCAAAGCTATTGTACAATGTGTGAAACAAAATTCATGGCTGTCAGCAAGACCTACTATATACCCCTTCTCTGACATAATAAGACCCAGCAAGATCTTATATGCTCCTAAAACATCCCTGCAAACACAAACTCACCAGAGGATTCCATAATTCAATAGGAGATATGATTCTAGTTTAATGCCCTTCTCCTTGCCTCCCAAAATTACTATCTTGCCAGATAATTCCCATGTAGAGGTGCAGAAAATCCCCTTGGTGAGTTCTGTCATTGCCCCTGCTAGAAGGGAATTCATTAGTTCCTAAATCCTCCATTCTCTGGAGGGTGATGGGTAGCCTGCTGGGTAACTGTGTAGCTAGCAGACCCTCCTGGAAATAACTACATCTCCCTAATGGGGAGGCTGCTATTTCCCAGTGGGGCGAGCCACTTTGGCCATGTGGCTATAATCTGACTATACGTGCTCGCTAGCTGGAAAATCACTTTTTTAATGATGTTTGTGTTGCTTTGGCTACATATCAATGTCTGAGAATTTATTTAATTAAGAGTCAAATAACACATGTATTTGCTGTTAAATTTCTGATATCAATGGATAAAGGAAAGGAATCTACAGTGAAACTTGTTATTCTGTTCTTAGCTCCATCCAAGGTGCCAAAGTATTACAAAGGCATCCAGATTATTAAACAAGGTGTTATGTCATGCACTTGAGGTATTTAGATACAATGGTGAGATGTACAGCCCAGCGGGCAAGCTTTATTCAAACTCGTTATTACAAGTTTACTTGAGGCTGAATTTTTCCCTTATTTGAAAGGCGATGTTCAATCAATCAAAATAAACCAACACATTGGCCTTACCTGAGATTGCTGTTAGAAAAGAGCTAGAGAATTGTACATACACAAGTTCACCATTCCTTCTACAATCCTTTGTTCTTCTTTGTATGTTGCAACATATGTGATTGTTAATGATTATTGAATATACAATAAAAAAGGAAAATGAAGGTTCAAAGGCAGGTGCTTATATTTGGTTTATTGACTTGTTAGCTAAAAACTTCTAGAACTCGCGAAAATAAGCTCTTTTGTCTTCAGTAATTGCTTTTTGCTTTTGAATTCTTCGAAGTATATAAATTCTTTAATGAATTTCAGGGTAGTTATGAAATATTTTAATGACTTGAAATGTTGTTGATATGGGAATTCCCTCCAATGGAATAAAGTACAACTCATCCAACTGACATGATCAATGGTCTTTGGGAGAAGTTATGGCTCTCAAATCCATTACCTTGGAACCATCTTGTTGATAAGTCTCCTTGAATTTAGCTTGGCTGGCCCTTGGATCATCGCTGGGCCCATATTGTTAGCCTGCCCAGGTTGATAGTAATTTCAAGAGCTTGACAACCACATGTTTCAAAAATTCAGGGACAACTTTTTGCCTTCATGAGGTATCACAGTGCTACACTAATGAAAGAAGTATTTTTTTAATTTAACTTTTTCAACTAGAAAGGAAGCTTAGAATATTGGAGACTGTCAAATTTTGTTCCACTTATCGATCTCAACTTGTACACCTATTCTCCAAAAATGCATATCTATTTTAACTCCAGTTCTTTGATGATAAAATAATAATAATAAATAATGATAATACTGATTTTAATATAAATATGGGACCTTGATTTCTGCTTTTGATTTCCTTGGTTAAATGTCTTGCTGTAGAATCCCTGGGTCAAAGGGTATAGACATTTTCAACACTGTCAAGGCATAATTTCCAAACTGATTTCAGAAATGATTGGCCAATTAGAAGTCCCACCAAAAGCATGTAGTATCCTTGTCTTTCCACAACCCAGTCAATATTGATTACTAGGGCCTGTTGAATGTGAAACCACACATTAGAATTTGTGAAGCACGGGTGCTTGTTAAATTCATGATTGAATAATCATGGGTGTATGAAATGTTAGGGAAGACCAGCACCCTTAGGATATCTACCCTAAGCATATGAAGACTTCCCCTGAGTGGAAAGGCTGGAAAAGAACAATTTGTTCCAAAGGCCATGAAGGCAGCTAAAGCAGGAGGCACTGTGGAGCACTTAGAGTTTGGCCAGGCATCAAGATGCCAAGGCCATACACTGTATCCTGGACCATTGCCCATTGTCCTGACTTTTGTCTTGCCACTAGACTTCAGTGACTCAGGAAGAGAGGGTAAGGCTGATGGCTTTGTGCAATTCTGCCTCCCTTAAATCTAATTCACAGGCAAGTTAAGACATCAACCATGATTTCACTGGTCGTCTTTGAGAGGAAAGATGAACAACCACATCAGTGTACAAATTGTAACACAATCATTTACAAGAATGATGAGTTCGCATCAAAGGGGCAGAATTCTGGCTAGATTATATAAAATCTTAAATTCATGAATAAATACATTACAAAGCTACCTCCAAGCTTTCCTCAATGCCCAATCTCTGGGCTCGCTGTTTAGACTTCAGGCAAATCACTTAACTTCTGGGAGTCAGTTTCTTCTTCTACCAAATGCACTGTCATCTCCTGATTCCATACTTCTACCACATGATTCAAATAGCTGACATTTGTTTAGAACTTTGAGGTTTGCTGTGCCCTTTCTATGTTATCTATTAGCAACTAAAGGGTACAGTAGATAGATTTCTGTATTAGGGCTTATGAAGACCTGAAATTGAATGCCAATTCAGACTCTTACCAGCTGAGTGGCTTTGTGTAAGTCACTTAACATCTGTCTGCCTCAGTTTTCTCATTTGTAAAAGAGGAATAAAAGTAGCGCCCATCTCACAAGGTTGTTGTGAGAATGAAACAAGACAGAATTTGCAAAGATTAAAATGTTATATAGACACTAAGCATTATTAGGAGTAAGTATATTGTCTAACTGATCATCAGCCCAGCTCTGTGTAGCAGGTACTGTTTTTATTTATAGAAAGAAAGAACTGAGGATATATCTTTGAGACTATGATTTAGTGGTGCCATTCAAACTCAGTTCTCCCCTGATTCATGAACTGATGAAATATGGAAGAAAATAGATCATTTATCATGGGCATTGCTTTATTAAATTAGGATGAGTTATTGCTTTATTTATTTGGTTTAACAGAAATTTCTTAAAAATGGTAGAGCATGACACTTCTGTAGTGGTTTTCCCACATGGCATTGAGGAAGACACAGAGGTTTGAGACAAACGTTTTGGCCTATATTGTAGCATCAGCAGGAGTTACTAAAAAGAATAGATAAATATAAACTAGAAGTTTCTTGAGAGGAGTCTTTTTTTTAACCTGTGTATTACTAGCACCTTGAATTGTGCCTGTCACTTAGTAGGCAATGGATAAATGTTTCCTCAATTACACTAGTAGGATAATAGATTGAGAGCTGAAAGAAGCCGGAGAGAAACAGACAAAGACAGACAGAGATAGACAGAGACAGAGTCTGAGGGAAACATCTATGAGTGTATGTGTATGTATATGTATGAATAGATAGAGATAGATAGGTAGAGAAAGATATATAAAACCAGTAATTATATTTTATCATTTAACTTATTGGATAAAGCAATTGTAATATATTATTGGTATAATATAACATAATATAATATAATATAATTTAACATAACATAACATGATATAATATAACATGATATAATATGATATTATAAAATATGACATGATATAATATGACATGACATATAACATAGTACAATACAATACAATACAATATAACATAACATAACATAACGCAATGCAATGCAATGCAATGAATACGATACGATACAATACAATACAATACAATACAATACAATACAATACAATACAATACAATACAATACAATACAATACAATACAATACAATATAATATAATATAATATAATATAATATAATGTAATGTAATTACTTTCCAGTTAGAGTGTCCATGTTCTGCTTCACAGTCGTTCCCTGGGGTTGGAGGTAGTTTACTTTCTGTATTGTGAGCTTTAATTTAGATCTGTCGTTGCTGTTGTTGGTTGTTGTCTTTCATTCTTTTTTTTTTTAATTTATTTTTAATATGTTTAGTTTTCAGCATTGATTTTCACATGCGTTTGAATTACAGATTTTCTCCCCATTTCC
>CM053626.1:329758815-329818383 GCA_028646595.1 Phalanger gymnotis | reverse complement strand
ACATCTGTAATTTAAACGCATGTGAAAATCAATGCTGAAAACTAAACATATTAAAAATAAATTAAAAACTCAGGGCTCTCTTGCTTCCACGACCAGCACTTCTTTTTTTCCTGTCACCCTACTACACTGTACCTATACTGTATCTCTAAGGAAAATCCACATTTCCTGTTCATTTTAAATTTCTTAGTCTCCTCCGTTTGGTCTTCTATTGAAATCTTTCTCTTCACAAAGACTTGCTCATCTGATTACAAGTTCTTCTGAATAAAATAACAAAACGTTGATGAGTGTACTCGGCACGGCAGAGTAGGAAAGCCGCCTCCGATGGTGTCTTTGCCCCGAAGCAGCCAATAGTCCTTCTGGTTGAAAGAGAAGAGACATGCAAGAAATCGCTAGGAAGTAGTTCCAAGACAACATGTTAAACGTTAGTATGACAGTGTCTTCCCTATCATTAGCAGGAGTTTGAAGGAAGCCAGTTTTTAAAGACTACAGTTGGTATAGTGGAAAGGGTGGAAGATTTCAGGTTGGAGGACCCAGGTTCAAATGCCGCATTTACCAGTTACTAGCTCTGTGACATTGGTAAGAGATTTAATCTCTAGAAGGCTTAAAGTCCTCCAGGAAGGGGAAGTCTATTTCAATAGTAGCTAACACTGACACAGCACCTACTATGGGCCAGGCAATATGCTAAGTGCTTTATGACTATTGTGTTGTTTGATCCTCACCGCTTTGGGGAATAAGTGCTATTATTATCCCCATTTTACAGATGAAGAAAGTGAGACAGACAGATGTTAGGTGACAGGGCCAGGGTCATTATTTGCTGTTTTTCAGTCTTTTCAGTCATGCTCAACTCTTTGTGGCCCCATTTGGGGTTTTCTTTGTAAAGGTGCTGCAGTAGTTTGCCATTTCCTCCTCCAGCTCATTGTACAGATGAAGAAACTGTGGCAAACCAAGTTAGGTGACTTGCCCAGGGCCACACAGACGACAAGTATCTGAGGCCAGATTTCAACTGAATTATTCTAGACTCTAGACCAAGAGCTCTGTACATTGCACCACCCGGTTGCCTCCTTCTCTGCTAAGGCTCCACATTCCACGTATGGATAGCTCTAATTGTTAGAAAGGCTGGTTTTTGTTTGATAGTTTTGTTTTTTCTCCTGATCTAAAAGTATAATTTGCTCCTTTCCAGCTGCCAATCATCACCAGCCTCCCTATCCATCCTATTTTGGTAGGAGAGTCTTCCTACTCATCAGAGCTTTAGAGCTTGGAGGGACCTTAGAAGTATGTGATCCAACCCCTTCATTTTAGGGTGAAGAAAGTGAAGCTAGAGAAGGGAAGGATTGATCTAAGATCACTTATTTATCAATCTTTCTCACAACACAATGCTTGGCACATAACAAACATGTAAAAATATGTTTCTACCATTCATTCATTCATATACATGCAAGTAAAAGGTTATAGTAGTACATCGTTATAGTACCCTGGAAAAGTATTCCACCTACTATAAAATTCAATTCAGAGTGAGTTAATTTTAGACTCCACCCAAGGTGACAGTGAGTCAAATCCCCAAAGAATATTGTGATAAAACAGGATCATTTGTGAGGTGGCTCCAGAGGACAACATTAGAGGCAAGCTTGTGTGTAATGAAGACAAACATTGCAAAGTACACCTTCTTCTGTATGATCCCTTGTGAATCTGCCATTAATACAGGGCCAGGCTAGTGAGCTGAGAAGAAGAGTAGCCAGCAATGGTCTTTCTGGTCTGGAGCAGAAAAATAAAAACTATATTTAGCTAAAAGAAAAAAAAATAAATAATGCTAAGGAAAAAGCAAAGAATTTCAAATGACCAAGCATTTATTAAGGCAGTAGGAGGGAAGAGAGAGAGAGGGAGAGAGAGAGAGAGAGAGAGAGAGAGAGAGAGAGAGAGAGAGAGAGAGAGAGAGAGAGAGAAAGAGAGAGAGAGAGAAAGAGAGAGAGAGAATCTCCACCATCAAATGGCTTACATTCTTCTGGATACAGAATGTAAAGAGGTAAGTTTATACATGATAGTTTGAGGAGGAAGAAGAAGGTGAGCACACTAGCCATTAGCTGAATTTTGGAAGGCATTTTAAGAGGGATCACATCAACTAGGCTTTGAAAGAAACTGTGGTTTGTAGCAGGCAGAGGTCCAAGGGAAGGGCATTGTAGGCATGGAGGAGAGCCAAAGGTAGGAGATCAAATGCTAATACAAGAAGTAACAAGTGCTCCAGATTAGCTAGAACATGCAATTGGTGAAAAGGAATGGTGCATAATAAATCAGATCAATAGTGTGATTTGTCCATAATTATTACCGGAAAATGAAGAGACCCAACTGGTACTCAGAGATGACACTCTTGAGTTCTAAGAGTGCTGTGAGCTAATAGCGATCCCTGGAACTGGAGTCTAAAGATGTGGGTTCAGCTCTTGGCTCTGACACATTCTGGCCACGGTCATCAGTCAGTCAAGAGTCATTTATTAGGCACCTACTACGTGCCAGCCACTGGACTAAGCACTGATGCCACAAAGACAGAAGTGAATCAATTCCTGCCCTGAAGGAGCTCACACATTTATAGGGAGATACCATTTACTCCAAGAAGTACATATACAATACACATCAAATTTATGCATCAATGTGGCTCCTCCCATCACAAAGCAATGCACAAAGCTCTCTATGTGAGCCTAACTGATGAGTTGTGGTGTCCAAAGACTCAGTCTCTTGGTGATCCCTTCTAATATGGAGTCTCTCAGAATTGAGTTATAATCCATGTCTGGAGTGCCTGTTTGAAGTGCTTTGGAGTCAGGAAGACATGAGTTCAAATCCTGCCTTAAGTAGTAGGTAAATGTATGATTCTGACCAAGTCACTTGGTCTCTCTATGCCTTAGTTTCCTCATATGTAAAATGGGAATAGTAATAGCTACTACATCACAGATTTGTTGTGAGGATCAAAGGAGACAACATATACAGAGAGTTTTGCACACCTAAAAGTGATAACCCTCTCACCCTGCCCTTCCCTACCTCCTCTCCTTCCCCCTCTTTCCCCTTCCCTTCTTTCTTTTTCTTCCCCTCTACATTGAGTGTGCATGAACCTCATGATCAAGGTCCTACTCGAGCTGATTGTTGCATTTTCTATGTGGGCATTTAAACCTCGGAAATAGGCAAATATGGCCAAAACAAAAATATTGTTTTGTGGAGCACATAGATTTACAAAAGCAACAAAGAAAGTGTTGATAACGTAGAATACATTTAAAAGTATCCTGCAGGTCCAATGGTCTTGGCATCCTAACTGTGCCAAGAGCAAGACACTTCATTTTTTAGCTGCAGGCTTTTTCGCTGGCCACCCCTCATGCCTAGAATGCTTTCTCTCCTCCACTCTGTCTACCGACCTCCTTGATTTCCTATAAGTCCCAACCAAAATTCCATCCTTTATTAGAAATGTTTCCCAATCCCTTTTATTTCTAGTGCCTTCCCTCTGTTAATTATTCCCTATGTTTCCAGTATATAGTTGGTTTTATGTATAATTGTATGCTTTCTTCTTCACTAGACTGTGAGCTCCTTTAAGCAGGAAATTGATTTTTCCTTTATGCATCCCCAGAGCTTAGCACAGTGCCTAGAATATATTAGGTGCTTAATAAATGCTGATTGCTTGATTAATGAATTTGTGCATGTTTTCAGGGAGAGATGCCATAATCGTCAAGCTCCTAGCTACAATTCTTTGGCATCCAGGTCCAGAAGGGTTAGTTCAGTGAGCCCAGCCAAGTCAAGTATGGCAGGCAGTATGATACTCACATGACATGAACATCACATAATCATATGCCACTTCTCTCTCTGTGAAGACTCAATGTCAAGTTTGCAAGAATGAGAAAAGACCGGGAGGTCACGGGATGTTATATCTATTTTCATATTGTTAAATAACCCATGAATGGAGATACCTTCCAACTCTGCCCCCCCCCTAAAAAAACAGCCAGAAACACTGTGTGTCCATAGAGAGGAACATCTAAGTATCAGTTGCATAGAAGTAAATATACTATGGGAAAATATCTAATGAAATAAATTTAAAAATATAAAGAAGTAAATATACACAAAGAAAATTTCAATTTAGAAGCACCAAGTTTCTCAACTAACTTTGACACAGGCCAGAAACATTTGAATCTACAGACTGGAGCTTAATTAGAACCTTTCCATAAACGTCTGGTTCAAGAGCCCCAAGTGGGGAAGAGCCAAGTCTTTGTTATTCAACTGCATGGTCTGGAAAATCTCACGCCACAAAGAACCTTCCTCAGTGGTTCATTGTTGAATCAAAGGGATATATTGAAAACAGCTCTGCACTGGCATGCAGTTCCAAGGGAGCAACTTCTGATGTTCTGATTCAGGATTTGGAAGCCTCCATAGAGAGCATGCTTATTAACTTTTGGATGACATCAATGACCACCATCTTGGGTAGCACAGGATTAGATCCCAAACTGATTTTGACAAATTTGAGAAATATTGGTATTATACTACATGAATAGGACCAACTCAGAGGGTACTTTGGGAAAAAAAATAATGACAAAAGGCTAGCCAAGAGTCTTTTACAGACACTCAATTCAGTTCACGGGAATTCACTTCCATTTGGTTCAGTTCAATTCAATTCAATTCAAACAAACTAACAAAAAACTCCATCCATCAAACTTTGCTAGGAACTAGAGTTAGAAATAACAAATAAATAAATAATTGGAAGAATGAACGAATGAGTATGTAAATATATAAATGAATGAATGAATAGATGAATGAATAAATAAATGAATGAATGAATGAATAAATAAATAAATACATAAATAAATAGTTAATGTCTTCCTGGACCATTTGTTCTAATGCAGGGATCCCACTTAAGTAAGTAAATATAAAATATGTACAGAATAATTTTAAAAGATTATCAATCAATGAATCAATAAGCCAGTCTTCATGAAGACCTACTCTGTTCCAGCTGCTGTGGCAGAGAATAAAAAGACATAAACAAAACCCTCTTTGCTCTCAAGTAGATTATATTTGTTGGAGACAACATGTACTTACAGAAGCTCAGTCGCTCAGTGGGTAGAGCACTGGGCCGGGAGTTAGAGAAATCTGAATTCCTACCTGGCCTCCAACACTCAGTAGTCGTGTGACCCTGGGGAATCATGGAACATTTGTCTGCTTCAGTTTCAATGTCTGTGAAATAGGAGTAATCATAGCACCCGCCTTTCAAAGTTATTGTGAAGATCATATGAAATAATATCTGTGAAGCTCTTAGCATGTTGCCTGACACATAGTAGAAGCTTAATAAATACTTGCTCCCTTCCCCCTCACTCAGGTAGAGATGGAGCACATTATGAAGACCATAATGAAAAAAATGCACACTTGATGATACCTAATATGTACTTGAAACTTCTTGGAGCAGCCCTTCATCAAAGAAATAATTCCCAGGAACACAGGGGCAAAAACCACTGTTTCAAACATTTTTTTTGGAGCTACAGGTGTTCTTCATTTATGTTCTAGGAGTGTCATTTTCTCAACAATCATTAGGGGTCCTCTCTGTTCATTAATCTTCCTCCCTTCCAGTCTGGGTCCCCAACTCCACATGAGGAACTCTTTCTCCAGCTGGATCCTTCACCAAAGTCCCAGCTTAGGTGTGTCACCACTGCTAGATGGCTTTTCCAAATGTCATTCTCCCCTCCAGGTTATCTTGCTGTTTGTGAGCATCAGTCTGTCTCTTGGAAAGTTAAGTTGGTATCATCTGTCCTTGCATCCCCTGTACACAACCCTCTGCACACAGACAGGAATACCTTGTAGTGAGATGCCAGAGTGGATTACATTGTCAGGATTCCATGGGAAAAACAGAACTGTTTCCCAGCTAGTGAGCTCCATTAAATGCCATTGCTGTGCTTGCTTAAATTTTCAGATCCCACCTCTAGCACTTTCTGCCTGTGTAGCTTTGAGGAAGTTTCTTAACCTCTCTGGTTTGCAATTTCTTCATCTATAAAACAAGGGAGTCAGTCTACATGATCTCTGAAATCCTTTCAGTCTCTCCAACAAAGTTCATATAAACTTATGTAAACTCATATAAACTCCCAGAAATGGAGATTTCTTTTCCTTTGTCATTTCTTCTCATATCAAAAGGAATTCCTTAGAATGCCTCTGTGAGCAGTACATCAGTCTAATTATCTGGGATTGGGAACAACTGAATAACTTCTGGGAAAGCAGCCTAGCAGAGTAGATTTAGGTGGGGAATCATGTAACATTTGTCTGCTTTAGTTTCAACATCTTTGAAATAGGAGTAATCAATTTCCAGGCCTGGAAATAAGGAAAACCTGGGTTCTTCCTCAGTCTCTGACACACACAGTCTGTATGACTATAGGAAAGTTACTTAGATCCTCAGTTCTCCAATCCATTGACTAAGCCTCCAAGCTGCAGAAGAGATGTAGCATTCATTGTATATAAGCCACTGCCAGGGTTTTCTCACTGACAGTTCCTTTGTCTGCTGAAATCATAGGTCTGGACAAAAAATAAAACAAAACAAACAAAAATCCCCCAAACCTTGCAAGAAATTTGTAGGTGCATTGAATAAATTATTGTGGATTGCTTGGAGCAAAAAGTGCCTAGAGAAATATTCCAATTTCAAATGCTATTTTTTATGAGCAGATGGGTCAGAATTTCTTCCATAGGAATACATCTCTGAAAAGGTATTGGGAAGCAGTAGGAAATGCATTTCCTATAAAAACCATTTCATACACATTTTGTGACATCTTTATAAGGCAAGATTACAAGATTTTTAACAAATAATTGAAGCCAGAATTACCCACATAAGAGTAATAGACTATTGCTCAAGGATTGGTGGCAGGACAAACTGCAGGACAAGAGCCAGAAGTTAAATGGGCTGCCTGAATTGTGGTAGGTTCCCCTGCTTACACTAGAATGGAGACTGTTTTCCTGTATTGGTTGAACAAGATGGCTGCTGAGGTCCCTCCAATTGTCAGATAGTTTGATTCTCTTATTCTCAGGAGGAGCAGCATGGCATAGTATAGGGGACTGGGTTTGCAGTCTAGAATGCTGGGGTTCAAATTCTAGCCTTCAGCTTTGTGAACTCTAAACCCTGGCTAACCCACTTCGTCATCTAAAGCCTCAGGCTACTCCCTAGCACTTCACTAATAAGTCACAGAGAGGTTAATATTTTCATCAGTGGAGGGATTTACCATAGCAGAAGTCTCCCACCACGGTCAGAATCACCAATCCTTTCATTATTCATTGAATCAATTAACATTTATTAAGCACCTAATACTTACCAGGCACTGTGCTATGGGCTGAAGATACAAAAAGAGATAAAAGACAGCCTCTGTCATTGAGGAGCATACAATCTAATACAATATACAAATGTATACAAGCAAGTTATATACAGGAACACATGAAACAAATATTGAACAAAGGGAAGGCAGTAGAATTAAGAGGGGCAGAGAAAGACTTCTAATTAAAGGTGGGATTTTAATTGGGACCTAAAAGAAGCCATAGTCTCAAAGCATATCCAAAGAACCTCATAGTATTCTGGGTTTGGGCTTTAAAGACAAAATAAAATTCTCTTTCTACAGTTTTGTAAACTCCAAATGTCAAGGTAATGTGCGGAAATTAGGAAGGAATTTGGGCAATATTAAAATATCTTTATTGGTAAAAAAATAAAAATAAAACCTGCGTTGAAGCATTGTAATGATATAAATTGTAAAGGTCTAAGTGATTACGATATCATTCTAGTTGGACATTTTATTTTAACAAAGATGAGAAGACCCATTCTCATTCTCTATCATGATACTTACAACAAAAGAGATTAAGGCTAGACATTGAAAATGATTGTGTAGCTGGAAAGCTGGATGCCTGAGTGAGCTGGTCAGGATGATAATCAGATCAGCTTTATCAAACAGTTTGAAAAAATAAGATGAAGCAGTCTTTCCCAAGAATGGAACTGAGGAAGATGACATAAAATCAGGTTGGTCCAACAGACCCACACTTTGCTACATGGGAATTGATAACTCATCAGTTATTACTATGTATTGCTACAAAATATATGGCTATATTGCTACCAAAGGGAAATGCGGATATGTTGGTATCTGTCATTAATTTATTTAATAAAAAAACTGAATATCTATTGTCTGCCAAACACCATGCACGATGTCATGGCACTCAGAGTAAAACAATACATAGTACCTACCCTCAAGTGACTTTTAGTGTATTAAAGGGGATATAGACCATGTGATATGATTAGCATTTTAATTTTTTCCTCAAAGATCCTCAAAGAAATTAATTTTGCCTTTTAGAGACTTTATTAACACAGTGAGATAAGAATATAAATACATATGTATGTATGTATGTATGTATACACACATATGTATGTGTTTCTGTACATATATATACATACATACACACATACAAACACATTTCCATATCCATGCATACACACACATATTTCATCAATGGGCCACAGGCAGGATAAGGCATCCTTGTCAATATTTTCTATAGTGATATGTCACTTGAGTGTTTAGTTTTTAGTTTTAAATTTTGATTCTATAAGAACTAGACACATCCCTTTAGTTGGGAAAAAATAAGCAAAGAACAACAACAAAAAAACCCAGCTTATTGTCTAAGTGCTGAGCAGTCAGTAAAATATTTTATGGCTCTTTCCTTGAATATTTCCACCCAAATAATCATTTTCCCCAGTGCAGGATGGAGTAATAGTTATGCAGAAATTTATTCGGAAAAAAATCCCTGCTATTTTAATAGATGGCGAATATTAATTATTTGATCTTCCTGCCATGAAGAGGGTAGTAGATTTCAGAATAAGGAATCTGCTAATTCCACTGTACTGTGATACTGTCAAATCACAACTGGAATATAATGGTCACTTCTGGACACTATGTTTTAAGAAGGATGTTGATAAACATGGGGTTGGGTATCCACCAAGATAGTGAAAGATATTGAAAGGATGCCACCATACTGTAAGAAGTTCAATTTGAAGCAATTGAAGTTGCTTCTGGAGATAATGGGAAATTTCTAGAGGTGGGGTAGGTTAGGTCAATCAAATGTAGAAAAGATTTTTGGGTGACAGAAAATGCATTAGTTTTGTTCTGCTTGGCCCCAGAGTGTCAAATCAGAATCAATGGGCCATTGTTGTCCAGAAACAAGGTTAGGTTCCAAGAAAGAAATATAATAGTAACGATCATTTGAACTATTCAGAAGTGGAAGGTCCTAATTCCAGAGTGAGCACTTCCTCCAGCATAGGGATGATTACTTGGTGATGGCGTTGCAGATGTGATTTGGGGGAAGATCAAGCTTGGACTTCATGGCTTCGGGGACCTCTTTTGGCTGTGAGATTCTGTGGTTCTATGATGCTTCATTTCTAATCCTAGACATTCCCATTCCCATTTTATTCTAAAATAAAGAAATGCAAGTGGTACAAAAACAAAACAAACCCCATCCCTCCTTACTGCATCATATTGAAGGTTTAGATGAACGGCATGCATCAAGAGCTCTATCTTTCTTCAAAGAACAACCAGGCCAGCTCTTGTTGGCCCAAATTGAACAATATTTTGGATGGCCCCAGACAGATCATGATCTTACTCTTGTATTTAGTTCCTTAGCTTCAATACTTTAAAATTATAGGAAAAAAAAGCATATGATAATGAGAGGAAATGTTTTTCTATTGAATGGGTCCAGACATCTTATATTAAATGTATTTTTAAAAAATCATTAAATTTAGAAATCACTTTCACTCCTGAATTTCAATAACTATGGTGGAGAAAAAACACCTACACTTCATTGAGGTAAATAAAATGTTGAAGAAAATAAGAACATGCTAGAAAATATTTATTTTTGATGGTTTTATGTAAATGAAAGGTGGAGTTGGATATCCGCAAAGGCCAAATCAATCCCATCATGTAATTTGAGAGTCAAATGATGGATGAATACATGTATGAAGTCAGATGTGAACTCTACCAAGACAATTAGGAGTTGAAGGTTATGCCATTTATCATTGAAAAGAGAATTTCTTTTCTGATTTTCGATAAAGTCTGGGTTCTTTGGCTTCAATATTTCAGGTATTTTGGCATTCAGAGTATTGGAAAGGTGACCTTGGCCATGGAATGCCTGCTATATATCACGTTTCCTGGATGTATAACAAGGTCTTGTACTCCTGACCCAGACTGAGCAATACCAATAGGTAGTCTCCCAATCCCAGTTCTGAAGGCATCTGTGTAATGTGACATTTTTGTATCATACTAAAGATTTAGTTTGTTTTTAATTTAAGTAAGATTATTTTAGTCATTTTCAAGATGGTTTGATTCAGATCCATGGACAAGAATGTTGCCTGATCCATATTACAGAGCTTGTGAGTAATGCATATTCACTCTTGGTGATGGGAGTGTTTCAATGCCTACATGACAAAAAAATGGTATTTCGGAAAAGAAATTCGCTTGGTTTAGTGACTGTCCATTCTTAGTACGAAAAGTCTTCTCCTTCACAGCCTTTATTCAACTTGCCCTGTAGTGTTTGGTTCAGGGATTGCCATGACAACAAAGTTCGTAGGATCATAAGAGACCTTACCGGTCATCTAGTACAATTTCTTCATTTAATCAATAAAGAAACTGAGGTCTGGATAGTTTTAAATAATTTGCCTATGATCTTACAGATAGTAAGGATCTCATGTAGGCTCTAAATCTGCATCATCCTGTCTCTCAATGCAAGTCTCTATCCATTGTACCACACTGCTTTTCTAATAAGTTACATAATAACCATCCTACTGGTAAAGACCATATGGTATAATGATTTCCCTCTCTCTCTTTCTCTTTCTCTCTCTCTCTCTTTCTCTCTCTCTCTCTCGCTCTCTCTCTCTCTCTCTCTCGCTCTCTCTGCCTTGATCTCTGTCACTGTTTGTGTCTCTGTCTCTTAGTGTCTATCTCTGTCTGTCTCTCTCCTTGTGTTTCTCTTAATTTCTCCTCTCTGTCTTACTTCCTTCTATGCTATAGCATATAAAAGACCACCAACAATTTGAGGTATCTAAGTTTGTCAATATTCAGCCTTTCTCTTTTATTTCTAATTTCTCACATCCTTGTGGATATTCCTTCTAATGATGCTAATCACAATTCCTCTATGCCCATGCACCCCTATGTGAATTTTGTTCTTGTTTTCCTGTATTTCCATGACAAAAAGTGTTCCCTCTGGACGTGAGCATGTTGCATAGACTTCAATGGAGTATGCATGCTCATCCAGATGTCACAACACTTTCTGTATTTTACAATATCTGAACATGTTTTCTTTTATCAAGCTACACATAAGAATTTCAGATTCTCTTTGCTAGATCTGTATCAGAAAGATGCAAAAAAGAGAAAAGATCCAAAAAATTGTACAAAATATTGATAGCATCTCATTTTATGTTGGCTAAGAACTGGAAATCACAGGGGCGCCCATCAATTGGGGAATGACTAAACAAGCCGTGGTATATGATTGCAATGGAATATTGGAGTGCTGTAAGAAATAATGAGGAGGATTATTTCATATAAACCTGGAAAGACTTAAATGAACTGATGCTGAGCGAAGCAAACAGAACCTGGAGAATATCATACATGGTAACAGCAATATTGTTTGATGAATAATCATGAATGACTCAGCAATTCTCAGCAATGCACTGATGGAAGGCCGTCTCGAAGGGCAAATGATGAAGCAGACTAGCCCCCTCCAGAGAAAGAATCGATATTGATTGCATACAGACTGAAGCAGGCTGTTTTTTTTTTCACTTTCTTTCTTTTATGTTTTTTTTTTCTTTTATTCAAGTCTTTTCCAAAAAATGACTAAGATGGAAATGGTTTACATAAGTGCACATGTATAACCTATATCTGATTGTTTACCATCTCAGGGAGCGGAGACTGGAAAAGAGGAAGGACGGGAAGAATTTGGAACTCAGAACTTTAAATAAAAATGTCAAAAATTGGGGGAAAAGAATTTCAAATTATTTTATATATTATGATGTACCATTTTCCCTTAGTCCCTCAAAATGTCTATCTATATCCTAATTTAACTACCTAAATCCTCCAAGAAGATTCTCCTTTTTAGAGACATCAAACACCTGTGTATCTCATCAGGATGCAGAATAACCTGGATACATTTTGATATTATATCTTAGTAAGAGGCGCTCTCAACCTCCTGAGCATTTTAGATATGATTGTGTGTTCAACCTAGCTCATAAGACTTACCTCAATATGATTCCTTTAGAGAATCAGAGTGCAGATGAATAGACCCTGGTCCATTTACGCTGTAAAATTAACCCTGGAAAAACACCACTTCCAAAGGTGTATGCTCTCTTAAAATTGAAATAGTGATCCTCAGCAAATCTCAAAGAACTTCAGAGGGCCCAGGAGGAATCTCTCTCTCCCTCCCCCCACCTCTCTCTCTCTCTCTCTCTCTCTCTCTCTCTCTCTCTCTCTCTCTCTCTCTCTCTCTTTCTCTCTCTCTCTCCATACACACATATACATATATACACATACATATTTACATATAGACAAATATGTATATATGTATCCATATGTACACCCAGGGAATTTTGAAAATATATAACGAACAACTTATTTTAAATTAATTTCAATTAAATTCTGAGAAAAAGACAAAGCAACATTCTATAAATCAATCTGTAAATAATAATTTTAAAAGATGAAATAGTTCTTGCCATCAAGAAGTTTATACTCTATTAGTATATTATGTTTATATAAAAGTATACATAAGATACACACACACATTTTAAAAAACACTTCTATGGAAAACCAAACTTTCTGAGAACCTCAAAATTTGTGAAGAGCTTTAAAGAATGGTAATGGTTCTGAAGCTCCGAAGTTCAAGTATTTTATTGGTCTAAGTATACCCTTCACTAACACAGATAATACCCCCACACCTGCCCCAGTCCAAGAATCTTTCTAAATAGATGATGTTTGGGTGCTGCTGGGGCCAAAAACTTCATGTCCTAGTGCAAACTTCTGATGATAAATCTCAGTAAGTTTGCATCGTCTAGTCCTTGAATTAGACAGGTAAATTTGGGGCCTGAGCTCCAAGCCACCTGAAGCTTAGTGGGACCTATCAGAACTGATGTTTTGATGTCATAGCCTTTAAGAACTTAAGATAACTTACATGTAACAGTGGTGTAAGACTTCAAGCTGAGAAAAGAGTATTAATAATCAAAGTTGGAGTCTGTTTGGTTTGCATTTGGGAGGTGAGAGGTATTGTGGCGTAGCGTTAAGAGAACTGGACTGAGTCATTGAGCCTGCATTTCAGGCCTCCATTAAATCTCAAGAGCCAATTGAACCCATTCACTTGATTGCCGCATAGATCTCAGGGCGCGCAGATTTAATCTTCTCCAGTTCATTTCCAAAGGACATTTTGTGGAGAAAAAAAATGTCTCATAAACATGGTCACTTAAAAAAAACCAAGCCAAACCAACAAAAGCAGAGAAAGCTTGAGTTCTGCATAGACACAACTGTTCCCAATCAATGTCAAATACTCATATACCTAGAAGCCTTACTCTTGTTATCTCCACCAATTTTTAATTAGAGTAATTATTATGGAGTCTTGATGGAGTCAATTATCTATATAATGAAGAGAAAATGGAGAAGACCATTACAGCTTAGATGAACAGATTAATCGGAAGGACTGCATTGGTAATAAGTAGGAAAAAAAAGCGACAAGTGGAACAAATCACTAAGTTGGAGTGGAGACTCTTTCTCTTTGGGGAATCTTCAACATAACAAAGCTTTCATGTTGCAAGAGGTGGAGGGCACTGCTGCGTTGTGTTAGTAATTCATTTATCGATGTCTTTGATTTATCCACTTTAAAAAAATTCTTAATAAATTGCATTAAAGCTGTAACATACCAAATTTTCATTGGAGAGCTGCTAATATGAAGGTGTAGTATTGTAGTGTCACTCTAATGTTTTCCCTTTGCAAATGTTTAGTAATTATATGCCTCACTTGCTATTTAGTCTTATAATTACTATGAAGGTGATTATATCTCATCTTTCTTGCATTTTAAAAGATAAACAGTTGTAGGAAGGAGGGAAGCATCATTCTGTTGCACCTAACCAATGAAATGATGCTAATTATTATGGTTCAGTGTTTAGGCTGATTGGGCAGAGCATGAAGGAGAAAAAGAATCTGATGCCCCTTTTCTAATTCTTAAATTGCTAAAACTGATCTAATTGGTACCTATAAATCCCACCCAAAGCATTATTATTTTCAAAAGGTTAGCATTGAAGATACTTCAGATGTCATCCAATCAAACCTATAAATGCATAATAATATCCTCTATAATAGCCATCTGGGATCTTCTCAAGAGTTCTGAGCTTTGAACAATCTACTCATTCCTTAGGCGTCCCGTACCCACTTTTGAACTGTTGTAATTTTAGGAAAGTGCTTTCCTCGTATGTAAGAAGAATTTCCAATTTTTGCCCATTTCTCATCTGAGCAAATCAATTTCCTATTCCATTAGACAACCTGTCAAAAACTGGATTCGATTCAATTTGATTCAGTTCAACAACCTGAATTTACCAAATATCAACCATGTGTAGGATACCTAGTTAGGCACTAGAGACACAAAGAGAAAATTAAAACAGTTTTTACCATCAATTCCATTCAATTAAATGTCATTTCAAAAGTATTTATCATTCTGTGTTGTGCTTATAATGTGTCAGACATCTTTGTCTACATGCTGGGAAGAGAAAGACAAAAAATGAAACAATCCCTGCTTTCAATGGATTCACATACTAATGGGGAAATACAACACATCCACAGAAAACGCAAAGGGTCTAACATGGTGTAGAGTATAATTTCATTCATTAATACAATGTTAAGAAAATACAAAACTCAAGAAAGATATTCCATAGGATGTGGTACTTGAGCTGTGTTTTTCATGACAACTATCACTTCTCTTCTAATTCTCCCTGGTGCCACCTAAAAGTCTCCAGTTCCTTCAACAGATCTTTGCATGAAATGTTCCCCAGTCCCTTTTCCACCTTGACAACCATCCTTCAATGTCTCAATCTTCTTTGTTGCCCTGATTTTGACCTGTATTAGCTATGTGGCATTAGATGATCCAATTAGCCAGTAAGGCTTCCATTTCTCCATCTGGCTAATGGGGAGGCCTGAAAAGATCTTCTGGAGATGAATTTTGAGCTCTAGCATTCATTTACCGAATTACTCTCCTCCTTCCTTCCTAAGTAATACTAATTATGATAGGAATATTTTTTTGTGATTGGCACGACACAGATTTAGCTAAAAATCATTTCCAAAATTGATCATCAAAGACCTGAACCAAAGGCAATTTTGGTATACCTGTCAGAACATGGAAATTATTATTCAAATGAAAATATAGATTTCTCTTTGAAAGGAAAGTACATTTTTTGTCCCTTTGGTTGTCATAATATATTGTTTTACTCTGACTGCATTGAAAATCTCCTCAGCCAGAAGAGCTTGAAATATTTCCAACTTTATTCATTCCCTGTACATTGTTACTGGATGGGATGGCCATTTGTTTGTTCATATCATGTCTATTCAAGAAAGATCAAGTGAATAATTAATATCATTTAAGGTTTCATTGAAGGGGCTGGGCTTACTTACCCTAGAAAGGGGACGACTATAGCTGACAAAATAATCTTCAATTTTTGAAAGAAATATTATGTAGAAAATCAGTTTGATTTCTTCTGATTGGGCCCAGAGGGCAGAAGTAGGAGCATGGGGTAGAAGCTTTAGGGAAAAATTTTATCTTAAGATGAAAAAAACCTTCCTCAAACAAAAATCTCTCCTAAAGTGGAATACTTTGGATTGGGAATTTGGGACTTCTGACTCACTGGAGGTCTTGGAACAGAGACAGGATTGCTTCTTGTCAGTTATGTTGGAAAAGTGATTCTTGTTCCGAGCCTGGCTTGTAGCAGAGTCAGCCCCAGGAAATTCAACAAGTATTTCTCAAGTCAGTCATTATGGCCACTAGTGGGGATAGAAGGACCCCAAAACAAACAAATTAAACAAATTATATGTGTGTATGTGTGTGTGAGACACACACTCACTCACACACACACACATACGCACATATATATGTGTGTATATACATATATATACATACATACATACATATATATATAGACCTTTTCCCAAAGATATTAGATTATATTGCTCTGTATAGTTTCTGAGGTGCCCCTCAACGATATTGCAATAAACTTTTCTTATCAAATGTCCTATTACGTTATAGATTTTACTATACTCCTGCTCAAATCATGTGTGTTTGTGATACATACGTATATATTGATACACATACATTTATATGTTAGTGAAATGCATGGGTGTGGCATTTGCTACCACGTGATACGTTACTTGGGCAGTTAGGTAATATTGTGGGTAGAGTGCCAGGCCTGTAGTCAGGAAGGCTCATTTTCCTGAGGTCCAATCTGGCCTCACACCCTTATTATCTGTGTGACTCTGGGCAAGTCACTTTAATCCTGTTTGCCTCAGTTCTCATTTGTAAAATGAGTTGGAGAGAAGTTAATGGCAAACCATGTCAGTTTCTTTGCCAAGAAAACCCAAATGGGGTCATGAAGAGTCAGACATGACTGAAATGACTGAACCAACACACTGACAGATTATTAGTTTCAATCAGATGAGAGAAGGGAGACCTTAGACACGCATAAAGGTGGGAAGCCTATCTATATATTTAAAGGAATGGGCTCCATGTGGGAAAGTGTGGGACAGTAGAAACAATCTGGGATTTGGAGTCATACTCTGACATTAGTAACTTATGTCATTTTAGGCAAATTGAATCCATCAAGATGAAATCATTGAATCCTGAGGTCATTAATTTAGAGCATGAAGAAGCTTAGGTGTGATGTAGCCTGACCCCCACCCCCATTTTGCAGATGAGCAAAGGCCCAGAGAGGGTTAAAGTTAAGTAAATTATTCAGTCACATAGGTAGAAAATAGGAGAGCTGGCATGAAATTCAGTTTTATGACTCCAAGTTCATCTTTCTTTCCATTGCAGCACATTGGTTGAATTTTCTTTCCTAAAACATGTTGAGTTTAGCCTGAATGTCCACCAAAGCTCTAAATATATTGATCTAACATGAGGGATGGAGTGTGAGGTACTGATTTAAGTCCTGGATTTGGGGTAAGGATGCCTGGGTTCCAATCCCCTCCTAACAACTAAGTCTATCTTCCTATAAACGTATTTGCTGTTAGATGATGGATAAACTTCCTGTGGGAGTTTCAATTTGCTCTGCTGGAAAATAGGAACAATAATAACTGTATTCCTTCCTTCGAAGAGTTGTGGGCAGAAAGATATTTTCTGAATCCTAAAGCACTAGAGACATGTAAGCTATTATTATTTTATGCATCAATTTAATTATGAGTCATAGAGAAAATATTTAGTTCTCTTTTTCACTTTAATAGTGTTATTCTAATTACATAAATGGATAATAAGTCAGTAACCACAAATAAAGGGAAATGTTTCCCCTTTTCCTTGTCTTTTCTCTGCAGATGAACCAAAAAAAATTGCCAAAGAATGGTTAAATTATTGACAAGGGCATTTTTATTGATTAATGAACTTCATTTACCAAATTGGAGATGCTAAAAACTTAATCCTTCCACCCCCAAAAAATGCCTCCTGCTAAATTGCAGCCTTTGTTTGTTTATTGACCAATTTAGTAGACGTCGAAATGGGTGTGCACTGTGTCAGTCATTTGCTGCAGGACTCTCCTGTTCAAAGTTGTGAATGAGTAGCATGGTAAATTGTTTCTAAGAAACAGAACCAAAATTAAAGAGCAGACTAGATCTTAGTGGGTCACCATAGGGCTGCTGAAACCCCAGAGCTCTTCTTACTGAATCTTGGGAGCTCACCTCACTTGTCTTCCTGCTAAGATTCAAATCAGCTTCATTTTCACCGAGTTCAATGGCCAGGATGCTTTTTAAAGGTTTGGGATTTGTTTTTATTCTTTTTCCTCTATTTCCTTTTATGCTTTAATCTGAGGATTGATCTGAGCTTAAAATTTTCTATTCAACACAGGGAACTTTTTAAGAGTCAGAATAATAATGAGATAGAGGAATAATGCCTAGTCCAATTTGGTGTACATAGCAGGTACTCAACAAAAACTACAACTTTTTTTTTCTTTTGGAAAATTCTACTTATCTTCCTATGTAACTGGTGAGTTACAGTGCTCTATTTCTGATTTACTATTTACCCCAAACAGGGGATGGATATGGCAGACATTGTCATCCCCTTTATATTAATGAGAAAGCAGAAGTTCCTAGAAAATTCAGAGTTGCCCATGGTGAGACATGTAGCAAGTGTGGGTGGTGGGATTTTAATAGGGCCCCCTCAAAATGTCTTCATTCTATCACTCTTTCTATCGTGTTACACAGAGGCTCCAAATAATAGCTGACAATAATAAGATAGAATAGTACCTAAACAACCTGAAAATAACATCAAATTCATGTTTTTGGACAGAAATGGTAGGTAGATACGAATTAGATGAAGGGAATGAAAGAGAAGTTTTGTTTTGTTTCACATATAAATGATAATGATCTCTTACCAAATGTATTGCTTTAAAAAAAAAACATCATTACAATTCAAAGTGGTATAGATGAACAAGGACTTTCTGCTATTTTGAGATTGTTTGTTGGGCTAAGGTTTCTATTAAAGCCAGCTTATAATTGTTCAGGAACCAATTTATTTACTGTCAGCATTAATGTAATTCTTACAGAAACAGAACTCAGGGTTGGCATTAACGAGGTCATGGGTAAGATTCATTTCGGGTGAGTGTGAACTGTCCCCCCCTCTGAGGCGCCTGTGATCGGCACAGGTGGAAGTGTGAACTAGCGAAGCGCGTACTAGAGCTAGACAGGGAGAGAACTTCCTAAATCATTTAATTTACTTGGAATAATTCATTAGCTAATGTTCTTCAGCCATGACAGTCACAGGTAAGTCCCAGAATGGAACGGCTAATTAAAGTTTCAAGATGAAGGGCAGTTAGTCTTGAAATGCCAGACTAGCACTGGTGGCCCCGAGGGAAAAGTCAAGTCCATGAAATACTGTATTCAGTTGTAGAGAAAATAGACTTAAATTCATCGCTGCTGGCATGTGTTTGGGGTCGGGAACGAACATCCGCTGGCCTTCCCAGCTGAGGGCAGCGACGCCTTTCAAATATTGTTGAACCTTTTCTAAAAGTTCCATGTTTTGAAACAAAACATTAGCAATACTTGTCTCTATTAATCTGAAGACCTTATCGCGGCCTGCCAGCCCTGAAACACAGGCTCTCAGGGTCAGGAAGGACATCCGACATCGCTGAGTACAACTGCACCAGAATAAGGCTTCTCCAACATCTCTAACAGCCCGTCGCTGGGACTTTACTTGAAGATGTCCAGTGAAGGTGAATAGTTGGAACTGTTAGCAAGTTGTTGTGGCTGTTCTTATCACAGTGAATTCAAATCTGTTTCTCTGAGGGTTCCTCCTATCACTCTTCCTTCTTCCAAGCACAACGAATCTGATCCATTTCCTGTATGAAGTATTTTAGATTCATAAAGGCGGCTATCATATGCCCTGCGTCTTTCTTCTTTTAGGCTAATCATCCTGGATTTCTTCAACCATCCCCATATGCAATGGTCTCTGGTCTAAGACTAACAGCCATTTTGGTTGCCTCACCATGGATAGTCTTCAGCTTATCAATGTCTTTCTGAGCATTTTGTACCCAATCAGGTCTAATAATTCATATGATTTTGTCTTATGGATTCTAGGTGATGGAGAGGCCTTCTCAATGACTTTCCCGATGTCACCAACTGCTAGTGCCCTTCCTCTACTGATATTGTATTTACTTCATATCTATTAGTTTTGTTGGTATGTATCTGTGTTCTTTTCTACCACAATAGAAAAGTCAGCTCATTCACAAAAGAGATTGTTCCGTTAGTTTCTCTTTGTATTACTGTTGTAACAATCTTGCTAGCAGCTTCTGTGGGGGTGGAAGATCCACCAACAACCAGCACCCAGAAAGCTGCCAACACAGGTTCTTTGATCTGCTTTACTAAGGAAAGTAACTTTAAGAGGTTAACAATCTCAGTTTAATCAAACATACAAATAACATTCACAATTCAGGGGGAGAAGATTAGCCCCTTGAACTTCAAGGCAAATACAAACATCAACAGACAGACCTGGTCTGATTCAAATCCCAATACATAGTTACCAGTGCCAATTTCTGGGTTGCAAAACTGGGGGGCAGTTTGCAGCTTGCCCAGAGTCTCAACACTCCTTCCATGAGTGTGCCCCCAAAAGTCAAACACCAAGCGGTCCTCAATTATATCCTGTTCAGAGCCCTGAGGGCTCTGACGTCACCCAGGTTGGGTGTGCAATAGTTCCCCATCCCCAGTATCACATCATGTACAAATCAATGACTCCCAATTGTCTCTGTGCTGAGAAATAACCAAGACAAAAAGATCCCACTTTATCTACCCCATTCAAACAAAGGCTAGAATCATTAAAGGCACTTAAGAGAAGAAAGGCAAAAAGTCCCACCTTAATTACTATTACAATTACCATAAATAGTGCAATGCCTGCCACATAATAGGTTCTTAATAAATGTTTCTAGATTAATAGATGGATGGGGGGAAGGATGGTGTATTTATGTAATACAACAACCATCTCCAATGGGTTTTATTTTCTTCTTTTGTCATTCATTCGTATGGGTCAAATTTCATTTCTTAGTTAAGTGGGAGATAGCTGGAAAATTCATGATTTAGGTCAAGATATAGATCCATGATGTCTTCTTTTAAAGCTCCAAAACCCTTTATTCTTGTTATCCCATACAAATTCAAGCCTGCCTCTCTTTCACGTCTTTACATCAAGTTTGGATTCCTACAAGCATTTCTCTTGCAACGCCCAGTTTTGAGATGTTAAATTGATACGTAAACTCCAACTGATGACGATCAACGGAACAATCAGCACCAATTAAATATTACTATGCGCCAGCCAGGCTCTGCAAATGCAAAGCCAAATCATTTATTTCCATCAAGGAACTGTCATTTGGTTGTGGAAAATTACGGGTAGATCAATAGATCCATAGATCAATTGGAAGATAGAATGAATAAGGAACTCTCCCTCTATATATGTGTACACATATAACATATATATGTATATATACATATATATATTCCTTTATTTTATTTCATATATAAACATATATGAAATAAAGTACTGAATAAATCAATTTATTTCATATTTATTGTCTAAATTCAAGACAAGTAAAATTTGTTTCTCTCAGAAGGGAAAAGAGTAAAGATACATCGGGAAATGTAGGTGATGTAAGAACAAAATATCAATAAAATTTATTTTAAAACATAGGGTAATTTTGGGGAGTGAAATATGACTCCCTACTACAGTACAAAGTCCTTGAAGAATCTCACCATTCTCTTACTGTAGGCCAGTCTGTTGTCAGAGTTACTATGTATTGAGGGAGATAGCTTTCTGTGAGTCATTAGGAGATTTATTCATTGCCCCCCCTTTTTACCTAGATTAGGAGCAGTGTGGTATGCTAGATAGAATTCCTGATGATGTCAAGATGATCCGGGTTCGTTCCCTTTCCTACATGTCATAATATATGGAGAGCTGACCTCAATACCAGGAAGATCTTGGTTTAAGTACTTCTCTGACTCATATAAGGTACCTGACCAAGGACAGTAACTTAACATCTCAGGGCTCTAGGAACCTCACTAAATCGATAAGTAATAGAGAAGGTGCAAAGTTATATTGCATTGCAATCCTCACCAAAAGTTACCTAACACAGAGAAATCATAGCTCCTGTCCTTAACCCTATGAATTTGGCTAAGTCACTTAACATCTATGTCCTTAAAGCAACTCTGTCATTAACTGACTTGTGGAATAATAAGGGGAAGGAGTTCTTACATTGGGAGTTATCTCAGTTGACTAAGTCACAGAATTGTAGAATATTTGGTTTGTTATTGTTGTGTTATGTCCAACTCTTCTTGACCCCATTTGGGGTTTTCTTGGCAGAGATACTAAAGTGATTTGACATTTCCTTCTCCTGATTATTGGAAACTGAGGAAAACAGGGTTTTGTTGCAATGTTTGTATGAAATGCAATTTATGTAGAAATGTATGCCCCCAAAATCAACAACAGCGACTTGATAATCTACAGCTGCTACATGAATATTAATTAGTGGCACGCCTCTGAGATTTTTTCAGAAGGTCGAGCTAGTAGACATCAGGAATTCAGACATGCTTAGTAGGAGAGTTTCAGATTTTTCTATGATTCTAAAGGGCACAGACATTCAAATTAACAGATCACATAAAAGAACGTGGTCGAAGCTCATCACCGATGGGATTCGGTATTCAATAAGGATCCAGATGTGAGCAGAATCAGATTGAAAGTTTTAAAGTTTGCACTATCTCCTCTATAAAATATTATTGACTGGATTTGAAATCCTATCTTTGACTATAAAATTTCTAAAGTAGTGACTTCATTTTATTTATTGGTGTCCCTTTATGCTCCCCTTCCCTTCTGCCATCCCCTAGACACACTATGGCTTTGCACAATGTTTTCTATACAGTAGATGCCCCATAATTATTTACTGACGAATGAATAGATGTATTTACATGGTCTTATCTAGGCACTCCTACAACTGAATTTCTATATTTATACTGATGCTGTTTGCTAAGTCTCATATTTGTAGAAACTAATTCTGAGTCAGGCTCTGTTGATCATTTTTTTATCACACTTATAACAATCTGTCTAAAAAGGGACACAACCTCTTTGGATGAACTCTCCTTGGACCGACCTTCTCTCTTAGTAGGATTTCTATTCACTTCAAAGGAAGCATTTGAGCACTAGAGGCAGTACAGTGTATTATTAGATCATGAGGAAGAGAAGAGATGACCTGAGCTCAAGCTCTACCTCAAGTGCTTCCTAGCTGCGTAACCCTGAGCAAGTAACCTAAACTTTTTGTGGCTGAAGTCAATCTGCAGGGCTTAACTACAAAGTCATGGAGGTGTTTTCATCTACGTGGGTGGAGAGCGGTGCTTGCCCTGGCAAAAGTGCAGAGCTTTCATGGCTTCCCAATGGCAAGCAAAGGAAAAGACACTTCTTTACTTCATTTTCCTATATGTTGATTTGACATCCCCCTACACACACACAGACACCTAGATTTTAGCTCTAATTTAGGAAGCGTTTCTATCCTTAGTGTTTCCTAAGGTAATCATTTAAGAGTTATCTTTGCATTTTGTGTTGACTCTACTTCTCTCATCCCACCTTGATCTCTCAGTAGAAGGTTCCATTATACAACCGTCTCTCCATACAAACACAGAGCCCTTCTCCAAACAAAGCTCCTTTATCAGTTTTGCTAAGGCCTTTAAAATGAAATAATTGTATGCACAGCTAGATAAGAGAATGAAAGGAATTCAAACACAGCACAACAAAAATCTGGCCCTTCCAGTTAGACAGAAAAATCAGGAATTGGATGGGAATCAGGATAACTATTATTGCTGAGGCATTAATGTCATTCTAAATGGCAGAAATGATGTAACACAAATAGCATTCCTGCCTCTGCCCAGAAGTTAGCTCAGTTGAATTTATTGCCCACAAGACTAAACCCATTCATGGCCTCAGAACAATCGTAAGGGGAAACGAGTAATGACCCTGATTGCTGATGCCACTGATTGACTTGGGTACGGATAGAACAACCATCAATAATGGTCAAAGTGGAAGAAAATTATTATAACCTGGTCATCATTAAGGAGAAGCTGAGAAATTCAAATAAATCAAGAAGAAAAAGATAGATCAAGAAAGATTGAAGAGATTGGCATTTTAAAGTGAAAAGCATAGAAACATGAAAGACAGAGAATAATTTGTACAGAGGAGAAAAACCAGGAAGGTGAGGGGCTTTGAGATCATGCCATGTGAGGGCAGACACTAGGGGCATTTAGCCTGTAGAAGAGAAGACTGGCCAGGGCTGTAGATCAGGGAATGGTAATTCCCTTTCAGACTGAGATTTAGAAATCCATGATCCAATGATCATCTAGAACAGAAACTGGCCTATTTCTGTTTGGCCTCAAAGCAGAAAACTAGGGGCAAGGACTGAAGCTTACGAAGCAAAATTAGGGGGCAGCGAGGTGGCACAGTGAGTAGGGCACCAGCCCTGGAGTCAGCAGGACTTGAGTTCAAATTTGACTTCAGACACTTGACACGCTAGCTCTGTGATCTTGGGCAAGTCACTCAACCCCAATTGCCCTGCCTTACCCCCTGCAAAAAAAAAAAAAAAAGCAAAATTAGACTTGATAAAAGAATTTTTTGAACAATTAGACCTAACATAAAGTAGGATAGAATGCTCCCGGAATTAGGAGATTCTCCCCCTGGAGAGCTTACATCAACAGGCGGAAGGCTAATTGGAAGGTATTTTGTAGGAGAGGAAACTTGGAGGCTGGACTAGAGGGCCACTAACGTTCTTTCCTACTCTGACTGTATTATTCTATTTAGCGATCAGATTGTTTACCCCTGGTATGAACAAAATACTTCCTGGGATTTGGCAAGTAGGGAAGTGAACCACTTATGTAGATGATGTTTTCTTAGTTGGCTCAAGGCTTTCAGGTGTAACTAAAGAGTACAGTAAAGACAGGTATGGCAACATTGCTTTTATTGAAAGAACAGGGGGATTGTAGGTATTTCTTTTCCCAGAATGATGCAGTGGAGGGGCTGCAGGTATCAGAACAGAAGTTCTAGACAATCCAGCACTTACTAGCTGTATGATCATGGACAAGCCATTGGCTTTCTTTGAGCCTCTGTCTTCTCAATAAAATTGGAATCATGAAATGTATGCTACTAACCCCAGTAGGTTGTTTTGAGGTAAGAGTTTTGGACAGCTTTAAAATATTGTGTAAATGTGAGCTATCATTTTATTAATGATAGTATTAATAGTAGTTCTTTGTTTAAAGAACTCGTTTATTTCTTTTTGTAGTTAAATGGACAAAATTAAGAAAAATGCAAAAACTCTTGATCAAATCAATTCATTTTAATTAAATATAACAAATATTTTCTCAAAATTTGCAAGCAAAAGGCTGGCAAAATGTCATAGGGAATAAAGAGCTGATTTCAAAGTCAGGGATGATGGAGTTAAAATTCTGTCTCATACATCGTGGCTGTGTGACTGTGGGCAAATAAAATAACCTCTTAGGACTCTAGGAAACTCTCTAGCACTAGACATTGCAGAGAATTTATTGATCTGCAGCAGCAGAAGTAGTTTCTTCATTTGTGAGTTGCTTTTACCAACAAAATCCCTAGCGCAGGACCTACCCAGTCTCTACCCTATGTAAAAGTCACTTTATTAGATGGGGCGAAGAGAAACAGAAAAAATAAGCATCTACTGACACCACACTTTGTCTAGAGAGAAATCTGGAAGCAGCATCGAGCCCATTTTGCATGAGACTGTCCTTATTAGTAGGGAATGATCACTTAATGCTCTATGCCTATGTAATGGGCCAAGTTGGTAAAAGCTTGGGAGAGGAAAGCTCAGAATTCTTTCATATTCTATTTTCAAGAAAGGACAGACCTCCAGACTCTTCTCAAGTAATGTCCCTAAATGAGAAAAAAAAAAGATGTCCAGAGTCTGGAACCTTCCCAAAGAGCCTAGAATTATGTGTGTCCTTTCTCAAATCCAGAAGCCAGGAAATCTTGGACAGCTCCTCTCTCAGGCCTCGTTCTCCACATAGTGACCTTTAGACCCTAAGAGGCTGCAGAGACTAACGCTGTGTGACAGAACAGGTACAGCAGAATGCACTGTTTTCTTTGTACCTCTTGTACATGTTTGAATTTCTGTGTCTTAAATTCATGTCCCCATTTACATTTGTTACCCCGTTGCAAGCTCCTTCCGATCTAGAAAGATGAACTAGGCAACAACAGATTAAGACATAAGCTACAGAAGGAAAGCGACCATCACTTAACTGTTTCTTTGATGATTCAGAAGTTGCCTTTGGGTTCTTGATGTACCTTAGGTAATTATTTGGAGACTGCAAAATCCTATTTTACATTAACAAGATGCAGAAGAACAGGCTGAGTCATTCCTACCTTTACATAATTCTAGAAGTTTTCTTCACTTTTCTTTTTTTTTCTTTTTCTCTTTTCCGTCTTTTCTTCCTTGCATCCTTTTATTCCTTGTTTCCTCTTTCTTCTTCTTTCTTTTTCTTTTGCTCTTTCTTGCCTCCTATTTCCCTCTTTCTCTCTTCTTTCCTTTCCATCATCATCATCATCGTCATCATCATCATCATCATCATTATCATCATCATCTTCTTCTTCTTTTTCTTCTCCTCCTCTTCCTCCTTCTTCATCTCCTTTTCTTCCTCCTTCTCCTTTTCATCAGATTGTTGACTTACTACTTGTTACTTTTAGGAATAAAGAATAAAGTATTTACAAGATAAGGGGAAAATGTTTATTTGTGACTTCTGGTTTATAGAAAGGATTGACCTAAATTATCTCTAAGATCCCTTGGAACTCTAAATACTGTGATCTTCCGGTTTCACCTAAAGGATAACAATCCAAATTAAGGAAGACAATTTTATATGCAGTGATTTTTTTTCATAAACTATTCCCATTTGTCATGACCACCTTTTTGTTATAAATCTTATTTTAACTTACTTTATAAATACAAATATGCTAAAACAAAAATCTGGAATGTGGTGACTGGATTTCTGGATCTCCAATTATTTCCTAAAGTATTCTGCTTTGAATTTTAAGATGCACATTTTTGACATGTAGGAATGATAAGATCTCTTCCGTTATTTTATTTCCAATATCACTGCCAGACAAAAATAATCTAATAATCTCTGATATTCTGCTAAATTTCTTTCTGAAAAATAATGGAGTCAATTTGGCCTCCACTAATTCACAATTGTCATAATTCAGAAAATCACATTTGACTATGTTCAGAATTGATGAGAAATGGGTTGGCTAAGCAGAAAAATACTATGAATAAAATTTCCAAGGAAATGTTGAAACTACTTAAGAGACCAAATAGATTTGAGCCACTTCATTTACATATAACATATGGATTGGAAATCATTTTTACCTTCACATGAGGATTTCTACTGGGTAGTGTTTTATTAGTCTTGTTCATTTTACTTGCAATTAATGAAATGGAATTTTTCAGGATTTTTTTTTTCCTCAGATGATTTATTGATTTAGCCTGGCCTCTTTGCTTAGTGGGAATTAGACTTTTCTTTCTTTTACTTTTGCCAGTGTTGCTATTAAGAATAGAATATAAGCTTCTTGAGAAGAGAAACTATCAAATTTCTGGGGTTTTCTGTTTGGCACATTAGCTGGCACATAGTAGGTACTTAATGATCTATATGACAGAAGAAGAAATTGAATGGAGAGTAAGGATATTGGAGATAATGCAGAGGGAAAATTAGAAAGTGAATAGACTTGTTAGATGACTGGGAATAGGGGAGAGAGAGACAAGGGACACATTTATACAGAGAGAGAAAGAGAGAGAGAGAGAGAGACAGAGACAGAGACAGAGACAGAGACAGAGAGAGACAGAGACAGAGACAGAAAGACAGAGAGAGAAATACACCGAGTATTAAGTAGATGTAAAGGAAAGAATTGTATTGTACTTGGGGGGGGGGCTGAGAGGGAAGGATACAGAACTGATTTTAGATAAGAAATACAATGATTTTAGTTTGGGAGTCATTAGCTTCTGGGATCAGCAAGCTGTTTAGTCAGAATTTTCCAATGGACGCCTGGAAATGTTGGGCTGGAATCACAGATTTGCGCATCACCCGCGGAGAAGTGATGATCGCAAATCTGGAAATCTCTAGGAATGCCATTCTTGGAATCATCTCACCCTTCATCTCCATCCTGACTTCCTTGGCTTCTTGGCTTCTTTCAAGTCCCAGAGAAAATCTCCCATTCTCCAAGAAGCTTTTCTCTTCCCTAGTAGAAGCAGTGCCTTGCTTCTGTTGATATTCTCCAATTTATCCTGTACATATTTTGGTTGAATATACTTGTTTGCGTGTTGTCTCCCCCATCATGTCATGAGCACTTTGAGAACAGGGACTCATCTCCCCCTTTTTCCCCATCACCTGGAACATAGTGCTTGGCAATTGCTTGTTGAGTTGACCAAAGAGAAGAAAAAGAAAGGGCTAAAATAAAAGGTAAGAGGATCTAATGTGATGTGATGATAATAGAGAAAGAGTGTTCACTATCATTGAAGTCAAGGGAAGAGTAAACCTTGGAGAAGAAAGGGATGTTTGACATCATGCAGTCTTCAGAGAAAGAAGAGACAGATCAAGAAAAGATCACTGGATTTGGAAACTAAGAACCGATTGGGATATTCATAGCAACATGTTTTGCCATGCGGTGAGAGTAAAAATTGTAAAAATGGAAAACGATACTGACACTTGATGAAATCTCTGAAATAGGATTTGAGAAATAATGTATATGCATACTGCTTTTGAAAAAAAATACGCATTCTAGCTCATCACCCTCTGAAAAACCTCTATCTTGCTCAGTTCCTGAGAAAATTAACCTAATGACAATGACATTTCTTGGTTAAATTCAGATCATGTGAAATTGGTTTGACCTGTTTGCCCCTTTCCATGTTTATTCAGCAGCTGCTTTACGTTTTTTCTCCTTCAGTCTTCAACTTAGTGGGATAAGAACACCATTTTCCCTGATGCTTTATTGAAGAATTATCATATATTCTATTCAAACAACTAAATAATAGATTGAATAGTGTATTTTTTTTATTCTTCTTTTTTATTCTTCTCTTCTTGGAGGTTGGCGGTTACTGCTGAAATTATTAGATTTACTTGGAAACAACTTCCAAATTCCTGTTAGGACCAAATTTCCTGTAGCCTCATACCAAGTAGATCAGTGAAGATGCTCAGACAACCCAACAATTTCTTTTGCTGAAACAGAAATGAAGGGCTATCTGTTTGAAACTCCACCTATCTGTGCTGCACATCTTAGGGAATGTGGTAAAACATTTTCAAAGGTACATTATTCTTTCTGGAGAAGAACAGATGCAATTCAAATGGTGTTTCTTTCATTTTAGTAAACCATTTTGTTTTTCTTTGACTTCTCTTTAGGTTCATGACTACAGAAAGGCATAGAAACCAAAGACACGTTCACATTAGATTTAGCTATACCTATTTTGAATTTTCATACACTGCGCCTCCCGAAATCCATCCATACGTGGTGCAAGCATTGGATCTGGATTCAGAAGACTTTGTTCAAATCCCATTTCAGATCATTTCAATCTGAATAACCTTGGACAAGCCTTTTCCCTTCTGAGCAATCTAGAAAATGAGTGAGTTAGAAGAGATAGCCACTGAGCCCACTTCTAAATCTTAATCTAGGATCCCTTCTCCTTGTTCTTTCATTTTTCCCTACTGCTTGAATATGCAGTGGGAAAAAAAAATAACTGGTGTAAGTACCAGTTGTTACATCTTAGCATTTATGAATTCATTAGAATCCAAAGTGAAGGTGAGTAAGGATTTTATCCCCTCCTTTACAATTTGGGTGCTCAGTAAATACCCAGGAGACTTATTTTAATGCTGTTCTCATAAAGATCCTGGATATGGAGGGATAGTCTTAGAACGAAGTTTGTGTGGAGATTTAGCGAATGAATCCCTTAGAAGGAGCATTCCTGGTATTCTATAACAAAGCAAATCAATCCAATAACCAGTTAGGAAGCAGTTATTAAATACTTCCTGTGTACCAGGAATTGTACTACACATTGGTGATACAAAGTGTCAAATTTGAGAATATCTCTTCTTAAAGAATTTACTTTCTGATGGTAAGAAAATGTATGGTGGCTGCTGCTCCTCCTCCTCCTCCTCCTTCTTCCTTTTTTCTTCTCCACATCTTTGCTTCCCTGTAATTTCAAATTATCACCTGGATCAAGCGTATTTTGTTTTTTACAACCTCTAATAGTTATTTCTATCAAAGGCAGCAGTATATAAATGCTTCAGAAAGTTCAGTCACTTTAATGATGTAGCATTTTTTTTAATATTGATTTTATTTTCTTTCAATTATGCCCTTTGATCATACAATTTATTATTTTTACAAGTGAAATCTCAGAATCCCATTTCCTATTCAGCAGTTTATTTCTACCTGACTCTTGCTACACCGTTATAATCTCAGACTAATTTAAATGTATTAACTCTCAATTCCGAAACACTTAGTCCTTTACTTCCTCCAAAGGCCATTGTTAAACATTATTTAAATATAATGAGATACAGCTCCAGGGCATTCACAAGTGTTTTATCTAAGAATTGACAAATACTTCTGAAAGATGGTATTGTCATTGTACATTTTAAGGGAAGAATGCATGCAGTTTGCTAAATTTTTCTTAGAACAACAATTCTAAATATGAAAACAAGGATACATACAAAGCTGCAGGGAAATGTTGTCAGTATTTGTTCTGTTTTCTGAAATCAATCCGGGCAGCATACAGAGTGAATTCTGTGATGAGCCATTTTGTTTACCAGATCTATTTCCACCAGCACTTACTTGGGATACTTTAGCACTGGGCACTGAAGCTTAGAATGTTAGCTCTGAGGAACTTCAGGATCTTGAAATGTATTTTAAACCTCCAAAGAAAGGCCAATTTCTTTTTAGCATACTGAAAAATAATCTTTTCTTCCTTGAGCAGAGAGTATTTTTAAAAATCATAACCTATATAGAGCTTTGAATGTCATGTGGAATAGTGGATTGAATACAGGATTTGGAGTCTTCCAAACTGAGTTCAAATCTTCTTGACATTCAAAGCCATATCTAGAAATCATTTTCGCCCAAAGACTAGAAACCATAAGCAAGTATATGAGTAACAGAAACTCAGCCCTCCTGTTAGCTCATAGTTTCTTTTTGAACTACATATTATTGGAAATTAGGTATGAAGACATTATTTCCATTTTATATACTGAATGTACCTATGTGTTGTTGACATAGGCTAAATTGAGTGCCCTGGGAACATGTCCCAGTTGTCTTTCCCTAGTTAGGACTTTATTCGCTTATACTAGCTGGCCTTGGGACTCTCCTGACATGTGCCTCAAACAACTCCCTAAAATTCATCTCCTAAATCATGGATGGGTTTGCATCAGCATTGGTGGGGAGGGATTTTCTAAGAAAAGTTCCCCAGATTGATGAAATCATAGTTATATGGGGTACTTTTCTAACACATACAGAGTCGCATTCAGAATGCTAAAACATCCGTGGAAAATGTCTTAAATTAAGGATAGGAGGAACATGGGTATGTTTCAAGGTAGAACTGAAGTAGATGGGAAGATTGAAAGATTAGAGAAACAAGCATCAAATCTAAAAGAGGTCACTGCTATGAGTTAGAATTAATGATAGCTTAATAATTCATGATATAAAAATTGGATTATTAAGGACTCCCATAGAGTGCATAAATTACCACCCTAACAGAATGAGGAGATGCATGTGTGTGTGTGTGTATGTGTGCGTGTGTGTGTGTGTGTGTGTGTGCTTTTCTCCCTTCTGAGTACTGAGAAAACAGATCTTCTAAGCATATGGAAAGGCTGTGCCCATTTTTTTTTTCCAAATGCTTTTCAGAAACCACTAGTGCAAAAATCCATCTGGTTTCATAAAAGTAGAAATTGCCTGATCCACAAAATTATAACCAGCCTCCCCACCATCCACTGATCATCTCCTTTGCTTCTCTTTTTTATGGGAGTAAGAAAATATGAGCAAATATATGCAAATAATGGCCTTAGAATTTTCCTACAGGCACAGGTTCCCTTCATAGGAAATCCAATAAGAAAGTATGCCTATTCCTGTTATAGATGTAACTATAGCTATCCTGGTGGAGTGCAGAGTTGGCTGGTGTATACACTACCCTTCTGTACCCTCCTCCTGGCTGTATTTGAGTAGACAGTCACAAATTCTTTCTAGACCAGGAATGGACTGCAGGTTTTCCCAGCTCCGATCTATTCTCTTCACTGTTCTCCCCTCCCAGTCCACTTCCTTTTTAAGGTATATCGTCCGCCATGTTTCATGAAAACGATTAGCTCACATTTGAGTCTAGGTGCAATCTAATGGCCCTCCGGTTCTTACGGTCCCTTCCTCTGATATTTTATGGAGTTTATAGATGATGAAATGTTAGTATTGCAATCAAAATAGCTCAGAGCCTCTAGTCAGGAAAATTCATAACATTCAGAGTTTTGGGTCTTCTTCATAATTTAATTTTATGTATGTTTCTAACTAACACCTGGCTTCTTTTCATTTAAGGCAAAAATCAAGACATGAGAAAAAATTTGGTAAAATAAATGATCAGAATCTATTGATGAAGGAAGGTGATTCAATTGATAAACTGCCAGACTTCAAACCAGGATGACTTGAGCTTGTGTTCTGCCTCAGATACTGACCAGAAAATTAAAAACTACTAGTCTCAGTTTCCTGATCTGTAACATGGGCAAAATGATAGCATCTACTTTGCACAGTTGTTGTCAGAACCAAAGCTGGCATGTAGGAAGTGTTTCACAAACCTTCAAGAGCTACTTACTCTAATGCTCTAGACATGCTGGCTGTGTCTGTTGTTGATTGCAATATCTCTTGCTGGGCATGAGGGAACGTGGGAGAAAGAGAGGCCATTTTTTAAACCTTCCTTCAGCCCTTGAAGGTGTGGGCACTTCTGATAGTTTCAGCCCAACCCTCCTCTAGCTCTCCCTTCTCTGTCACTGCATGGCTTCCCTTCATATCACTTCTTCCTTTCACCTTCACCTTCTGTCCCTGGGCCACTGGGTCTTTTGGCTCAGCTTAGTAAATCCTGTATGAGGTCCCAGTGGATATTTCCTTGCTCGGCTCTTGAAGCCCTGCTACTTCCTTTTTGTCTCTCACAGACTCTGTGTCCACTTAAGAACTCCCAGATTTGGGAGTCCTCCTTGTACCTCAAAGATGGTCTTAAATCACTACCAGAGATGGGAAGAAACGATTCTCTCTCAAAACTATAAACCCATGAAGCTAGTCAACTCTCAACCTCTTATAAGTATTCTCACATTGATGCCTTTATTCCTACATTTTGTTCCACGTTGTCTTTCCTTCTCGTCTTCACCGACTCTTCCCCATGTTCTTGAGCCCGGTTCTATCGTACTTCTGGCCCATGGAACTTCTCCTCACTGATCACCAGTATAAGTTCTTGAGGACAGAGACTCTTTGTGCCATTATATCTCTCAGGTGTGTATGAGAGAGAGGGGAAACTTTCGTGAGAAAAAAAATGATTCAAGTTTACATGTTTAATTATTTGTTAGCAGCACTCTTCATTAATAAATGTGCTGATTATTTTTAAAGATTGAAATGAGTTTAACTAAATGAAGAGAGCAATTGGGTGGCTCAGTGGATAGAGCACAAGGCTTGGAACCAGGGAGACTTGTCTTCATTAATTCAAATCTGGCCTCAGATATTTACTAGCTAGATGACCCTGGGCAAACCACTTCACTTGTTTGCCTCAGTTCTTCATCTATAAAATGGCCTGAAGAAGGAGGTGGCAAACCACTACAGTATTTTTTGCCAAGAAATCCTAAATGGGGTCCCATAGAATTGCACATAACTCAACAACAATAACTCAATGGAGAGTCTGGATTTTTTCAATGCATAGTTTATTTACTTTCTTGTTTTGATTAAAACAAAAAGTTATCCTCCATCAGGGTGATTCGAAGCATGGCTTTTAAGGAGTTTTGTCTTTAAGGAAATTAAAGGATTTCTACATCTCCTTACAGATTTATCTGGGACAAAGGTTATTTCTGTCATGAATGGATACATAAATGAAAAAATATATTTTTTCAGGCACTTCTATTTGCCCAGCACTGTGTTAAGTGCTGGTTATACACATAAAGTGAGTGCCTTCAAGGTGCTTACATTTCTAATAGGAAGAGATAACATACAAAGGAAATTGGAGGCCAAGGGTAGATATTTCAGCTGGGGTATCAGAGTAAAGGTAAAGTGATTGTTAATTAACTCCCAGAAACAGGAAACCTTCTCTAATATAGTATAAATTACCCCAAACTCTACTTTGAAATATGGCTGGGGAATATTCTCTCCTTCAATGGAGAGAATTATTTTTAATATTTTTAATAGTAGACATCTTTTTACTCAATTTTTTGATTTCAAAAATATCATTCCTGTCTGTCTTTGGAAGGAAAGTTGACAAAGGTCACATTCTAGAAATCCATGTACTAAGATATAGAGATTGTATCAGTAAAGGGCAAGAGAATACTGTCTTTTCAAGTTCCTGCGGATTATCTAGAATGATATTTCACCCAGGACACAAGCTTGCAAGAAGAGGTTACGTGTCTAAGTGAAGAGAACTGATATCAATCAAAAAATCCCCATTTCAATGTAGATGGGACATGGCATTTTGGGGAGGGAAGGAGACATGTCAGAGTCTCAGAGAAATTATGTGTAAAAAATTACATCTAAAAATACATGTGTGTTTGTGTGTATAAAAGCATCACATCAATTGTTTGCTTTGTCAGCAGCAAAACAGCATTTTAAAACTATTTTAGCCTATATTTCTCATTTTCATGAAGATTTTTGGATTTTCAAATTGCACAAACTTTATTTCTGGATTTTGGGGTTTTTTTAATTTAATTTAGGTAACTTCAATTGGTGAATAAAGAGAAATGTTAAGCTACTGGTTGGTACAAGGAGCTGGGATTTTCTTTTCTTTTCTTTTTGATCTCCTGTAGAGAACTCCTGAGGACAAAAGAGTGTCCATCAATCCAGATTATCATCACTCTGGATGTTAGATATGCTGAGAATTGCCTAGGGGAACTAAGAGCCTGGGTTACTTGGCCATAGACACACAGCCAGTATGCTTAAGTGGAGGAACTCAGAGGCCTGGTAGATGCCAGAACCAATTCTTTGTCCACTAAGCCACCCCCTCCCCCATCCCCACCTCAACAAATAATTTAAGAAAAGGAGATGGAAATGACAGAAGAAAAGAACCAAATATGATGATGAAATTCTGGACTTTGAAAAATAAAACTAGGTGAGTTGGGTAGCCTAAAAAAAAGGGGGGGGGGGTAGTTGGACTGTATCAGCTCTCTCTCTCTCTCAACATAGATGAAGTAATAGAGATATAAAGACAGAACTTTGTAGATGCAGGTAGTTCTATATTCGTATATGTAGATCTCTATAGCTATATGTGCCCATCTATGCATATAAAATGAATATTACATATATACTGAGAGGAAATATATAATATATATATACATATACACATTTACAGTATACATGCATGCATATGTGTCTGCATAGCATGAAATATACACATATATAACATAAATATACTATATGTAGTAACAAAATGAACCATTTACTATTTCACTCCAAGCATGTTAAATGATTAAAATGTGGATCACCCACAAAATGTATATAAACATATGTTGAGTAGTTTTCCTCTCTAGCATCATTTCACAGTAACACTGTTAATACCTTGTAACCACATCCCAGCTTAAGTTGTGAAACTCTGTTGTCAAATCATTTGGTTTATTGCACATTCTTAATATGTTGCATTGCCTTCACTGCCCTCTTTAATGTTGTTTCTTCCAATATGTTTCCATGGAAGTAATTAACAAGTAAATGAAGGATGTGTATTACCCAAATGGCCATGGAAGAATGTGAAAAATTTCACAATAGATGCAAAAATGAAGTAAGTTTAGAGAAAGGAGGAAAAAAAAACCATTTACTGATTATGGGGTAGTAGTCATTGAAACCTTTATGCAGCAGGTGACAACCTAGGTCTCAAAGGACAGAAAGGGCTCCACTAGGTAGAAGAGGGAGGTACATAACTAGCATATGGAAGAGCCTAGTAGTAAATAAATGTGGCTTTGCATCTTGGGTAACAGTGAATGCTGTGGAATTAGAATTAGCAAGTATTTGATGGGAACACATTAGAGCCAAGACTGGAAAGACTGAGTAGAACAAGACCACAAGTGCCCTTTAATTCTAGGGAAATAAGCTAAGTCTTTATCTTTATTAGCTAACATTTATATAACACTTTAAGCTTTGCAATGTGCTTTACAGATATCTAATTTTATTCTCACTGTAATCATAGGAAGTACTTGCTATTATATCTCTATTTTACAGATGAGAAAACTGCTGTAAGAAGTTAATTACCTTGTTCAAGGTCACACAGCTAATTAACATCTGAATCTGGATCTGAACTCAGGCCTTCCTGAGACCAGGTCAAGTACTCTAACCACTAGACCAACTAGTTAATCAGCTTTCTGATCTACGAAGAACGAGCTAACTAGTCTATTCATGGTTGGTGGGAAGATGATGAAAAATATGGTGATGAGAACGATGAATTGGTCAGTATAATAACCGTGGCAATACATAAGAAAGCCTCAGAATGGGATAATGCCAATAGATTTGGGAAGGAAAGAAAGACAATGTGGAGATAGACTGGACAGCACTTAGACAATGATAGGAGTGGAAGAAGAGAGAGAAGAGTCAAATGCAATGGCTCAGTGAATCAAGAAAACCAGAAGAATGGCGGTCCCTGGTCCCAGAGATGCTGCCTGGGTGCCCTTTGAGCTCTGCGATCCTCTGATCACCATCTCCTTTCTTCCCTCATTTGCTTCATTCTTTATTCCCTTTTATTTTTAACAACACTAGTTTTTCCAGTTCTCCATTTGCAGCCTCATATTGATGTTTAATGCTTTCTTTCCCTCTACTTTCAGGGCTTCCTCATGACTAAAGCCTGTTGATTCTGTTTCCACGTTGTCACGTCAATCCCTTCTTTCCATTTCCATGGCCATTGTCAACCTCAGAGTTTGGTCTAAGAAAGACAAACAGAATGAGGTTGTATAGTCCATCACTTATTTCTCTCCAGGTGGGTGACGTGAGTACCCAAGCCTGAGCAGAACATGATGAGGCTTCCCTACTTCAGATTAAATTATAAGCTTCAGTTGGGGGCTGTCCAGGATAAGGAGAGTCAATGCAATCTCATTATCAGTAATGTCCTTTGGAAGAAGAACTGAACTCCAAGTCAGGACTTTGGAAGAAGGGGGGGGGGCTCTGAATCTCCAGCATAATGATCATTAAAAAATCATTTTTCACACCATCTTGCCACTGCAAGGCTTCTTTCTCTAATGCTTGTTGAAATGACATACTGGTTGTTCTTCTTGGCTCCACTCTCTTCTTCCTTCCTTCCTTTAAATTGTGAAAACATTTTCTATCTATTGTCTGTTATCTATCTTATCTGTTTATTAAACCAAAGGTGGACATAACACAAGTATCATTACTCCAATTTTACAAATGAAGAAATAAAGGGTAAGAAATGCTAAGCAACTTTTCTGTGATTATATGGGTGTCTGAGTCAGGATCTGAACACAGGCTCTCCTGACAACAATGCTACAATCACTGTCTTTGACTTTGATCACATACTTGCTAGACATTTTTGTCTCTTGTTCATTAGAATAGTGATTCTGAATTTGAATGCCTAGAAACAAGCTGGTAGAATGAAAAAGCTGGAGATGTGATGTAAAAAGATTTGGGTTAAAATGTCAACATTGGCACTTTCTTAGTGCCTTTCCTAGTACCCTCTTTCACCACAAAGAGATAATACCCCCACACAAACATTCCCACTTCAGAGGCCATTATAAGCTGTGAATGAGATGATGACAACTGCAAATGTTAGTGAAGAGTAATTCATTAGTATCCATTAAAAGACAACTGATAAGATAAAAAGAGAGAAAAGGCACAATTAATTTAAAAAAAATTTAAAAGAGTAAGTATATCTCTTGAGGTCAAGATTCTGAGTATAAAGGGGTGTATCAGGAACTTAATTGGCAAAAATCCAGAGGGAAGGCGAGTCATGAAGTTCTAGTAACTGGCTGTCTGGTGCAATGCAGTATCTAGGTCATGTCTAGGGCATATAGGTCAGGATTTCTTAACCATTTTTGTTTCCTGCTTGTGCAATGGATTGGGGATACCTATTGCTTGCTCCCTTCTCCCAATCACATTTTTAAATAATTTAAGGAAATGCCAAATTTCAGTTACGATTTAACGAAAATAAAGATGTAGCTTGGTTTTCCATTGGTATTCATGGACTCCTTGAGGTGAAGCCATAGACAGAGCACATGGACTGACACCAGGCTAAGAACTCTCAATGTAGGTGAAAACCAAATCAGGAATGCCTTTTTTACTCACTGATCTGATCTGCTCTGGAAGAGCATGGGTTGATGTGACCGACGTGGGCAAATGGGCCTCAGAATGGGGGATAAACTCTGTTGGATTGATCAAGGGTCAAAATGCAGGTTTCCCAATTCTAACTTTATGATCAATAGATTACAAATGAGGAAGCTATTCTAATAGTCTTATTGAAATAGTTCCAGGTGACACTTTCAGAGACATGATTGCAAAAGCATTTCATTTATAGCATATAGACTCAGACCTCCAAGCACACAGCTTTGCCTGTCATCAATAGAACTTCCTGTTTGTTTACTCTTTTAGATTATCTCCCATGCACATTTATATTTTGTGTGTGTGTGTATGTGTGTGTGTGTGTGTGTGTGTGTGTGTGTGTTGTTATGAGCATTTTACAGATCTGCAAACTTGATTTCAATTTACCAGGGAAAATTGTATTAGGAAGACTAAATTTTTTTGGAATTGCTTACACACTTGATTTGGGGGTTGTAACCTATTTACATCTTTAATTAAGTGCCATATTTTGTTCTCACTCAGAAATCAAACAGAAGGTTCTTAATTGTTACTCATTATCCCTTTGAATTAGAAGTGAATTTTTTTCTATATTTTACATATTGAATAGTCAGTTTTCAGTGAGGCGGTATGTTTTCACATAAATTTGTTTTTTCTGTAGCCCCCAAAGTGGATAGTATACAAGAATAGTGAAAAGCAGGTCATATGTGTTTGGTAGGAGCAGATGAGGCACAGATTGCTTTGTTTCCCATGCTGGCAGTCTGGGAGTGAGTCATAGTCTTATAAAAGAGAACTAGCAACCACTACTGTTTTCCAAGGTGATAATTCCTTGACTTTTCCTATATCCCTACTCAGAGGTCTGCCCAATTGAATAGTTCTACTCCTATGGTTGCTATTGGCTGAAATGACTGGATTAGTCCTCACTTATTGGCTAATAGCTCCTCTCTCTCCTTTTCTGAATACTAATTTCTATCCATCTTGTAATTTTTTTTCTTGTTGAATCAACTGGATAATATGTAAAAAGAAGAAATATGTAAACTGGTGAAATTTGTAGGTGGTCATTCATTTCCTGTTAAAAAGGGCAGTTGCAAGGGTAGGGAACTTAAGGCCTTGAGGTCACATGTGGTCTCCTAAGTCCTTGGGTGTGGCCTTTTGACCGAGTCCAAGTTTTACAGAACAAATCTTTTTATTAAGGGGAGTTGTTCTTTGAAGTTTGGAGTCAGTCAATGGGCCACACTTGAGGACCTAGAGGGCCAAAGTCAGTCTCGAAGTCACAGGTTCCCCATCCCTAGGTCAGTGGTATCCAAAGGCCCTTTTGGAGAAATACTATGGTGCAACAAAGAGGATGCTGAATTTGACATTTGGAGAACTAGATTGAAATTTTGATTTGTGAACATGGACAAAATTACTCAAAATATTCAGTTTTTACTGAGTTATTATTTTCCCCATTTTTTGGAAGAGGGAACTGAGACCTAAGGGGATTAAGTGACTTGTTTAGGGTCACACACCCAGGAAGCATCAGAGTCAGGATTGAAGGCTAAGCCTCCTGACTCCTAGCCCAGTACGAGATTGACTATGCCACCTTGTCTCTGTTCACCACACTATGACCGAGATTAGCTAGCTGACACTGGAGCACTGAGTGGTAGGTCTGTTTCTCTAGTGGAATCAATGGCACTTGAATGGTCACTTTTTTCCTGTTTGTTCATTCTTTGACTCCTTCACTGGTTCCACTTCTTCATGAAATGTGGAAAGTCTCATCTTCAGCCTTCTCTTCTCTTTTCCCCTCTCCTCCCCTCCCCTCCCCTCTTCTCTTCTCCTCTCCTCTCCCCTTCCCCTCTCCCCTCCTCTCCTCTCTTCTATATTTTCTCTCTTAGCAATCTCATAAACTTCCATGACTTCAGTAACCACCTCAATGCAGGGGTCTCCAAAATCCAAAGTCAAAATCCAGGCCTCTTCCCTGTTCACTAGCCAGGAAGACATGTGTTCACTTTTGACTTCACCGTACTTAGTATCATCTGGCTGCTCTCCTTTGGGTTCCTCCACATGCCATGAGGAACTTCATCCACCAGTAAGATCATATTAGCTTTGTTGTCCAGGCCAGCCCTCTCTTCATTTCCTACCTGACTAAATTGGAGTTTTCCATCATGCCCCACCCTCCAAGTATGCCCTCTCCCCCTGGCCCTGATTTTTTGGTATATTTTGTATGTATGTGTTATCTTCCCCTCAAAAGATCTTAAGTCCTTTGTGGGGAGGAACTGTCTTTCTTTATACCTCTATTTGTACCCCTAGTACTAGGCTTGGCACATAGTAGGTACTTAATTGTTTATAACACTGATGTGCCCCAATTTCCTCAACTGTGAAACAAGGCTAGTGATAACAGCTGCTTCCCAGGTTTGTTGTGAGGATGAAATGAGATGATATCTGCAAAGAACTTTGAAGACCTTAAAATACTCTGTAAATAGTACTGTTGTTGTTACATTTCCAAATACCTATTTGACATATGAATATGGATTTCCCCTTATACCCAAAAGTCAACATTATCCACCCTGAGCATCATCTTCCTCACCTACCCATCACCCCATTCTCTTGATGGTAGCTCCATCCTCGAAGTCAGTAAGACATGAAACTTTGAAGTCAGATGACACTCTTCCCCTTCCCTCCGTCTCCTCCAACTTCTCCTCTTTCATTCAATTGAGATCCCAGAGTAAGTTAGTGTAAAACCGGGTAATCTTGCTGTCAGAGAATGTGGCTTGTATTCAAGGCTTTGACACAAGTGGAAGGGAAAGATTTGGAGTCATAGGACTTCAATTCAAACTCCATTCCCAAATTACCCATGTGACTTCAGAGAAGTCACTTCTTTCTTTGGGGCCTCAGTTTCCTCATCTGTCACATGAGGTTGTTGGACTATATGACCACTTAAGTCTCTTTCATCACCAAATTTCTGGCTTCTCTTGGCTTGACATTTCTCAACTATTAAAAATACTACTACTTAAAATACCTATCTCACCAGTAGGTTATGAGGAGAGTACTTTGGAAAGCAAAGTGCACTACAAGCTCAAATCATCATTATTAGTTGCAAATTTTATTGTGTCTACCACATATTTCCTCTCCTTTCAACTGCTACCACCCTAATTCAGGCCCTATTTCCTTCTCCTGCACTATTACGGAAAGCTCCTCCCTTCCCCCTACCTTGAGGAAAACTGCTCCCTTACCCACCCTTCACAGCACTACTCAAGTAATTTTCCCAGTATCTGTCAAATCATGTAACTTCCAATGTGCCTTACTGCCTAAAACAAATCTCCCTATTACCAGCCAGAACATCACACAAATTCCTTGGTGTAGCTTTCCAGACTCTTCACAATCTGCCTCTACCTCAATTTTCTTTCCAAGATCCATTGTCGTCCATTGTTTTCTACAATGTGAATGGAATCCTCGCCCCTCTCTGCTCTCTACAACTCTGGCTCCAGTTTCAATCTATTAACATTTTTCTCCTTTAAGGCTTGCTTCATGTCCCTTGTTCTCGATATAACTTTCCTTAAAGTCTCTCAGATATTCTAGAGCAAAGGGGCACTGAATGATCACATATGTATGTGCTCATACATACAGGTATGTACACATACCCACATCCACACATATGTGCATACTTACAGATACATATCATTTATATAGATATACACATACATGTATGTGTATGTCTACATGCCCACACATGAACACACCCCCAAATTGTGGTCTGATAGTATATTGTTGGTTTGTCCTGGTTTTATTTTTTCCTATCTCTGAATGTCCAGTGCCCAGCTCTTACTAGGCATTAAAAAAAGAGTGTTTAACTGATTTGAATTAGTGGCATCATCGAGACAGTTAAAAAAAAAAGAATAGCCTATATTTGGATAAGGCAGTTAGCAGAATGTCATCTTGTCCCAACCCAGTGATCTTGTCCCAACGCAATCTTCTTTTGTTGAACTCTGTTAGCTGGGTCGACAATTCTTTTTTAATTGGAACATTCCACAGCTCTCCAATTTCACCAGGAAATTGTGACCCATGAGACTGATTCCTACCAGATGTGGAGGGGGTAGCTTGCTCTGCTATTAATGAGCACCTTTCATCGAGCTTTTCCTGAGATCTGCCCGCTTCCTGGGCTAAGGTGCCAGAGTGAGAGGAAAATCTCTCCTCTAGAATGGGATACTCACACAAGAAGATGATACTATGGCAGAGTCCACACATTCTCTCTGTGATGTATGGGGTGTGTGTGTGTGTGTGTGTGTGTGTGTGTGCATGCATGTGTGTGTGTGCATGTGTGCGTGTACGTGTGTGTGTGTGTATGTATGTATGTGTTTGTTTTACATGGCCCACTTGAGAAGTGATTTAGGGATCCTCAGTGGGATGAAGTTGTATAGGGATCATTTTACATTGTCCAGATTCCAGCCATGAAAGTTGGGCTACCTTGGTTAGATATTCACCTGTAAGGGCAAGAATGTCAGATATGGAGAGGGAGAGGAAAGAATAATGATCTAGATAGCGCCTACTATGTGCCATGGCCTCTGCTAAAGGCTTTTTACAATTATGTAATTTGATCTTTACAACAACTGCACAATGTAGGTGCTGTTATCTCCATTTCACAGTTGAAATCGAGGCAAGGAGAGGCTAAATGACTTACCTACTGTTGCACAACTAGGAAGTATCTGAGGCTGAGTTTGAACTTAGGGCTGGCTGCCTCTAGGCCCAGTCTTCTCTGCTACAACACTAGCTACTGATTGGTTTGAAATCCGGGTTCTGCTCTCTACAGACTGTTGTTACCTGTTATGATGCCTGTTCCTTGGAGGAAATAACCTTTTTATTGCCTTTCTTTATACCCCTAGTGCTTAGTACATTAAAAAAATAAAACGCTCATCAAATTTGAGACCAATTACTTGACTTTGAGCCTCCATTTCTTAATCTATAAAATGATGCGCTCACACACACACACACGCACGCACACACACTCACGCACGCACGCACATCCCATTAACCAATAGAATCTTAAATTCTTTAGGACAAGGGATCTTTCGGGTTTGATCCTGTGTCCCAAGAGTCTGGCAGGTGGAAAGTGCTGAATGAACAAACGAGCAGTGTTGCCCCCATGAACTTTCCGGTCTTCTCTCGTCTAATGATCATAGATGTCAAAGTACATCAGATGGTTTAGAGATGTCTATGTGGATGTGACATACTGGCTTCAGGTTAGCACCCATGCCCTAATCTTGCAAACCTTTTCTCTTAGGTTTCCCCCTGATTTCTTGCAGTTGGTGTTGCAGTCTTTTTTTTTTTAAAACCATAAACTTTGATTTGCTATTGACCGCCACCCAGATGCTTTCCATGAACCTAATTCAACATGCACTAAAAACCATTCTATCTTTGCAAAGCAAATGAATGAGGGGAGCTTTTCCCCTTTTGACCGCCCATTACAGGTAGTATGAAAGCAATTTTGACTTGCCTCCAAAATATAATGAAATAAAAATAAAAATGTTTGCAGATGAGGAGACCCAAAGACATTGACTAACGTAGAAAAGTGATTTTACTTATGTCAACAAACTGACCCTTGCCCTCCATGATATCTTGCTTTGGCTCCATTTTTTAAAGATAACAGTTTTGGCACCAAAACAACTTTGCCAGTGAGCACAAGTTAAATCTTTAACTAGAGGGCAGTGTGGTCCTGTAGATGTGAAATCAGAAGGGAGTCCGAGGCCTGCTCTGAGCATTTACTAACTGTGTGACCTTGAACAAGTAGCTTACCCTCAATGGGTCTAAACGTCCTCATCTGTAAAATGAGGGAATTAGACTTAACGACTTACAAAGCCCTTCCTGGCTCTAAAGTTCTGATCCTAGCAATGGCAGCTCGTGTATATTGAGCATTTCAAGGTTGGCAAAGAACTTTCCTCACAACGGGGGCAGTACGAGTCAAGTACTGTGATCCCCATTTCACAGATGAGGACGCTAAGGCATGGCATGTAAATGAACACCTTGCCTACATATCCCAACTAACCGCGTAGCCTATGAATCACAGAGCGTCTGATTGGGAAGGAAGACCATCAGCGGCCTCCAGGTCCCAGTGTGCCTATGAGGAATCCTCACAACTCATCCAATAAACATATTGCCACCTCGGCTTAGTGATGCTTAAGGAGCAGAAAATCCTCCCTGCAGAGGCAGTCCACTCTTCTTTCCTGTAACTGCAATGTTAGGAAAACAGTCTTGACCTTAGGCCTAAATGTTCGACTTTTTAAATTCTACCTAATGCTCCTACCTCTGGGACAAAGCAGAATAAGCCAAGTCCGGCCTTCTCGCCTCTACTGTCCCAATACCAACCCATCAGAACTCTGCCCCCACTCCCCAGTCATTCACTTCATATTGTTGGCATTGAATTGCATAATGATAAGTTCTCAATTCAAATGATTTCTTACAGTTTTGCATAGAAATGAAGCTTAGCATAATGTAAGTAATCAATTCAACCAGTGATGATTCACCAAATATGTTGCAAAATAGGATAATGATGGTTTTATTTCTAAAGATGTCCATATTGACAGCACGACTGACAATATTAGTCGCCTTAGGCTATGTTTTGATTCTTTTAATGGGGAAAAAAACACATTTACACACATATTCTGTAAGATTTAGGGTTGGATTTTCTCTTCCTTATGACATCAAAAAGTGCTTTTGCTTTTCCCCCTTGTTTCTTCTCACTTAAGTTTGAGCATTGTGGGGAGAACAGTAAAGGCTTTGGTTTTTTTAATGGAACTTAGAAAATCCCAGGAGAGAGATGCTTTCATTGATTTTCTTTTTTCTTTCTTTTTTAAATGCTGGTTTATCTCGAGAAAAATCTTACAAGGTCCCCATTGCACTTTAACCCAAATGCTAGAAAGAATTCGGTGACTTCCGACCATATAACAGACACAATCCTTTAAAGTGTTCAGAATAAGAAAATTTATGAGCCCGATACTATTAGAGTTGTCCCAAATTCTATTTTAAGCTGTTGCAAATCTGCGTATTATCATTAGATGGAAAAGGGAAGAAATTAGAAAGTTATGATTAAAATGTTAATTTTACTCTTAATTGTGAAAGTGAGGTTTTTTTTACCATAAATCCTATTATTACCATCAAGTGTATACTTATTTTTTCCTAGATGTAAAATTGTGAGGTGAATTCATGTAATCTAGAGGGTGAGAATGAGAGGATAGGTTTTAAGCCTTGGTTCTGCCTCAAACTAGACATTAGATTATAGTCACTTGACTTGTCATTGACACCAGCAAATTCTATAAGACCGCAAGTTACAAATGAGTTGCCAACCTGCCTTAGTGATAGGAGTTTCCACTTTGGGAGTTTTGTGAGTTATGAAATAACAGGTCAAGACAAAACAAAAAAAAATGCTTATGACTAATTAGTTGTTGTGGGTTGTAATATATACTTGTGACATAAAAAGACTAGGTAAATGTAAAGCTAAAAATCACAATGGATGTAAATACAAAAGTACCAAGAATCCTTCCTATTCTTTGCCCCCAAAGAATGCCTTTACTGACATTATTCTCAGGCCCAATAGGATACACACAATTCTTTGTTGAATTGAATTAACATGGGAAATTATAAAAAGTGGGTCTTATATCACAGTTTACAGGGCTTGTTCAGAAAAGAATAATATAATTTTACAGAAAACATATCTTAAAAATGTATTTGTATATTTGTATGTGAGTGTGTAGTATTTACATACACATACTATCACCTCAACTGTGTAAATTCCTCGAATCAAAACACTCACATAAAAATGCTCTCCAGTATATACCAGATAGATATGGAATTAATACAAATATGTAGAGCCAAGAAACAATTCTCCAATAGATAATAAAGAGGAAAAAGAACAAGAAAAATGGCATTTTTGAAAAAAAAAAGTACTTTCAACAGCCCCAAGACTGACATGTTATTAATATTAAGAAAAATCTAAATTAAAACTACTCTAATATTTCACCTCCTATTCTCCAAATTAGCAGTGATGACAGAGAATGAAAAATAGTCAATTTTGGATGGAGCTGCAGAATCGGTATACTAATACACTGGTTTTCAAGAAGTTTTGAATTGGAGGGGGAGAGAGAGAGAGAGAGAGAGAGAGAGAGAGAGATGGAGCCAGAGAGGCAAAAAATGACAATCAAAGACAAAGAGAGGGAGAGAGATGCATATGTATAGGTAGACACACACACACACACACACATACACACACACAAAACTTTCCTTTTATTTTCAAATTCTTCAAAAATACAACTTTTAAAACCTGAAGTCAAAGAAGTGAATGTGGGAGTGGAGCAGAGCTTGGAGGAGGGGAAAGCTTGGCTTTGGAAAAAAATAATAATAATAATATTAATTTTTAAAAAGATTTATAGTTCCCTGATTTTAAAATTAGCTTTAAAATAATCATCGACTATGCCAATTTTGCACATCTACATTTGGCTGGGTCATTGAGGCCCCACACCTGCTTGTTTGGTTGCCTAGATACTGGTTCAGAATAGATGTTAGAAATGGGCATGTCAAACTCCAAGAATACATCCCTATCTTAAGATGATTCTATGGACTATCATTCATGCTTAAAGACTATCTCAGTTATCACTGCATTGTTTACATGTTACAAAGGGTTTCTGGAACTGGTCAAGAAGGAATGGTTATTTTTTTAATAAAGATAGCAGTCATTTATTTCCTTGTTATGCCAATAACTTTGACTATAGAACATCGTATTTAGAATTTAAGCATTTAACTGCATGATTTATCTGACCAGTTTTTCATTTAGAGTTTCACACCTAGATAAATGAATTCTGAAACTCTGTCTCTCTCTCTTTCTCTTTTCTCTCTCTCCCCTCAGCCCTCTCTCTGTGCCAGGGGTGGGGAAACTGTGGCGGAGAGGCCATGTATAACCCTCTACGTCCTCAAATGCGGACCTGAATACAAAGGATTCCATCAAAGGGCTGCACTTGAGAACCTAGAGGTCCACATGTGACCTCGAGGTCTCAGGTTCCCCACCCTAACTCTATGCCTTTCTATTTAATGTTCTTATAAACCATTTGGTAAGGGGGGAGGGGAAGTTCATAGAGAAGAAAGCCTTTTAGGTGATCCATTGGGAAAGAACTCTATTAGGTCATGCTTTTCTGAGGAAAACATATGTCAACCCTAGTAACCCAGAAATAAGGAGATTAAAAGAGATAGTGTATGTAAAGTGCTTTGTAGAATTCATAGCACTATATAGGAACCAGGTATTTTTATTAAAAATAGCTCAACCTGGATTGCCCTAGAGTTTCAAAAGAACCTGAAATCTCTGATACGTCCGTTTTGATTTAATAGGGCTGATACACTTAATTTTCTTAAGGTTTAATTAGTACTTTCGGATAAATCAGTGGGCCATTATTCTTCCTCCTGAATCACCAGTTAAGATTTGTCTTCTGAAGACACCTGCATATGGCCTCCATGATTGTAATTTACGTTTTTTAATATTTGCAGTTGGCAATTAGTACCATCATTTGCCTTTTATTTCAGAAGGTATATTGAACCAGCCTCTTAAAAAATTTAAGAAAAAAATCCATATTTTGTAATGTTCTGGCTCAAGTACATTATGCTGTGATATATTTTACCACCTGCCAAAACTGCCCTCTTTTACAGGAGAAGATAAATCGTTTCTTTATCTCAGAATGGCTCCCTCTCACCATTGCCAATGGGATTCAATGGTGCTGATTCCTTTTCTTGGTTTAGAAAATTAACAAAAATTGTGGCACTGTTACATCTCGTTCATTGCTAATATGTCATTTTTGTGCATGGCTGAGAACAAGTGCCCTCCAGATTACATTTTGCTTCTCTGTACCCTGTGTTTTCATAAAATATAATCTTTATATAACCCCATGAATATTGCAGTCGTGTTGTTTTATTTAAACAACCATGCTTGAGCCACTTTTTTTCTTTTAATGCGGTAACGATTCAAGGTTATATCATGTAAACCAGAGCCATCAAAGCTGGCATTAACTTCCAACTGAATTAAATATTGGGAAACTAGGTGGCACAGGAGATTGAGTGTCAAGCCTGAATTCAGCAAGTCTCATCTTCCTGAGTTCAAATCTAGCTTCAGACATTTACTGTGTGACACTGGGACAATTCACATATTCCTATTTGCCTCAGTTTCTCGAACTGTAAAATGAGCTGGAGAAGAAAATGGCAAACCACTCCAGTAGCTTTGCCAAGAAAACCCCACATGGGGTCAGACATGACTGAAATGACTGACCAACAACAATAATAAATCAAACATAAAGCTTACCATAAACTGTATTCAGAGCTGTCCCCAGGACATGATCAGTTTGGAGAGTTCCCCGAGTTCCTCAGAGACAACTGAGCTGTATGTTTTTTGTTTTTGTTTTGTTTTTTTTTTTTGTATACAAGAAGAAAGAAGAAAAGTTTGTAGGGCTAGCAAATGTGAAAGACAAAATCAAAGACAAATTCGAAGGCAGCTGCGCTCACATTCATTTCATTGTTAAGTCTCCAAGCAGGAGAACTGATAGTGAAATGTATCTCCCACTTTTGGTAGAAAGGTGGGGAGGTATAGGTAAGGAACAGCGCATATGCTCACAAAGACTGTTGTTTTGTGGATTGGTTTTGGTAAACTTTTTTCTTGTCAAAATAGAGGGATCATTGTATGCGTGTGTGTGTGTGTGTGTGTGTGTGTGTGTGTGTGTGTGTGTGTGTGAGAGTGTGTGTGTGTCTGTGTGTAGGAAAGTTAGATCACAAAAGGGAACTGAAGTAAACCCAAGTCATCGATAATTTGTTAATGATACTTTGTTATCACTTCGATGTCTTTGTGACCTCACCTAGGTGGATTTTACTTCTGTCGGGTAGATCCAAACTCATCAATGTCTGCCCATTCTGCTGGAATATTTGTCCATTTCTCCCCATACATTCTCCACCAATGCTTCTCCCCTCCACCAACCCCAAGACTACAATCTTCCAGGAATCCCCTTGACCCCACATGGATACTAATGGAATATTACATAGGCAAGCCATTGACCCACATTTTTCTTTTCTTGGTGTCTGTTTCCCATCATATCGATATCCTTTGTGCAGCTTCTCTTGACACATTCCTTATTAGGAATATATCTTTACCAACAGAAATGAAAATACACAAAATAAAACTCAAAAAAGCTGAGGTTTCTCTCTCATCCATTCCTTGTCGTCAAAGCCATGCAAGAATAATTAGGGGCTGGTTGCCTGGCATCCATGCTGATTTTACTTCTTTTGTACACAGCCTTAAAGTGGTAGATCGCCTTCTCTTATTTAGGATTTTATCAAGATAGTCAATAAAATTCTTCCATTGAAAAATCCAGTCCAATCATGTATGTAGGCTGCAATGTACATGATTTCAGCCTTAAAGGAATATTACATTGAAATCAGAGGTAACGTGATGGCCCAAATGGACAACTGGCCTTAGAGTCAGGAAGATCAGGGTTCAAGTCCTGCTAAGAACCATATTGGCTCTGAGACTTTGGGTAAGGCATTAAATTTCTCTAGACATTTTTTTCAAATCTGTAAAATTCAGGGATTAAACAAGATGACTTTTGAGTTCCTTTCCGTCTCAAAATCAATGAACTTCAATTTTCGCACATGACTAAAATATTAAGGCGCCGTTGGGAATAGCTGAAGTTTATAAAGAGGGCCCACCTGGGCTGTTCTGCTGTTTGCATTTTTTTTTCTAAAGCTCTGTACAATTTGGATGATAACTGGGAGAACTCAGAGTAGCAAGATCTAAAAAATAGACCCACGTGTTTTAAGTCTGATTCAATGGCCAGGCTACTTGTTTCTTGGCCAAACAGTGATAGGATTGACATTTACCTGAGGACTTTGGTGCAGGCTAACTTTAATTCTAAAATAGTAGAAATAAGTTTTGAAAATAACCTAAGATTCTGAAAGTTCTTTGTGGAAGATTACGTGAAATGTGCCTCCTCTCAAAATATTCCGATTAATTATTTCTAGTCCTGGGATTCACATACACATAGGGAGCAGGGTGGCAAGATATGGATTTTAACCTTCCCCCAAATTGTGCCCCCTTAAAAAGTCTAAGTTAAAAAAGCAGTCAAAATATACAATAGATTGTTTAGATTTCATTTGATCTTGAGATCCCAAAACATTCAAAGGTGGACCTCTAAACAAAATAATTGTTATATATCAAGGGGAAAGAAAACATTTAGCTTAATGCAACAGATTTTTTACTGAATACCTACTACATACAATGCCATTAACTACTGTACACGGTTCTAAGGAATAAGGAATAAGTGAGGAAAGGGGGAAGGGAGCTTGAATCATCCCATCCCCCACTCCAATCAATAATCTGTCCCAAAGAATTGAGTACCTCTTCTGTACTTTATTGTGTAGGACTCTGCCTGCACAATTAAACCACTACCAGTGTCAAAAAAGGCTCTATCAAGTAAATATCACACACGAATGCATCACTATGTGCTACTGGAAATTGAATAAAAATGGCAAGCAATTTACTGTCAGAGTAGCTTAGTGACTCGGGATAATCTTATCCTTTATAATTATCATAATTATTCAATTACATTTGCATACATACTCTTCCTTGACTCTGTAGAATTTTTTACCAAAATGCTAATTTTATAGACCTTCCACATTTGATTGATATGTTGTATTAGTATAATAAGGCATTAAAATTAGGCTGAGAAGAATGTTTGGGAACATCGATCTTTTTGTTGGTGAGAGGCAAAAATGTAAAAAAAGAAAATACAAAATTTTTGACATGGTGTCTAAATAGATGTGAGTCCTTGAATGTGAAAAACATGCTGTGGGGTGTAGTGGATGGCAAAACCAAGACCCCAGGGATGTGAATGTGTCTCAGGCTTCATTAAAAAAAAATAGCTTTATACTAACATAGACAGGTGATAGGTGCATTGCATGCTGACCTGGCCAAAACATATCTGAAGTATTATCCTCAATTCTGAGTGCCACATTCAAGCAATGACAAGGCTGAGAATAATCAGAGGAGGATAACCCTAAGGTGCAAGGAATTAGTAATGTTTAACTTTGAGAAGATAAGATTTAGGGAGCCCTGATATCTATTTAAAGAGTTGTCATATAAACGAGGGAACGAGGATGTTCAGCTCTGTTTCAAAAGACAGGTCTAGAAGGAATCTTTGGAAGCTGCAAAAAGCAAAGGCAGGTTTGATGGAAGAGGAACTTCCCAGCAATCATTAGATTATATTAGAGCTGTTCGAAAGAAGAGTCAGCCGGCCGCACCAGTCAGGCAGTCCCCCGAAGTCAAGGACTCGAAGCAAAGACTCTATGGTTGCTCCTCACATTTGTCGAAAGGGAGCTCGTTATAGAAGAAACTTCTGTCTTGGAGTATATCGTTCTGGGCGGCCTCTGGAGTCTTTCCAAGTCTGTATCCTCGCTGCCTAGCACAGCACCTGGCCAGTAGGCAGCAGACCCTGAATAAATGCTTGCAATCTACAATCTTTGTAACCACTTCCTTCATGCAAGATGCAGAGCTAAACCTGGGAATATAAGATGGAAAAACAAAACAAAACAATTCCTTCCTACAGGGCTCCTGCAGCATATGGGAGGAGATCACAAGAGAATTTGGGACTCTGTGGTAGGTGAAGAATCCAGGGATCAGAAGGTGAAAAGCAGGAAAGGAAATTAGAAGTCATTTAGTCCAGTGATCCCAGCCTACAGATGAGAAAACTGAGATCTAGGAAGGGTCAGTCCATTGTCTGATGTTGAGCAAGGTCTAAGAAAGTCAAAGAGAAAGGGGAAGGCCGCTAGTCATTCCACCTTGTTTAGTTGAAGTTTCTGGCTTTTTGGCAATCTGTAATTAAGGAGTTACCAATTTGTGTTAGAGATATATGATACTAATTTCATCTTTTATCTCAGATAGTAAAATGTATTTGACTCATCGAAGTCTATTTATGGTACTCAAGGAGAATAGTTACTGAAGGAAAAAAATCACATGCCAGCAACAAGATATTTCTTTTTTTTTTTGATTGGCAACCAACCACTCAAAATCACGATGCCAACTGGTTACTTTGTTAATATTCTGCTTTCACAGGATGAATTTAGCCTAAATGGAATTTTTAAAAAATGTACACTTCTGATAAGAACATTGGGGATTGTGGAGATAGGGGAATTGTTTGTAAACAGAAATGAAATAGTCCCTACACTTCAGTCACATAAAGGTCAATACTGATCCACCAACTGGCAAGTCTGTTGACTCCTATTTTTTTTTTTGTGTGTGTGTGTGTAGTGTGCAAATAATGGGCAATTTGTGTATACTTCCTCAGGATTAGTAATATAACTTAAAGGGCCATTTAGAAGGGACTCTTACTTTTTGGTTAAACAAAAGAATGTAGACTGCTTCTCAGTTGCTCCCTAGAAAATCAATGCTATTGAACTCAAAGAGGAGATTGAAGAAAGCTGACTTATAATAGTCTAGATACTAAAGGAAACATATGATTCATTTTATTCCAATTAACAAAATTATTTTCAAGGCTTTACATTGCCCTGCTAACAAGTGAAGCAACCCATAGGCTGCTAAAATACTGAACATAAAAATTCAGTTTTAAAAAGAGGGTGCCCACTGATGTTTCCACTGAAAGAGGACAATTACATCCAGGGTTATTAAATACAGTCTTAACCAGGTGGATGGTCACATGTTCAGAATTGACTGATCAAACCAATTCTTTACAACGGTCCATCTTTAGAAGAGAGTATAGTTCTGCAGCTTAATGATGGCATTATCAAGAGTTAAGGCAGCTGGAAAATGTCACAAAAAGGCAGTGGGCAATGTGTGCATGCAGATGTGTCCCCTTCCACTATTCTTGTGGAATGCCGGGACCAGCATTTGTAATCAAGAACATTGAAAAGATAAAAAAGGATGTGGGCGTGCTTGAGGACCTCTGGCTTGGTCAGATTTGACCAAGTGGCTTATTGACAGCAAATCGAGAGGTAAGATTGGATCCCTAGTGGAATTAAAGCTAAATTGATCCAAGGGCCTAAAATCAAATTTCTTTACTTGTGTGTGTGTGTGTGTGTGTGTGTGTCTGTATTCAATCTCCAGCAATTTAGTAAACCTTTGCCTTTGCCTTTCCTTTCCTTTTCTCCCTTTCCTTCCTTCTTTCCTTCCTTCCTTTCTTCCTTCCTTCCTTCCTTCTTTCCTTCCTTTCTTCCTTCCTTCCTTCCTTCCTTCCTTCCTTCCTTCCTTCCTTCCTTCCTTCCTTCCTTCCTTCCTTCCTGCCTTCCTTCCTGCCTTCCTTCCTGCCTTCCTTCCTGCCTTCCTTCCCTCCCTCCCTCTCTCCCTTTCACCTTTGTTTTAATTTAGGTAGATCAATTCTATTATAGAATTCCCGGATCAATCCAAATACAGGTAAAAGATAAGGAGCTTTTCTCAGTGGCCTAAAGCAGTGAACTCAATTCAGATTACATGTTTATTTAAATAACATTAACATAACAAATATAGTTCCACAATTACTTTCAAAACCCTGATTTTTCTTCCCAAACACATGTTAATTTTATTAGCTAATGTCTGAATAAGGGGACAAAGATCTGCATATTATAAACTGAGGGGATGATGGGTGTTGCCTGTGGAAGGTATGATATTTCTTGCCTAGAGGACACATCTTTCTGAAGTAGGTGAAGGAGAGAAAGAGAGAGAGAGAGAAAGAGAGAGAGAGAGAGAGAGGCAGAAGAAGGAAGAAGGGAGGGAAGGAGGAAGAAGGGAAAGAAGGGAGGAAAGGAAGAAGGAAGGAAGGGAGAAAGAAAAAAAAAACAAAGCGCTTCTTTAGGTTTTGCAACAACTTCATCCATCTTCTCCCAGAAGCAGCCTTTTTAACAGCAAATAACAAAGAAAGAGATGTGGAAAAGCAGTTCAGCAAACCTAACCAATACTTTAATTAAGCCTTGAATTGTATGCCGTACTCTATACCATCAGTCCCCTACATCTGCGAAGACGTGAAGAAGGTGTATTTTATTATCTATTTTGGAAGGAGAGGCAAAGTGGAGTCATTCTAATGAAACGTTTTGTTGTTGCTGTTTTCATTTGTTCTTATTCTTTCTGTTTACATCATTGTAATGAGTGGGCATTTTTCCCCCTAATAACCAAACAAATTTTGAATCTGGGGAGGAATTTTTCTGGAGAACGTCAATGGTTCAGCATACACCAAAACAAATGGAGAGCAAAGCTACTTGGGCTGACCATGAAGAGCTCAGGTTAGAGGCCCAGCTCCAGAATTCATTAGCCACATAACTTTGACTAAGTGACTTTATTGCTCTGGGTCTCTGCTCATCTATAAAAACAGAGAGAAGCCTTAGATCAGCATTTCTCTAACATTTTTGTCTCTGGATCTTTTTAGACTCTCAAAAATTATTGAAAATATACCACTCAAGAGCTTCTATTTCTGTGAATTATATCCATTTTTATCGTATTAGAAATTAAGACATCTTAGCATTGTAATAAAAATAGATTGCACCTTGTGTACTCACTACAAAGGATACAAAGAAAATGAAAATATGGTCCCTGGCCTAAAGGAACTCCCATTTTAATGGGTGAGGGGAGAGATTGGAGGGGACAGGAAACATGCAAATAAGTATTCATACAAGAGATTTACTGAGCAAATTCAATCTGATGACTTGAATTGGAATCCCAGCTTGCCACTCCCAATTTCTTTGACCTTCATCAAATCAGTTTCCCTTTCTGGGAATCAGTTTTCTCATCTTTAAAATGAGGGTTTTGGACTCAATGATATCAAAGGTCCCTCCCAACTCTATATCTATAATATTTATAGACTTTCTACATATTGAGTCTGAAGTTGATAAATTGATAATAACTGAAAACAAGCATTAGGAACCAAAGAGAGGCAAAGGATAATATGGGATATTTATCTTTTTATCTATCTATCTATCTATCTATCTATCTATCTATCTATCTATCTATCTATCTATCTCAGCCACTCATTACTCAGCTTCCCTGAATTTTTTCAGTCTGGTTAAGCCAATAAATTATGTGTCACATAATATATTGGGGGTCAGGGTGTGGGCAGTCAGCCTTGTCACTCTTTCATTCACCAAGTGAGGGATTTGGAGCAAACATCCTGTGAAGTGGCCGTGGAGGACCCCACCTAATGCCCTTGAAACTCCAAAGAAGGAGATTGTGGAAACAAAAAACGATGCAACAAAAATGGCTCTGAGAACAGAACTGCCAGGCCACCTTCAGTGGTCCCACACTGAGAAAGAAGAAGTGGGATCAGAGCATTCCTTGGCTGTGGAAGAGACCCTTCTGCAGTGACTCCTAAATATCTTCTTGGATAATGGAGGAATGAGCAAAGGTAGGGTGTCCCTCTGGTGGTGAGGATGCAGATTCCATAGAACATGCTGAGAAAATCCAAACCAGTCCAATCTCCTTATCCATGGTATTCAAGCCCCCTGGAGTCACTGGCTCCCTCCATTTCAGACTTCTTTCAGAAAATTACTCTGAACCAAAGCTCTACTCCAGCCCAGTTGGCATACTCACCCTTTAGTGTCCAAATTTCATGCTTTTCCACCTCCATGAATGACTTTACTCACACCTTTCCCTAAGCCTGGAATGTCTTCTCTGTAGCATCCAGCAGACTATGCTTTGGAGGAATGTCCACAATCAATATCCTCTTCTTAATAATAATAGCTCATGTATATAATGCCTTTCTTTCAATAACCCCATGGGGTAGGTAATGTAAATATTGTTATCTCTTTTTAATAGATGTAAGTACTGAGAATCCAAGGAATTAAGTGCTTCCTAGCTAGCAAGTACCTGAAATTTGAACTAAGGTCTCAAGACTCCAGTTCTGTCCCTCTTTCCCATCCCTTAAATGTGGACTCAGATGATTTAGCATTTGTCATTACTGAGCCATAGTCTAAGCACGTAAGAATTTGAGAGAGTTTTCATGAGATATTGCTTTTAATATCCAACTCTGAGCTGATAAATCATTCATTGCCTTTATTCCATCTGGCCCCTATCCCATGTTGGTGACCTCCAAAGGTAATGAAGAAATGGAGGGCAGGCTGCAGAAATCCCTGCGCATGGAGACAGCAGGAGAAGTTGCATTTCCATATTGCAACTGATATTAGGCAGTTTATCTCCTCCTTATCTCTAGTCCACTGGAAGATCTCCAGGGAAAAGATAGTCCTTATTGTTTCTCACTTCTCACACACTGCACCATGTAATTTTTCAGCTGAGAGAGTCAGTCACAATCAATCCTCAGCACGATTTGATTGATTGCTTGGACTGTTCAATGGGAGGGGCGTCCTGCATTGGGCTGAAATGGCAGGCTCCCCCACATGTCTGGAGACTGGAAGCAGGTAGATGCCTAGCTCTGGAACAGCCTCTTTGCTCTCAGCTCCCTGTCCTTCAGTGCCTTGCGGTAGGTGTGGAAGGTCGACTCTTGCTAGAGAAGTGGCGCGGGAAATAGGTGCCACACTGGGAACCCATTGCTGGCCGCCCATCAAATGACAAGATTGGCAAAATTGATCATTTCTACCTTCACAACTTTTCTCTCATCCAACTCCTCTCCACTCACACCACGACCACCTTAGTTCAGGCCTTCATCGCCTATGGCCCAGATAATTCCAGTGGCTTCCTAATGGGTGTCTTTGCTTCAAGTCTTTCCTCCTACCAACCCATCCCCTATTTCTAGTTAAACAAAAGAGACAATAACCACAGTAATACTGTCAGTGATGATAATCGTAGCAGTTTACAATTATATAATCCTTTAACATTTCTAAAGCACTTTCCTCACAATGATTCTGTGTCTGGAGATGCAAATATGATCATTATACTCATTTTAAAAAATGAGAGAACTGAGGGTCTGAGAAATGAAGGAACGTGCCATGGTCACCCCATTAGGAGAAGTCAGCTGTTAGAAGATCATAGATTTTATATCCAGAAAGGACATCAGAGATCATCAAGTTCCATTGTCCTCATTTTGGAGATGAAAAACCGGGAGCTCAAGATGCTAAGTGACTTCTCCAAGGTCACACAGTGCCAGAAACAGAATGTATTCACTCTAAACTTGCCATTACTTATTCTTGAAAATAGAGACACTATTTGAAATAATACTATGATTACTCCTCTTGAATCAGACCATGCTACTCTTAAAATAGAACACTAGTGAGAAGAGCCGAAGCATCAGGAGAATGTTTAGTAAACTAGGGGATATGGATCAGGCACCAACCCTCATGGGAATTTTAGGTTTAAGCTGTTGCCAGTGAGGAAATGCCCTCTCCCGATACAGATGAGTGCCTGCTCTGCAGATTATTGCCTTAGAAAGCTGCCTAGAGGCATGAGAATGGAAGTAAGATGCCAAGGGTGACAAAGTTGGTGTGCATCAGAGGCATGACTTTAACCCACATCTTTCTGACTCTTAAGCTGGCATGCTCTCCACTATGGCATCTGGATGCCATTATGCCAGCTCCTACACAGGGCTTATTTGCTGAAATGAAGTAGAAGTAGAGAGAGAACAGAACTGTGTTATTTTGGGGTCAGGGGGAGAACAACTGAGAATTTATCATGCTCATCCTGTTGTATTCTGTGCTTGCCCCACCAATCACACTGAGGGCTGAAGTGTATACTAGTGAAAATAGGTGTTAGAGGAAAATCATTATCATTTGAGATCTTAGAGATGCTGTCTCCTCATTATCTCCTCCTGCTTCTTGGGACATATAGCACTGAATTCAGGGGGGAAAATCCCCAGAAAACTCAAAATTTCAGTCTTTGGGAAAGAATCTGCATCTGGTATTTTTTGACATTGTGCGTGAGCCTATTTTTGGTAGTTGGGTAAGATCCTGTGAAGCTTCTTGGCCTGGAATAGGACTGGCAGAGGAATTCAGAGCGCAAAGGGAGAAAAAGTAACAAATATATGAAGAGGATTTAGAGTGTAGGGCTCTCTTTCTTCTCACAAAGGGAAGATGAAGCTTTGAGAACATTGTCAGATGCATTCTACTCAGGAAGAGTAACAGGAGATCTTAAGAGTCTGTGACTCCTAGGCATCATGATTTGGTCAAGTTGCTCCTGAGAGCTGCCAAGTAGTATTGAGTGAGAAGCTGAGAGGGCAAGGTAGCTACAATGACAGGATGACATACTGAAGAGAGGTAATTAGGATACAGAGAAACCGAGAGTCAATGGGCAGTTTGGAAGTGGCCAATGGGCGGTTTGGAAGTGGCATGGAGAGGCCACACCAATGACCTATTTTTAGAGTTAAAATGACAAAGCTCAAGGGTACTGCTAATGGACACAAAATCCAAAATATGGGGGGCTTTGATTCTTTAAGAAAAAAATAATATAAATTCATGACTGATAAAGGAATGAAGTGAGAGAAATGGGAGGGTGTTCATTTCTTTTCCTAAACATGTAAATTGGGATTGTTCCTCCAGGGGGCAGTGTGTTGGTAAGCAAAATGGCCTTTGTTTTCTTTGAGTGGCTCAGTGTGTTTCATTAAGCCTTGCTGGGTGCTAAGCCCTAGGTCCAGAGCCCTGTTGGGTGTGGAGCCTATGTGGGTGTGGATTGATGACTGAAGTGGGGCCCAAGGTGGGGCTGGCTAAGGGGAGGTGTTAACTCCAGAGACATGCCCTATTAGGTGTTGACCTAATCTATGTGGATATGAGCCTCCCAGGGTCCTAAGGGGATGGGGCCAACTCAAGAACCAATAAGCTCTGGTCATTCAGACTACGCTTGATGACGTCAAAGGCTCTATGGGAGGAGAGAAGACAGCTTGAAGACTGATTTTCTGTTGGAGCCAGAGACAGCTGCGGCCAAGGCTGAAGATAAAGCCAAAGCCAAAGCAGGAGCTGCGGAAACAGAGACGACCCGGAAGCAGAGCTAACCTGTGTGTGGACTGAGGAGTGCTGAGCAAGGACTTGAGGCCAGTGGGTAATCTTTTTACTGAAGAGGGAAAGCATGGATATGATTTGGTTTAATATCATCATGTTTTTCTGTGGCCTCCTGGTTACTCTTGTGAGGCGGACTTATTGGGCCTGGAAGCTTTTGATCAAAATATCAAAATGGAGAGGCTGGTTAGTGGGTCTATTACTTTGGAGCCTGAATAAATACTTTAATTCTTCTGCCTTCTACTTAGAGAATTCCTTATATCCTGCAGTTCTGAACCATTCAGACATATATATGATTCTCTTTGAAATCATAAATTCTGCCTTCATAATACAGGCAGGGACAATTATCTTGATTCAGTTAACTCCTCCAGATATCATCATCATCATCATCATCATCATCAT
>CM053626.1:329724867-329758715 GCA_028646595.1 Phalanger gymnotis | reverse complement strand
TGTCTGTCTTATGATACCTACCAGCAGGCATTTGTGTGACCCAGAGACAGGGCAGAGGAAGCAGGAGGCCCTGAACAAATGTTTGTGGTGGAAAAGTTTGAAATAGCGAGGCTCAAAACAGTATCTGTGCATCTCCCAAACACAATATGCAAAAAAGATATTCAGGAGAAAATTGCATTGCTCATGATAATTATTTCCCTGTAAAATATTCCATGTATATAGCAAAAAGTACTTTCTCGCACCAGCATAAAAATAGGCTGAGCTTCCTCTCTCTGGAAGTCAGATTTCCCCGACCCTCTTTTAGGCAGGGAATACTCCTGGATCTTAGAATCAGAGATGTTAGAGCCGGAGGGGACCCCGGAGGTCACAGAACCAGCCTCTTCATTTTAAAGGTGAGCAGAGCCAGGCTGAGAGAGGAAGTGACTTTGCTTTGAGCCAGAAGTTGGAAAATGCCTGAAGGTTTGGAAGTGATGCCTTTGTGATTCTAAGCCCAGCTAGAAACTAAAGGCTTACTCACAGGCCTCTGCTTCATACCCTGAGCCCCCTCCTCCCCCAGCAAGATGAATTATTTTGCATTTTTATTTATGGTTTTGGAATGGAGTAAGTGCTTAATAAATACTCTACACTCACTGATACCCTCAGAAACAGGAGAAGTGGCAGGGCCTAGAAGGTACTGAGCCACCCTGGGCTATAGGGAATTCAGGCCTCAGGCCTAGGCAAGTCCCTGAGCCCCTCCAGACTCCCAGCAACTCCTTCAGACAGAGCCCTCTAAATCTAACAAAATGATAACTAGTGGGCAATAGAATTGGTTTCCTTTGTAGTCCTGTGCATTTGGTTTTATGCCCTGAGACTATTCTTCTGAGAAAAGGCCCACAGGCTTCCCCAGGCTGGCTGCTCAAGGGGTCCAGGCCCCAAAGTCCAGGAAGAGCTCCCACTCAGAGCCTCGAATACAGAGAAGGTGACAGCCTTCACTGGTAGCCTGGGCTGGTTAATAGGAAACAGGAGGTCCCCAGTCAATGAAGTCATCAGGCTGGTCCCAGCCTGAATCTTATTATTATGTAAATCACACACATAAAGTTCCATGCAAAATTTAAAATTAGTATATCACATATGCACACATGCATGCATGCATTATATATGAACATGCATATATGTATGATTGTATACACATATGGAATATATGTGCGTAACATGATTTATACAATATATGATTGCCTTGTTCATTTAGGTAATCACTCCTATATGTGAGATCCAGCACATTACCTAGCACAGATACATGTGTATGTGCACTATGTATGTACATAGGGAGCTAGTTGACACCATAGTGCGTAGAGCGCTGGGCCGGGACTCAAGAACACATCCTAGCTATCATGCTGGCCAAGTCACGTAACCCTCTTTTCCTCAGTTTCTTACTCTGTAAAATGAGCTGGAGAAGGAAATGTCAAACCACTCCAGTATCTCTGCCAAGAAAACCCAAATAGTGTCTCAGAGAGTCAGACTTGACTGAAATAACTGAACTATATATATACATGTATATATGTATATATATGTACATATCTATATGTGTATATATATGCATATATACATGTATATATACACACACATATATATACACACATACACACATATAGTAACACATGAGCATTTAAGAATATACATACATATATATGAATATATGTACACATACATGCACATATGCATCCACCAGGACCTTTTTGCTTGTCTGTGCATGCAGTGTACATATTAGTACAGCATCACATAGATATCATATACATGCATATGCAGATAAGGATGTACATTATGCAGCTATAAATAAGAATATATAGTATCTATATGCATGTGTATATTTGCCTACACAAATGAATACATATAGTCACATGTTCATGCACATACATATTCACAACAGGCACGTGTATGTTATATACACACAAATACATACAATTTGTGCGTATTTCATGAAATGCAGTTCTCTGTGTATATGTATGCATTAACGTGAATGTGTGTAAGTTAAAGTACTTCAAGGATTCGTAACTTCATTTTTGAAAGGAATCCCTTCAGTGATGCAGATTGGACTCCCATTATGAATTGGGATTCCGTAGCTAATCCTTTAGCACTGATGTAGCTTCCTGATTAACCACCTTGTGGCCTAGGGATGAGCCTTCTCAAACTCACGTTGGACCGTCCTTGCACAGCAGACATCCAGCCCGTTGCCTAGCTCACACTTATCTGGAGATGATCTAGCAGTGTTGAGTTCAAGCTACGTGATCTTTCCATAACCCAGGGTCACCCCCACAATGCACCAGTGCATCAGAGACGGACTTTAGTTTTCAATACATAACACCCCAGAGAGTATTGCCAGGGCAAATCCACTTGGATAATACCGTTCTACGTGTGGAGTAAGGTGATGATTCCATTGCTTAAGTGGGTCAGCATTTTATAGCTCTTGGCTGGTCATTGTTCCAAGATTTAGAGAGCAAAGAGTAGGTAACATAGTGATCTTTAAAGTAATTTATGTAGATGCACAGAGAACCCGGTAGGAGTGTGTCAGAATAAGTGATGATTCAGTGTGAATTTCAAGAGATGATTTATTCAAGGCTGCCATCACTATATTGCTTAATTCCTTTAATACATCAAATATCCATGATTTTGATCTTGTAGGTACTCTTTGCATGGATGTCCGGTACAGCCCCTCTGTGACGGAGTAGGCAGATAGAAGTACAGACTCACAGAATCCAAGGGGAGATACAGTCACCCTGTACCTGACAGCATAGTACAGTGGAAAGTTCAGTATTCTTGGTATCGAGAACTTGGGTTTAAATCCCACCACCAATCCTTCCCACTTCAATAACCTTAGTCAAGTCACCTAACCCCTGTCAGCCTCAGTTTCTTCACTGGTAAAATGAGAGTTGGGTCAGTAGACCGCAGATGCCCTTCCACTTCTGTAGCTGAGATTCTACAGTCACTTCCAATCATCCTGACAAGTAGTCATCAAACTCTTCCTTGAAGATCTCCCAGGAGGTTGGACCCCCTACCTTCCAAGGCCCTCCATTCCATACTTGGAGAGCTCTAATTACTGGAACTTTTCCCTTACACTAAACCTAAATCTCCCTCTTTGAAATGGCTACATTTTGTTCCTACTCTCATTTGAAGTAAGGCTGAAGAATATTCTGCCCTCTGGCCACCCTATAGATGAGTCTCTCTGAATTTAATGTATGGTTCTCAGACTGCATATTTCTCATCCACTTCCAGGTCCTCATTCAGAACTTGTGTTTGATTGACCAGATGGCCTACAGGGACCCCAGCATGCCAAAAAGAATTAGTAGGACAGGATTTTTTATTCAATAAATCAACAATAAGCATTTATTAAATGTCTACTGTGTGCAAGGGACTATGCATTATTTTAATGACAATTTCCAAAACAGTTTAGTCCTAATTTTGAAATTAGTCAGTGCCAATAGTGACACTGGAAGTTGTATATTTGTCTCTTGCTACAATATGCCATCTTTCTGGGGAATTTGTTTCTAAGGAAGTACATGTGGTATATTTTCTAGAAATGGAAGTAGTACTTTTTGCTATTTCCTTATATACTTTATTAGATTCTCCCACCCCACAAAGTGCCTTTAATTTACTTCTGATGGTAGCCATGGAGATTGGAGACTTTTATAACATTGCAAAGTCATTCTTTATATAACTTATCTCATTTCTTCTGTACAACAGCAATGGGAGGTATAGTGGAATTACCACCCCCATTTTAAAATGAGAAAACTGAGGCAGACAGAGGATAAGAGGTTAAGTGTCCCCAGGGCCACATGGTTGGTCCGTGCCTGAGGCCATATTTGAACTCAGGAAGACGGTCTTCTTGCTTCCAAGGCAAGCTCTCTGTGCACCATGGCGCCACCTAGAGTTTGACTTCAATTGCTAGGTTAAGTTCCCAACTCTGTAAATGCCCTGAATCTTTAATTGTGTTACAAAGTTAGGGCCAAGAATCATTCCTGCGTGTTCTTCAGAAATTCTGAACTTCTGGCTGTGTATTATTTATTGCACGAGTTTCAATTACAACTTCCGACTGAAGCTGCCTTATCATGGCATTTTGGGGCATCCATCTTGAGAGTTTTGTAGCTCTGACATTAGGTTCCATTTGACTAATGTTACCAAGCATAAATTGTGTGTCAAGTATTTCAGTTGGCACTTGGAGTATAATGCCAAAAATGGAGCTGTCCCTGCCCTTGAGGACCTTGCCTTCCGACAAGGGGAACAATGATTACATAGGTAAGGAAGCGAAAAATGTATAGAAAGCAAATCAATCGCTCGATGAGCATTTATTAAGTTGCTCCCATATACCAGACACCAGGCTGGGTTCTAGGGGTCGCAAAGACAAAAATGTAGCAGTTGTTACTCTCAAGGAGCTAAGAGTGGAAGAAGGGGTAGCCAGTTAATTTAACGTGCAACATAAACTAATTCTAATAAGAAGAGAGGACCAATGACTGAGGTGACTAGGGCACGTAGCCCCTCAGAACTGGAACATGAATTTTGGCCTGAAGAAGGCTCTGGGGGCAGAGGGTAGGAGGAAGGCCATCCCAGTGATGCGGGGAGCACCTTTGCTAAAAGCACACAGGGGATATAGAATACTGAGTGTGGAGGGCAGCGAACAGGCCACTTTGATTTCAAAATGAATATGAAAGCCCTGACGTGAAATAAGTCTGGAAAGTTAGATTTCAACCCGAGAGCGAAGGACTCTATGTGCGACCCTATTATTAGAGTCAAAAGGCCGTAAGGAGTCACTGAATACCTAGGGTAGCAGAGTGAAATGCTCAGGTTTGGGCTTTAAGATGATTTTGTTTAGGATGGATTGGAGCAGGAAGATGTGGGATGGTTAGAAAGAACACTGGCTCTGGAGTCAGAGAACTCAGGTGCAAATTAGACCTCTGACATTTACTACCTGTATGACCCCGGGAAAGTCAGAACTATGGTATAGAAGTCGGGGCATTGGACTTGTAGTCAATCAATCTGAGTTCAAATCCATCCTCATATCTTGATTGGCTGCGTGACGCCTCTTAGAACTCTGTGCCCTGGTTCCTTCACCTGTAAAATGGGCTGGCTAGACTCAGGGGCCTGAAAGGTTCCTTCTGGATTGAAATCTCTGGTCCTATGATCCTAAATCTCCTGACTTCCTTGAACGCCAGTTTCTTCACCTGCAAAATGAGGGCCTAGCATAGGTGATCTCTGATGCCTTTCCAGCTCCAGAACCCCCCTATTACGTACATGCCTGTGAGAGACGGTAAGAAAGCAGACCACTATTTCAACAATCCGGCTAGCAGCTGCTGCGGGGGCGTAAGATCCACCAACAACCATCACCCAGAAAACTGCCAACAAGGGTTCTTTGATCTGCTTTACCAAGGAAAGTAACTTTAAGGGGTCAGCAATGTCAGTTTAATCAAACATACAAATGTCATTCACAGTTCAGGGAGAATCGCCTGAACTTCAAGGCAAATACAAATAAATTACAAACATCAACAGAATGACCTTGTCTGATTCAAATCGCAATACATAGTTACCAGTGCCAACATCTGGGCTGCAAAGCTGGGGGCAGTGTGCAGCTTGCCCAGAGTCTCAACGCTAAACACCTTAATTACTATTACAACCACTTGGCAGCTTATCACAATGGCCCAGGCCGGAAGGGAGGGGAAGCTGAAATGGGGTGATGACTAAGTGGAGGAAGGACCCAGCGTGTCATAGAAGTCAAATCAAAAAGATCTGAAAAGAGATTGAGCATAGGAAAGGGGTGGTGAGGCAGGCCGGAGAATCCTGTCTACCAGTTATGTAATTCTTAGGATTTACAAAGCAATATATATGATCTCATTTGAGTCTTGATACAACTTTGTAGACTACATGATATTCTTATCTCTGTTTTAAAGGTTCAGAAACTGAGGCTGAGACATTTAATGAAGGACACAGCATCACATGACTAGATATTGTCTGAGACAGAATTTGAACTCAGATCTTCCTGACTCAGAGTCTTCCACTCGGTTTTTGGTTCTGTTCCGTATCTCTGTTTCCCATGAGATTGCAAACTCTTTGAGGGCAGGGGCTGCTTCTGCCTCTTTTTTATCTCTAGCACTTGGCACAGAGCCTGACACATAGTAGGTGTTTAATAAATTTTTATTGAATTGAATTGAAAACACCAAGTAACTGCCTCATCTCCTGATTCCTTGGCACTGAAGAGTGAGCACAAAACTGGGGGTGAGTGGACTCAGATGGGAAGCCATCTCATCTAGGAGCTCGCCACTCCAGGTTCTTCCTTCATCGCTGGCCATTTCACTGGGAATCTCAGAAGTTTGGCATTAGCCTCCTGGCACAAGAAAGCAAGAGGAAGAGGAGGAAGAAAGAGACAGATAGACAGACAGACAGACGGACAGAGACAAAGACAGAGAGACAGAGAGTGGGAGGGAGGGAGGGACAGACAGAGACAGAGACAGAGAGACAAAGAGTGGGAGGGAGGGAGAGAGAGAAAGAAATTGGAAATGCTTTCTGCTCCTGCTGGTGTAAGCCTTGCTGCTCTCAGAGTCTGTTTTCAGTCCATTCTCTTCTCTTGCCCTTCGGCTGTTAGAAATAGCATCATTTGCAAAATGAAGAGTTTGGGTTAGATGTTCTCCAAATTTCCTTTTATCTTTAGGATGCTAGTTTCTGCTTTAATCCCATAATCATCATTATAATAGCTATGTATATTTCCCTTAATAGTTTTCTGAACAGGGTCAAATATATTGTCTCATTTCATGATCACAGTAGCCTTGGAATATAGGCAGGGCCTATGCTTTTGTTCCATTTTGACTCGTGAGGTAGACATATTATTACCCAGGGCAGAACTAGCTGACTTTAAGGCAGGAGGACCTGAATTCAAGTCCTTACTCTGCCAAGTACTGGCCATGGGACTTGGCCTCTGGACAGGTCACTGAACCATTCAATGCCCAAGACAAATCTAATTTTAGTAAGTGGCTGAGTAGCAGTCATAGAGAGCATTTCCACACTGGATATTTGCTGCAATAATGAAATCTGAAGCCCTGGATGGTGGCTCCACCTCCGTCATCTTGCTATTTGGACCACTTTCGTTGAGGCCCTTCAACCTCATAGGCCTCAGTTTCTTTATCTTTAGGACAAAGGTGATATGGATCTCACTTACCTTATGGAACATTGGCTTTGAAAATTACTTTGTTGTATGAGAGGCTGTATTATTTGTATTATTTTCATTTATCTTTACAGTTTAATAAAGCAGTTCTCAACCTTATTGGTATTCTTTATACACCTAAAATTTATTGAGACTCTCCCAAAGAACTTTTGTTTATCTGGCTTATATGTATTGATATTTGCCTTATGAGAAATGAAAACTTCTTAGTATTATTATGAAAAGAGTTTTAATCTCACAGAATCCCTGAAGGGGTCTGAGGGATCCACAGGGGTTCCCAGATCTCACTTAAGTACCACTGTTTTGGTAAAACATGGAAGCCAAAATCAGGATTTATGACTTCAGTTGGAGGAAAAGACCTTGGAAATTATGCGAATGATAAAATGGAAGCTGACAAGGAGAAGACTGGCCATGAGCTCTTGAGAGCCTGTGTGAACAAATTCCTCTTAGGGTCATGAACACTGCTAATATCACAATAAATTACATTGCATTAAAATGAAGAAAATTACTTAGCTTAACTTCTGAGGGCTAAAAACAGCATCCTCGGGGAATGTTAAGCTCATCAATTTCTTCAGATTTCATATCTTAAGTGGAGAGGGGATAAATGTAAAGCCCTGACCTGGGTTCAAAAAAGTCAACTGTACCCAGTAGAGAAGAGAAGAGACATGACTTGACAGTAATTTATATGAAAAAGACCAGGAGGTTTTAGTGGCTTGCAAGCTCCTATGAGTCATTAGTGGAATTTGGCAGCCAAAAACGCTAATGAAATCTTAGACTGAATTAATAGGATTAGAGTGTCAGGAGCAACAGCCTGACTCTATTCTGCCCTGCTTGGAACACATCTGGGGTCTTGGGTACTCTAGGACATTGGCAAAGTGGAGCATGCTGGAAGAGGGCCACTAGGTGCTGAGGAGGCTCTCAGAACCTTGCTTCATGAGCACTGCTGAAGAAAAAGGTGATGCTCAGCCTTGGGAGAAAAGAAAGAAGCCTTAGGGGCACCACAAGCATAATTTTCAAATATCTCCAGATCTGCCGCATAGAATCCAAATTGAATTTGTTTTCTTGGCCCAAGAAGGAAGAACCAAGAAAAAAAAAGATGGGTGCAAAGTCCCTAGCTCAATGTGGTGGGGAATGGAGAGGGTCTTCCTAAGCATGAGAGCAGTCTAGAAAGGGAATACCTTCCTCAGAAGGTAGCAAGCTTCCCATCATGGAAGTCTTTCACAATGATATCTAGGAAGGGATGATGTTGAGGAGGTCCATGCTGCAGAAATGGGTTCGAAAAGGTGCCTCCAGGCTCCTTTCCAGGGGTGACATTCCATTATTGTGCTAGCTAGTCTCTTTCTGTACCTATGCATTTTTTTTATGGTTTCTTTCCTATTTGCAGTGAGAGAACCAGCATTTCAGTTTCAATTAACATATAATGTTCAGAAATTGCACATGAAGCCAGCAGATTGCTTATAGACACCTGGTAAGTAGCATATTGAGGTCCATTACTACAAGCCATTGTTTTCCTTAAAAAAATAGTGCCTTATGGCCCTGAGCCCATTAGAGCCTAATGCATTACTGGTATTTCATAGTCCTATCACAACAGAATTATTAATGTGGGTCACTCTCATCGAAGAGGATGAATGCAGCTCTTTCCCTCTGGTAAGGAGGATGCCCTAAAAAGGTCAGTCTTCCTCCCCTTGCTATTCCACTGTCCATAGGGTCTTTGCATATCCATTCCATGGGCCTTTTGCTCAGGCATTTGTTCCATGCCTGGACTAAATTTCTTCCTCATCTATGCCTCTTTGAAGCCATGACTCTCTTTAAGTTCAGCCTGGCCTCCAACTTACAAATGAAGTCTTTCCTGCTGCCTCAGCTGCTAGTGCTTCCCTCCCCCAAATATTCAAATGTGGCCATACTGATTAACATGTTTGTGTGGGCCATTTCCTCAACAGAAGGTAACTCCGTAGGTCCAGGAACTGCTCATTTTTAGCCTCGAATTTTTAGTGTTTAGCAAAATGCCTACCAAATAATGAGCAATTAATAAATATAGATTAATTGTTGACCATAAGATACCTTGTCACTGCTCAGTTGTTTCAGTCATATCTAACTCTTTCTTAGCCCGTTTGGGGTTTTCCTGGCCAAGATACTGGAATGGCTTGCCATTTCTTTCTCCAGTTCATTTTACAGGTGGGGAAACTGAGGCAAACAGGATTAAGTGACTTGCCAGAGTGATATACCTAGTAAGTGTCTGAGGCCAGATTTCAGCTCACAAAGATGACTCTTCCTAACTCCAGGCTAGGCATTCTGTTCACTGTTGCATCTAGCTGCCCCAAGGAGATAATTAGCATATTTTACATTGTTACATTTATACCATTATAGTGCTTATTGGAAAGTTCTTATTTTTATAATAAGGGAGTAAGGGAACCGCTTGGTTTAAATAATGAACACTTTAGTAATTATATTCAAGGAATCTATTATAGGGTAATAGGCAAGCCACATCAACATAGCCTTGTTTTAATAGGACCCTAGAAGTAGAGCTAGAAAGAATCTCAGAGGCCATTTGGTCAGACACCCTCATTTTACAAACATCCAAACCGAAGTCCAAAGAGTTTAATTAGCTTACCCAGGTCAGTCGGGTAATGAGTTTAGTGTTAGAAGGGAGATTGAACTCAAATCTTAGGATTTCAAAACTTGTGTTCTTTCCATTTGCCAGCCTTTGTGCGTGCATGTACACACGCACACACACACACACACACACACCCTGCATTTACACAGTCACATATATAAAAACACACAGAAATACACAGCCACACAAACACATTCACACACACACACCCAGGCACACACAGACACCCAGAAATACACACATTATTGTTAAGGCAGTTTTACTCTAAAATTAATTGTCCTAGCAAGGAGCCCTTTGCATATAGCTGAAATGTTCCACTCATATTATTAGGTTTCCATGTAAGAAAATGCTTGCTCCCCAAACAATTCTGCAAGCCAACTTGCTAGTGGCGAGCTAGGCTACTTTCTCTTTGTTGAAAGCATTCAGGGCTTTTATTATGCACGGGTGACATTTTCCCTGTCTTTTTTTCCCCTCTCCCAGAATTAATGAGAGACCATTACTGCTTCTCTCCCAATTGTTAGAAATGCATTGATTTTTTTTTAAGGAGCTATTTGCAAAGTGGAGAGCTGAAGCATTAAATTCTACGTGTAGACCAAAAACGTGCTTATATAATACTTCTTTTTTGTATGCTTATATTGCTAGCATATTGTTAGCATCCGATAGGTGTTAATTAAAATAATGTTCTTGTACAAAAAAAAAAAGAAATAGAGAATAGTTTAACGTGACAGATGGTAAAGAATGGAAGCAATAATCAGTTTTGTTAAAACTTCAGAAGCCTCTTGGATGGGAGATTCAGCTCCTGAGAAGCCAACATTTAAACCCCGAGGTTTTTCTGCTTGTTCTTGGCTTATGAACTTGACCTTCTGTGATGCATCTATACTAGAATCCCCAGTAGATGCTGGGAAGGGCATAAGGGCTGTTTTAAATGGCTGTGAGGACCTGAATCTCTACACCTGCTTGCTGGTGTATTTCTGTCCTCTCAGTACGAAGAAACAGGGCTCAAAGAAAATCGCTTCTTAATCTCCATCCACTGCTCCTCTTGTGGCAGAATATGTTGGTATTTGTCTGTCCTTCCGGCTTTGACTTTGTGGGAAAGGAACTAAAAGAAGTCTCCTCTCCCAGCCCACCCCAGCCAGCAACAGAGGACATTCGTAATTCTGTTCTACTGTCCTTTTGTCCTTCTGTCCCTCCGTACCATGCGAAGCAAATACCATAACAACATCCAAGTGGGATGTGATTAGCGCCGTGGGAGCGGCGTGAATCTGGCCACTTACGATGATGGATCACTAATATGGCTGTAAACAAATGCCTGGATTGCAGTCCTTGCTAACTGCGAATAAGAAGAAGACTTTTGAGGATTTAGAGATACAAGTCTAGGCATTTTAAAAAGGAATTTGTTTCCTGGCTCACTCGTAAAAGTGGTGCTGAGTTCTTAAATGTAATAAAACTTAGTGTGTGTTCTCATTTATAATAAAGGTATAATAAAGGTACGGATTAAATCCTTCATTCAATCTTTTGTTCATTCAATGATTGATTATCGAACGCTCTCACTATGCCTGAGAAACAGAGTTCTAGCTACTACAGGCAGAGTTTAAGTCATTAGATTACAGACCCAGATTTGGAATGAACTAGAAAGACTAAGATATTTAAGATTCATGCTTCACACCCCTGCCAGATTAATCCTACTTCTTGAAGATGTGATTATGTCAAACAAATGCATACAAAGCAAGCTCTATACATGATAAATAGGAGATAATTAATAGAGAGAAGGCACTGAAGTAATGATGGTTTGGGAAACATTCCATCCTTCTCTTCCCGAGGGCGCTATTCCCCCAGGTAGACTTGACTGCCTGCCGCATGGCAGGGCAGGAGGAGGGAGGAGGGGAGATGAAGTCTTTTGCTCATTGTCCAGATAGCTCTCATCCTCTTTTCCTGTTGTGTCACGCCTGGCCCCCAAGCAAGGGAGAACATGTGGGAGATACACACCATGCTTATCACAGCTGATCATTTGAAGGTGATGTTCTGTTTTAGTCTAAATGATGCAGCTGAGGTTCTCTCTTACAAGGATCAATGAACAGGGAGTGCTGCCGTGTGAGGAAGGAGAGTGTTGAAAATTAAAAAGTATAGCTCAGTGTTCTCAGCACCATGTTAATATTTTACTTAAAAAAGTGAATCTCTTGGACATCAGACTACTATGCATTTAAACAGTCTGTGTCGTCTTCTAATTAATCCCTGTCAAGTAACTTCAGGTATGATACTGTCTTTGGCAACACATACAGCCTGGACCTCTTGTCAGTGGGCCACGAGTTCATATTCTTCCCGGTTGGGGTGATGAATTTACACTGATCCCACCACATATTAGCTTTATCCCTCTGTGATCTGAGGCAAGCGTTGTCCAGATGACTTACCAGCGACAAAGTTGCCACCTGTGTATGAGGAACAGACAGAAACCGATGGACTCATTGAGGGAGGAAATTCTCTAATGGACAATCCATATTTGAACTAGTCGACAACTTCTCACAGGTGAAATGACTTTGATAGTTCACCAGAACAACTATGGGTAGTGAGTATCCTCATTTTTTTTTTAAATGGATGAATTGAGTGTGACCTACTTGGTCAGTGATCCTTGGGTGGTAGCTGCATTATCCCTCTCCAGAGTAGTACAGGATGGCAGTGGCCTCATTCTACTTCATATTATGGTAAGTGGAGGACAATCATCCTCATTTTATTAAACAATCCAAAAAAAAAAAACCAAAATGTGACCAAATATATAAAAGGAGGTATCTATCAAACTAAAAGTAAATTATGTTTATCTTTAGTAACAAGGAAATCCAAATTGGAAATTCTACCTGCTGAGACAGATTTTACAAATGTTGTATCAGTTATCTTTTTTTAAAATGATATTATTTTTAAACAGGCAAATTTCCAGAGAGATCTCCTGCCCCTAGACTCTGGCTGAGCTCATGTTCAATCTTTCATTTGTCTCTCTGCTAACATCTAATTTGTCAGTGAACCTTTAACTGACATTTGTTAAAGTTCACTAAATTTGGAAGAGATTCTTGAGCATTGGGAAGTGTCAGGCATAATTCTGTGTTATAACAACAGGTCAGAAGACAAACTTGATCAGTATATGGAGTGTGGAGTTTGACATCAGATCTGGAAAATTTTAAAAACCATGGTGAAGTGAGCAACGTATTTTAGGAAAGACATCAAGAGGAAGGGCAACATTGAAATAATTTCCTATGAGCATCAACTGAAATAATTAGGAATAATTAGCAATATAAGAAAAGATGGGAGTTGGGGGTAAGCTCTGATAGCTTAGTCATTTGAAAGGCTGTTATATAGAAAAGGGAAGAGACACCAAAAGATAGAATAAGGAGTAATGGGTAAAAATGGAAGAAAGAAAGGTTTTAGCTGGATGTAAGAAAAAAAAAAAACCCAAACAACCTAAAACTCTTCCAATATGAAATGTGCTACTTGGAAGGTGGTGGATTTTTCCTCATTTGGCACAAGCTAGACGGCCAAGTTTCAGGTAGGTTGAGGAGGCTTACACTGGATGTCTATTGCTATACCTTCAAATTCTAAGATTTTTGTGATTCTCTGAAGAAATATTTGCTTAATGTGTCATATGGAGATGTGATGTTGGTTCCTGGGAGAGGGGGGCACTAAGATGTGTAGTAAATAGAACACTGAGACTAGATTCAAGAAGACCTGAGTTCAAATCCAGCCTCAGACTCTTACTGTGTGACCCTGGGCAAGTCACTTTACTTATATGTGCCTCAGTTTCTTCTTCTGTTAAATGAGGATAATAATAGCATATAAATCCCAGGGTTCTTGTGAAAATCAAATGAGACAATATTGGTAAAGCACAATGCCTGGCACATAGTATTATATAAATTATATTTATTATTATTGTTGTTGTATGTTAATGGATATAACTAGAATTAATATAAATGCCATGAAGAATAAAAGAATAACCTAAACCCAACAGCATAGAATAAAAATATATAAGGTTTCCCTCCAATGACTAAGGCCTGAGTACAAGTTGTAATAAAGAAATCAGAACATTGGATTAAAATGATAAAAAAAAAAAAGTGGAAACATTAAAAGCAAACAACCCCTATGGCCTTACTGAGTTGGATTCCATGTTTTTTGAGGACCAAAGTCATGAGAGACAGCTAATACCACACATTTTAGAATCAAGGCTCAATATTATATTAACAGGCTATAACGCTGGGACTAAATAACCAAAAAGAAATGAAACTCTATTGAAAAAAAAGTTTATATTTAATTAATTATTTATTTTTAGTTTTCGCCATTCATTTCTATAAGATTTTGAGCTCTAAATTTTCTTCCCCTCCCTCTCCTCCCCCCTCCCCAAGATGGCATGCAATTTGATGTAGGCTCTACATATACATTCATATTAAACATATTTTCACATTAGTCTTGTTGTAAAGAAAGAATTAGAAGCAATTGGAGGAACCATGAGAAAGAAGAAACAAAGAGAGAAAGAGAGAGAGAGAGAGAGAGAGAGAGAGAGAGAGAGAGAGAGAGAGAGAGAGAAACAAATAGGATGCAGACTCCATGGTTCTATTTTCTGGATGTGGATGGCATTTTCCATCATGAGTGATTTGGAGTTGTCTTAGATCCTTGCATTCCTGAGAAGAGCTAAGTCTATCAGTTACTGTGTGCTGTTACTGTGTACAATGTCCTCTTGGCTCTGCTCACTCAACTCAGTATCATTTTCCATAAACCTTTCCAGGTGAAAAAGGATGTGTATTAAGGTCCTACTGTGTGCCAGGCACTGCACAAGGCTCTAGAGATGCAGAATGAAAAAAAAAATTGTCTTTAAAATAATACAAAATAATTACTGGTAAGCAGGATCCATATAAAACCTTGCATTTAGATGCAGAAATCAATGGCATACCTTCATATCACCCAACAATGGGGTGAAACTACTACCCATATTGGCCTAGTGTTTGTCTGTTTTAATAGAAGGTCAGGGCCCAGATGTTGGAAAGAAGAGTCACGCTGTACCCTGTGCTGATCAGGCAATATTTGTAGCATGATGGTCAGAGCTGGGCACCACAGTTTAGGGGCATCACTGAAAAATAGCGTACCAATGGGATAAAATGAGCACCATTTCCCCAGCGCCCAATGGACAGATATGCATGATTTCTTTGCCACATATGACATCCCAACAACCAATTCAGTATATTCACTCTTTACTTGCACTGTGTTCATGAAAGGTTACTTTAAAAGAATGAAGAAAGCTTGGGCACCAAACGAGCCAAGACCGATGCTGGGCTAGCATGAAGACTCGTTCTTGAGAACGCTTGGTGCCATATGCTTTGCCCAGAGCCACCATTCAGGTCCACGATACATACAAATGAAAAGTACATTCTAACAGGTTAGTGCTGCAGGCCCAAACCTACACATCCTTCAGAGCTTGGCTGAGCTGAACTCTTGATAGCAAGGTAAAGAATTCATTAAGTAAGTGGATGACTTAGACTCCAAGGTATAAGAGGATGGCACTACTGAAGAAGGAAGGCAGCAAGTTCGATGAGCAAGGGTGGATGGACTGAAAGGGGGTAATCTGTAAGTTAAAGTTGAGACCCATCACTGAGGGACATTTGAGATTGATTCATATATGTTCCTAACATTTGTTATTAACTGAATAGTTTGAGATAGGAGAAGAAAAATAGTGCTCTAAGTCTGGGAAATGGTCCGTGATGCGAAGGATTGTGCTTTGGATTAGGCCATTTTAATTTTGTTGGTGCATGGTTCCTTGAGCTGTCAAAAAAAAAGTTACTTATTATTTAGGAGTGCTTTAGGAACTACTGAAAGACCTCTGAATTTCCAGATAAATTCTGAATGGCGCTATGTAATTGTGCAATTTCAAGGGCAGGACCATTTATTATTACTATTACGATGAAATAAATAAAATCATTATTATTTTTTATCCAATAAATGGATTTTTATCCAGTAAAGGGAAACTTTAAATTTCGAAGCAATTAGTCTGTTGTTGAATAGCCGTAATGTTAGAATGTTTTTTAGAGAGAGAGTGTGAAGTAGTCGATAGGATGTTGGCCTGGAAGTTAGTAAGTTCCAAATTAATAGCAGTGTGACCATAGATAAGGTGCTTGGCCCCTCTGAGCCTCAATTTCCACATTTATGCAATGGTAAGGCTCTCATCTGTGGTGAAATTAACAAATCCTGAAATTAACAAATGTTAATTGCTCTTTGAACTTTGTCACGCTGGGTAAACATGTTGTCATTGATGACGATGATGATGATGATGGCAATGGTCACTAGTACAGAGTTAGAGTCCAACTCCTTCCAACTTTCCTCTCTTTGTCATAATTCTGTTCACTGGAGTCAAGCACAAAAGCTAAATCCTTCATTTAAAGACAGCTATCACATTCCATGCAGTTCTTCCTTGTCACCCACTTTTGTTACTCCATCTTGGGGTGGGGGGCAGTTTGCAAAGTTACTGGGGTGCTTTGTCATTTCTCCAGCTCATTTTACAGTTGATAAAACGGAGGCAAACAAGTTTAAGCGACTTGCCCAGAATCACACAACTAGGAAGTGTCTGAGGCTGAATGTGAATTCAGGAAGAGGAGTCTTCCTGACCCCAGGCCTGGCAGTCTATCCACTGGGCCATCTAGCTGCCCTTTTTATTGATGGTCTCCCTGGGTGTTCCCTGGTATAGGGTCTTTGTCTAAACTGGTCTGCAAGGTGTGACTGAGTAGATTAAGGGAATCTTACCAGAAACCTTCCTCCTTTGGGGAGTGAAGGAGGTGTGTGGGATGGAACTAGGGAGTTTGGGGGCATGAGGGTGAAGAGAAGAATTTTCATTCAGGGAAGTAAGAAACAAGAGCTGATGAGTCTGCTGCCGAACAGGCCAAAAGCCGAATCTGCTGAATGTCTCAGTGGCTAGGAGAAGATGAGTGTGCTGCAGACTGCTGGGGTAGTCAGGTCACAATAGAGACTTTAGGCCACCTACCTCATGTTAGGGATGAGGCTCATAGAGATTAAGTGACTTAACCAAGGCCACACTGTATTAAACTGTTTGAACCCTCGTCTTCTGATTCGAAAGTCAATGCATTGTCCTCAGCAAAGTGCTGCTTCTTCAGACCAAAACTTAAGTGGGGGAAGGCTGAGATGGAAAATTTCTTTCAATTTTCCAGTGACTTTTTTTTTCTTTTTGTCTTGTGCATAAAGTGATTTCTGCCTCTGCTCCAAATTACTGTCCTCTTTACAGGGTCTCTCCCTTCCTCTCTTCCTCTTTCCTTCCTTTCTTCCTTCCTCTCTCCCTCCCTTTTTTCTTTCCTTGCTTCCTTCCTTCCTTGCTTCCTTCCTTCCTTCCTTCTTCTCTACCATCCTTTCTTCCTCCATCCCTCTCTCCCTCTCTTGTTTCCTTCCTTTATCTTTAGACACTTTAGTATGGTATATCCAAGACCATCTAGTCTAACTAATACCTGCAGTAGAATCTCCAATAAGAGGTGAGCAAACCTTTGCTTGAAAGCTCGCTACCCGTTCTATCTCTAGAAAGCTCTAGACAAATGGTTTTCGCATCTCTTTACTTGCGAGAAGGTTTTTAGTTCAAGCCCCGGTGGATCTAGAGCCCTCTTTATAAAGGCGGTGGAATGGCCACTGCCTTTGAAATCAGAAGACTTCAGTTTAAATCTTTCTTCAGATGTTATTTTCAGTACAGCCTTGGGCAAATCTTTTCACTTCCATAGGTCTCAGTTTCTCTCTGTAAAATGAGGATTGGATTACACCCACTTTTAAGATCACTTCCAACCCTGGGTCTGTGATCATGTCAGGGCATTTTCCTTTCCATCCAAAGCCAGGCTTACCTCTTCTTCTGTGTTCTAAGGCAGCCTTTCTTATCCCCCTCACCCTTTCGCTAGCACTTTCCCCTCCAACGACACTGTTATTTACTCAATATATACTTAATATAGATATGCTATCTCCCTGATCTTAATTTTCCCAAAATATGTTACTCTTTAATGTGTATATTTCCACTCTGACAGTGACTCTTTACTATGGAGGAAAATTATTACTTAAAAAATGTTGAGTTATAGGCTGTAAAAATTGAAAATGTTTAAAAATCATTTTTTGTGCTTTAAATTGGTAGTGCTTTGGTAATCTGATTTCCTTCTTGGCTTTTTTCATGTAAATAAAAAGCTGAAGGAACTTTGATCTCTTTTTTTCTAGCAAACACAAACTACATACAATTGATGTTAAAGCTAAAACGTTAGGCATCTTTGTTCTTACTTGGGTGTACACTTAATGTGATATTCTCAGATTGCTTGTCATTTTCAAACAAGTATAATTTAAAATATTTATCCTGCATAGAGCTCTTCCTGTATATATTTGTTTCTGTGTTGTCTCCCCCTAGTATATCGTATGCTCCTTGATGAAAGAGACTGTCTTTTGCCTCTTTTTGCACACCCAGTGCTTGGCACAGTGTCTGGCACATAGTAGGCCCTTAATAAATGTTTATTGACTAATTGAAATATATGATAAATATTTAAAGAGGTAATATTTTCCTGAATAAAGTTCTCTTTCCCTTTGTCAATCAAAAAGTTGATTGACAAACATCTATTAAGTACTTAATGTTTTCCAATAAACTGTGCTAAATGCCAGGGACAGGAAGAGACATAAAAGCAATCCCTGCCCTTGAGTAGCTAACATTCAAGTGGGAGGAAGAAATTATGTAAACAAATAGGTAGACAAAATGTAAATCCAGAATGGATGGAAGCTGACCTTGGGGGCAGAATCTATACACTGCAGAGACAGAGCGAACAGGGAGGCTGTACACTTAGTCTCCTAGTGCACTATGAATTCTGAGAAAGGAGAATCATTCCAGACATAGAGGAAAGCCATTGCTAAGGCATAAGGGTGGAATGTGGAGGGTCATGTGCCAGGAATAGCAAGGAGGCCAGTGTTCCTGAAATGCAGATTACTCAAAGATGAGTAAAGTGTAAGATGACTGGGCAATGTAACAAAGAAGGCCCCGCGAGAGTAGACACTGTTTCATTGACAAAAAGAAAAATTATCAACAGCTCCCAGAAACTGCCATCTACTGTGAGCTACGATTGTCTTCTTGTCTGATAGATTTATTCCATTGAACCTGGCATTTTGGGCCAATCCATGGACTGCTTCGCTTTTTAAATTCCAACTGAATTTTTTGGTAGTAGTAGCCCTTCATGACCAGGTAAAAGGGAATTTCTGCAAATCAACCATTTTTAAAATTTTCTTTTGGTGTTCAGATTTCCCCCAACCCATGCACTTGCTAGAAATGTTTTCTCTTACGCCATTTTCTCATTTTCTTTAGCTCCTCATTTAGCTCCTTTCTGTATTGCTTTAAGATGAATTTTAACTTTTAATTATCAAACATATATTCAGATGAAATTAAGCCCTTTAATATGAAAAGACTTGTCCAAGCTATTGGCTCCATGATACACTGAAGCTCAGTGTTTGAATAATGTGTGATGACTTCATTGGCTGAAATGGGCCTTGTGATGAACTAGGGCTGTCATACAGGGGCCAGACTCGTTAAGTTCAGAGACTCTTATCATCATTTTAGACAGAGAGAAATGAGGTTTTTAGCTTAGTGACTCTTCCAACAACTTCTCATGATTTGGAGAATGGCTGCCTTGTTATCCAGGGGAAGTAACCACATGGGGGGAAATCACTGATCTTTGCAATAGGAAAAGAAAAAAAAATCTTCATTTGTCAGGATTTTTGTCCTATGGGGTCTGACACTTCTGAAAGGTTTAATTGATATGAACTCACTTATTAAGTATTTCTAATCATCAAAAACAATGCAAGTATACTGTATTTCACAGAACCACAAAATCTCAGAGTTTAAGAATCCCTAGATGCCAACAAGGCTGACCCACACCTCAATGTAGTTTCCTCTTAAAACATGCAAGACACATGAACATGCAACCTTTGCTTGCATCTAGCCAGTGGGGTAGGGAAAGAGACCCATTGCTTCTCCAAACAGTCTTCCATTTAGGGAGGGCTCATATTTTGCCTCATTGCAACATCTCCCCAGAGAACGAGTGAGACTGAGAAGACTTCTATTCAGATCCGATCTCTGCCACTTAAGAAGCATTGTGACCGAGATCAAGTCATTTGACTTCTCTGGGATAAAGGCAGTGTCCTATGAGTTTTCTATTAGAATCTATGATGCACTCAAATGTGTATTGGTAGAGAGAGTTATCATACAGGAAGTTCCTTAGACAGATAGAATTGTGGATGCAGCTCATATTCTCCTAATTCAGAAGAGCTGAGGCATTAAGCAGCTATATATCAGAGATGTAACATTTAAATAATCAATGCAAATGCTGAAATTGAGAATCTCAGGTTGAAATTGGTTTGAATCAATGACACAAGGATTACATGCACATGTAAAAGATGTCCTCAGGAAATAAGCAATGGTGAATAAACTTTTCCTCAGCACTTTCTGGACTCCACTGTCTTGGGTACTTTGCTGTTGTACACTTTATTAGAGGACTTTGATTTGATTAGAGGTTATATGACACCTTGTTGGGTATGTTATAAATGCCTTTCAGATTTGGAATGGATTTAGTGGCCATTGAGGAAACTTCAAATTATAAACACTCTGTGACTCTGTGAATTTATTGAGTATATATATATAATGACTACTAGCTACCAAAAAAATGGATAGATACTACATCCCTGATCTCACTCTGATAGTAAACTCCCTCTGTGAATGCAGGTTGCCATTTCTCCACATCTTCCAGCCATTGAGTTTCCTAGTACCCTGAGGTAGGGTTGCCATAAAGGGGAATGACTGACCCAAGTTCATAAAGCCAATAGGCATTGGAGGTGGAGCTTAACCACAGTTTCTCTTGACCTTGAGACCTGTTCTTTACCCATACCCCAAGGTACCAAGAAAATAATGTTTGGGCTTTTCTATAAAATATTAAATTGACTTGTTAAACCACTACCACCAATATCACCACCACCACCATTATCATCATCATCATCATCATCATCACAGCATTAATATAGCATTGTAAATTTTACAAAACACTTTCCAAATAGTATCTCATTTAACCCTCACAACAAGGTAGATGATATTCTCATCCTCATTTCTCAGAGGAGGAATCAGTTAAGAATTTGCCCCCATATTGCACCACTAGTTAGTATCTGAGGACAGATTTGAACTCGTCTTCCTGACTTCAGATTCTGCATGCTAGTCCTCACCAAACTATCTGTGAATCAAACCAAACCCCAATGTCTTCTCTATGGCTGAAGCATTGGCAAAGGGAATGCTTTGTTGCTAGTTGGCTGCTGTGATTTGCGCACGCCCACCTGTTTCTTAATTAGCATCTCCAGATTCCAGGAAGTGTTTGAGCTAGTGCATATGCAGGGCACAGGTCTGTGTGCATGCATGTGCACATGTGTATGCATATGCATGTTCTCGATGTATATTCTTGGTGCTCAGCAAGCTGCCTTCTGTACCAACAAAACAACTGTAACAGATGGTGGCTGCCCTCTGGGAGCACCACACCGAAAATTGACTATGGGATGTTAGAAACCATCCTCACAATTATTAGCGAACATTGGTAAAAGTCACACAGGAAAGCCAAGCAACCTGTGGAGACTCACAGAACCAATGAGGAAATCAAGGGCAAAATGAAAAAAGACAGTAGAGATGCACCAATTGCTACCAACATTTTTCTGACCTGCTTCTCACAACACCAAAACTGATTTAAGGGGAGAAAATGTCTCCGTCTTTTTTTTTTTTAATGTCATCCTTTCCACAGCAACCATCTCCCTTGCACAGAACCCTCCCTTAGAGCAGAGAAAAAGTAATGAAGCCAAATCTGCTGCCCAGTGACTGACAGTATTCAGTATTCCACATCTGTAGGTCCCCACCTCTATATTAGAGATGCATGTTTCATCATCGGACCTTGATTTACTTTTAAAATATCAGCTTTATTGCTTCACTTTGTGTGTCTGTATTTTAAAAGTTTTGCTAACATGGATCAATAAAATATCTATATCCCATGTTACCTCTGACAACTTTCTGGGTTGTTACATCGGTCATTATCTCACCACACATTCTGAAACATGATAGGGCTTTGACTGATGACACAGTACACAAGGCAACCCAATATGATGCAACAGACTTTTATTAAATGCCTACTATGTACAGCACATAGTGGGCACTAAATGGCTCCATAGAGCAGTAGGACTGACACCCAAAAGACATCTCCCTGAGCTCAAATCCGACCTCAGTCATTTCCTACCTATGTGATCCTGAGCGAGTCATGTAATGTTCTTTGCCTCAGTTTCCTCATCTGTAACATGAGCTGAAGAAGGAAATTGAAAACCACTCCAGTGCCTTTACCAAGAAAACCCCAAATGGGGTCACAAAGGATCAGACACAACTGAAAATTATTCAACAGCACGTACAGAGCACTACAGGGCCAATAAATACATTGAAAGAGAAGAGAGACCAAAGGTGAGATGAAGCTTGCCATAGTGTCATTCATTTTATTTATGTGCCTGTTACTCTAACATTTTCAAAATTCCCTATTCACATCAAAGTTTTCTTAATGTCCCTGGTAAGCCATGTGCATTCACCTTATGGGTTATTGATCTTGTCATGCATGCTTAGTAATGTCATAAGCTCATACCTTTGCACACCCAGAACACAGTGATAAAAGACATTCAGTCCCCCTCCACCACCATGTCACTAAGAGAGATCTCTCTACAACATCAAAGAGAAGTCGCCACCCAGGCTCTACTTGAAGACAGCCATTGGTGGGGAACTCATGATCGTCCAAGGCAGACTCATCTCATTTTCTGATCATTCAAATTGTTAGAAATGTTTGGCTTGTACTCAGTCACTCAAGCAGAATGCATTTACATGACTAAGTGCCAACTACGTTCCACACAATGTTCTATGCACTAGGAATATGGAATCAAAACCTATCTCTTTAGAACTTTCAGCCTTATCCTTGTTTGGCCCCTTGTGGTGTGACAGTGACTCTCTCTATTCCCTCTGACCCACTGCCCTTCAGCTCTGTGGTCCTATCAATAGTGGCATCATAGAGCACCACATATTTCCATCTCAGCTGTCATATTCTTGGATTGGTCAAGCACTGGCTCTTCTGTAGTCTCCCATTGCAATGAGTACACGTTGTGTTTAGCAACATAAGAAACCCGGTTTGCACAAATAATTCATTAGTTAAAAAGAACCGAACCTCGGGCACCTCTATTCCATAAAATGGAATATATGGCATGGGTTTCAGAAAGAAGCAAAAAAAAAATTAAAACACTCGGATATTTTTATATTTTTTAAAGTTTAATTTGGCTTTCTATCTGGACACTTTAGAGAATTTTAAAGCATTTTGTTATAATATTCCATAGAGAAAAGTCATCACCAAATACTCTGTTCTTTTTAGCAGTAATACCGTTCACAAATCAACACCTGCTTCTTCTTAGATGGTAGCAGCTGTTGGAGGGGAAAAAGGAATGAAACCTTGATAGGCTCATACTCAGTGCTATTGGGTCATATGTTAAGACGGCTTCTGCAAATCTCTCTCTCTCTCTCGCTCTCCCTCCCACGCCATACATATATACACACACAAACACATATGTATATATACACATATGTTTTGTAGGAATGTATTTAACCACATTTCTTGTATACATATGTAGTATGATTTATGGACTAAATATGTTCTTTATTATAACTTTTATTGAACTGCTAAATTCTAATAGCTTGGAAAGGGAGGAAATGTTTTTAGCAGTCAGCACCCTTCTTTATAGTAGATTGTCGAACAGCATGAGTCTATTTTGAATCCATATATTGAAGATTAGAAAAATTTAAATCTATTCAAATGATCAAGAGTACAAAACTCAAAGTGTCAGGGACAGTCAGATTGATTACACTATCTCTTAGGAATGATTTCCTCCAAATCTATAAATAGTATAGTTAATTTAGAAATATTATGGCATCATTTTGGAAACTAAAAAACAAAACAATGCAGAAGAAAACAAAACGTTTCTAAGATTTTTTTTTCTCTCTGATTAAAAACTCCCAAAAAGGAAACTCAAAATAACAAAAATCAAAGGAAGATTAGAAAAAAATCATACTACAAAAATGAAAACTCGACAGAAAGTTAGGCATTAGTAATGTTTCAAACTTATTTCATTTTATGCTCTAGCTTTACGAGGCAAATGACTTCAAATTTGGAAGCCATCTATGTGAGTGTGTCTATATCTTTTCCTGTGTGCTGTTAGCCAGCCCTTTGTCCACCATCCTGGAGGAGTGCAATGCTTTCAACTTGAGCCTGACCTTCAAGACCATTGGGAAGCCTGGCTTAGTGAAGGATGCAGCGACCCATTTACCTATCGATGTGAACCCGGTGCTGCGCCTGTGCTCTGTGGTCAGCTCTTCACCTTTGAGTGATATTCAAGATGATGTGGTTAAATCAACCAATACCCCGATACTTTGGACCCTGGTTCCCATAGAGAACAAAGTTCCTTGGTGATTAACAAAGGACAGGGATTAAGGGGAAGAGGAGAAGAGAAGCTGTGAAATGGATGGAAAGGCAGGTCTAACTCTTCAAATCTCTGCTTCTATAGCAAATAAAAACATGCATCTGAGATGGTGGAGATTAAAGTCAAAATCAGAGCTAATTAGGATTTGGATTTTTTTTCTCTTTTAGCTAAAACTTTAAAGTTGCCTCTTGACAAGATAACTACAGGAATAAGGGAAAATACTCACGCCTTACCTTCAATAGACTCGTTAGGCTCTCTTGTTCTAATTTCCCATTGTCGGGGTTAAAGAAGCTCCAGCTGCAGTCTTAGTGGAAGCTCTCTGCTGCCTCTCAAGGACCTTCCAGCTGCGCTCCACTTCTTTTCAAGTTCATCCCGCCATATTGAATTGGACCCTATTCGTTTTTATCTACATCGGAAGAATTCATGGGAGATTAATACCATAAAGCATTCATGATTTCCAACAAAATTCAGCCACCTCTCCCATTCTATGATGCATTTGGTTCAGCAGTTCTTAATCTCCAATAAAATGAATTGGCAGAGTGGTTTAACATATGCCAAATGCTTTACAAGCATTATCTCGTTTGAGCCTAATGGCATCCCTGTGACGCTGGTGTTTCAGGCGTTACAATCCCCATTTCACAGAAAAAGGACCTTGAGAATTTGATTGGCCAAGGTAGGCAAATTACCAGATGATTTATTTTCTTAGAGATTTCGAACAAGCAATCAATCGACACACATTAATTAAGCTCTTCCAAAGTGCCAGTCACTATTCTAGGTAGGAGGGGTTCAAAGACAAAAGTGAAACAACCCAACACACCCCCCAACAGGAGCTTATATTCTGCTGGGGGATACAACAATTACATGGCAACGTCCATGCAAGTCCATTGGAAAAGTGGGAAAGTAACAACCACGAGGGTGATCAAGCAACAAGTGTAGGTAATTGACCAGTCAGTCAACATAGATTCAATAATTTCCTGCTCTGTGCCAGACACTCTGCTGGGATCTAGGCTTATAATTCCTGGTCTCAAGAAGCTTTTATCACAGTAGCCAATGTGGACATATAGTTCATTAAATCTGATCAAGTCACCCTAATAATGGTCTTCCAAGCCTGGAGAGATTTCTCTTTTATTTGTTTTGAATTCTAAAGAGATGGAGGTATTTAGAATTTAAATCTGAGGAGATAAGAACCTGTAACTTTGAGGCAATTAGATGGTAGATTGAATACTCAGAAAGCTCTGAATTTGAATCCTGCCACAGGTACTTGGTCACATGAGCTTTAAGTCCTCAGTAACATCTCTTAATCTCAGTTCCCTAAAACCTAAATCAGAGATACCAATGCTCCCGTGTCATAGCATTGTTGTAAGCCTCAAATGAAAATAAAATATCAAGGGTTTTGTGAACCTCAATGATATATAATAAATAAATTATTATTGTTATTATAACTTTCTGAAAGGTACCTATGATTCAATCAGTCATTCATTTAACATATTAGGTAGTTAAAATAATTGTTTATTTTTCAGTTTTCTTTTTGGATGCTGCTTCTAAAAGGTAAGCGTATTAGGAGTTCATAACAGAATGTGGGACGCATTTCTGTAGCTCCAGTCTTAGAGTCATGCTACCTCTTACAAAACTATTGTCACATCAAGAAATGAGACTATAGCTCCTTGTTCACTATCCATCATCAGTTTCATTAGATTGGAGAATTCTAGGTGTGAGAAATCCCTTAGCCTAGGCAAGTTCTTAGAAACTGTCTGAAGCACAATGAAGTTTAAAGAGTAGCCACCAGACTGGAAGTGCCCCAGAAAAACAAGGTCCTCTGGAATCCAAGCCTCTGACTTTGTCCATTAGACCAAATGCGTTTTTCCACATTTTCTCATTCATAAAAGTGAAGAGAGCAGGAGGTCTTGATCTAGAAATGCCTTCAAAAGTGTATCATCCAAGCAAGTAGTTGAACTACTAGAAACATCATTGAGATAATATTCACAGTAGCCACTGAGTAGGATAAAATTTTATCCTTTTATATATGAATGCAAATAGCCTAATAGCCATGATGTTTAATGAAGCTTAATTATTTAAAAAAGCATTTGATATTTAAAAGATTTGCTTTGAATACTTACTATGAATAGTAACAAAATTTGAGGTAACAGCAGTTTATGAAATAACGAGAATCCTTGTAGCTTTCAAAGGAAAATAATGCAAATGTAAAATAAACCAAGAATTCTTATGATCAGAATCAGAAAGAATAACTCTTCTCATCATGTTTATTCATTGCTCTATAAACCTTATCCCCTTCCATTTGTTCTAGTCTATTAATGTTGCTAACTGGTTCATTCTGGATAGAGAAGTTTGAAGGAATTGAAGTGGTGCAATCCCTGAAACACTTCAAATTTTGCCTCAAAAATTGCCTAACAAAAAAAGAGGGTTGCATGGACAATGATAGCAGAGGCAATAAAAATGTAAGTTTTGCATTTATCAGGGAAATAATCTATATGGATAGCATCTGTGGAAGATGGCAGTCCAATTCTATCAAGATAAAGCCAATCTCACACTGTAGAACAGAAAGAAGATTTTGCTTAATAGGAACTCCATTGCCAAGGTAAAACAATTTATTTGCCTCAAAATGAGTTGGTGACTCTTTTCATCTCTTACAAAATGCAGCTTCTCTCTCTACTCTAGACATATGTTAAGCAATTCCTCGGAAACTCAAGGAAGCTGTACTCAGTAGCCTTATTGACCCAAGCCCCAAAACAAGAGCAGCAAGGACTGATGCGCCATTTGTTTTTGTATATTACATAGATTTTACAACCCATCTTGGAGAGCAAGTTCAGAGAATGAGATAAAAAGCATGAATAATGATGATTAAAACAAGTGTATGGAGACTTCCCCACATCTGTGAGAGATTCCAAAACCTTGTTACTGCTGCTGTGTTATCTGAATATAAATAATACAATGTATTTCCCTCAGAAATATTAGGTTAACTTCCTAAAAGAGATAATAAAGTTTCAGGCCAAGGGTTATGGTTCAGAATTGTTTTCTTTCTGACTCTTTAGTAGGCAGGGTGAGCCTCATAACTATGAAAGGTCAGAGGATTGCCAACCCACCACAGTCAATACAGATTCAAAAAGTTTTTATCCATTAATTAAAATACTCCCACTACTAACAATAATAATATTATTAATACCATCCAAGTGTTCATCTGCTCTCAGTGGTTTGGAGACACGTGAATGTCTGCTCTATCTAAAAAGAACCCTCCAATCCCAGAATCATAGAATGACAGAATTTGAGTTGGAAGATACCTTAGCAGCCATCTGTTCCAACCCATATAGGAAAGGAATCCCCAGGATACTGTCCCTGACAAGCAATTGTCCAACATATGCTTCAAAACCTCCAACAAACACCACTATCTTTGGCAGCTCATTCCATCTCTAGACAGTTCAAATCATTAACGATTTTGCAAAATAAAAAAAACTTACTATTACATCCTGTATTTTATGCCTATCTTCTAGAAACAAATTTTTTATCAATTCGATATTCATTTAAAGCCTAGCATTTCTAGCTAGAGAGAGAAATGTCCAACCTTTCAGACTCCCTCCATGACATCAGACATATCTCTACTGTAGGCAACTTGGTGGCATAGTAAATGCAGTAGTGAGCCTTGAGTGAGGAAGACCTGAGTTCAAGTCAAGCTTCAGACACTTCCTATGTGACCCTAGGTCAGTCACTTAACTCCTGTCTTCCTCAGTTTCCTCAACTGTAAAAGGGTCTTGAGGATCAAATGAGATAATATACTTGATGCATAGTAGGTACTTAACAGAGTCTTTGTTCTTCCCTTTTCCTTATAATCCAAGACAAATTATATGTGTGAGTGTCTAGATAGACAGATAGATAGATAGAGATAGACAGATAGGTATCTGTCTACAGATATCTATCTGTGGGAGTGCGTGTGTGTGTGTGTGTGTGTCTGTGTGTGTGTGTGTGTGTGTGTGTGTAAACACACATATACAGTGGTTTTGGTTAACATTCAAGAGCAGCAGTAACTAAGCATTATCACCTAATCTCCAATTAGAGTTACTCTATGAACAGTTCACTCCCCACCAGTTCTGAAAGGGTTAGCTCTTTGTGGGCCAGTATCTTTATTCTTTCTGAACAAAGAGAGAATTTAAGTGGATCACAGGCTAATCCTTTCAGGGGTCAATGATATTTTTGACCAGAGGTATTTTGGTCCCAAGTTTTGGTGCCCACCTCCAGACTTTTGTACTTGACCTACTACCCACCTTCCAGCGGACACAAATATAGAAAAGATTTGAAAACTAGAGAGATGTAGATTTATTAATATTTCTGAAGAAACTAAAAAATGAAACTTTTTTTCCCCTGATATTTCTCCCTTGCTAGGACCTGAAATCCTTCCTTTAAGGGGTTCTGTGTTTGGGGAACCTGTAGCCTCTAGGTGACATGCAGCCTTCTAGGTCCTTGGGTGCAGCCTTTTGACTGAGTCCAAGTTTTATAGAACAAATGCTTTTATTAAGGGGATTTGTTCCATGAAGTTTGGATTCTGCCAAAGGGCCTAAAAGGCTACTTGTGGCCTGGAGGTCTAAAGTTCCCCACCCCACCCTTTGAGGATTCAGCTGCTAATCGCTGTTTCTTCTTGTCAGACTTTTCATGACTGCATTCGAGGTTTTCTTGGTAAAGATACCAGAATGGTTTGTCATCTCCTTCACTGGCTCATTTTATTATAGCTAAGGAAAATGAAGCAAACAGGTTAAGTGGCTTGCCCTGGTCACACAGCTAGTAAGTGTCAGGCTAGATTTGAAATCAAGCCTTCCCGACTCTAGGCCTAAAACTCTATCTACTGTGCTACCCATCACCCAGTAATAAATAAATAAAAAAACCCCTTTATTTAGGTTCAATGAATCAACTCTTCAAATCTTAGGAGCAACATGTAGCTTATGAGCAGGTCATGGAAAAACAAGAATAACAAAACACCTGGAGGTTATTTTTTTTTAAATGAAAGCCAACATAAGTAAAAACTGTGATGTCGCCCCTCAAAATCAGGAATAATAGTCAGCATTGAGAGAAGCATAGTTTCTGGAATGAGGGTCTTGAGCCACTAGGATACAGGGTCAAAACAGAATAAAGCATGGGAATAGGAATTACTTTAGAAGAAGCCCAAGTAACATACTAGTATGTGAAAAGAGTATAGTTCCTTAACATTGCAAAGGATTTCTCTTCTGAGGGCAGGAAGAGAGTCTAGAGCCTAGAGCAATTGTATAAAGAACTAAAGCCTGAATCATTTCCATCTACTTTGGTCTTGAAAAGTACACTTTAAATATGTGGATACATACTACAGAATCCATAAAAAATATATTGTAAGCTCATTTAATAAGAAAAAGCAAATGGAAAATAAATTCCCAAAGCCCCTTATACATTGCCACATAGTTAATATCATACATTTGAAGTCTTAGACTTATAATAAAAGCAAATAGTGTTAAAGAGCCATTGGGGTTGCCAATGCATTAATTATCCTGAAACAGAAATCTGATATTTTTGACTATTAACATTTGAAGTGAGCAATTTTTACAGCTAAAGAGAAATTCTCTGTAAAGTAGAACTAAAGACCAAACCACCTTGGTTTTAGCCATGAAGAAAAGGTTAGGGCAGTTAGAAAGTACTTGTGGATTTATTTTTTTTTCTGTAGAAGAAGGATTTTCAGCATTATATTATATTTATTATGATAACCACTATGATTACATTCAACAGATTACCAAAGCCATTAATTGACACTGTGAAAATATATTAAGGCTCTAATAATTATTGTGAAGTGCTTTTCAGTCTGTTCAAATGGGATATGATGAGATTCATCTTGAAGGATAATGCATGAATATATTAATGTACCCACTGACCCTTGGAGGTCTAATAATTGACTGTCACAGCAGGGCTCAGGTTTGCCCTATGAGTCATCAGGAGTTGTAGAAGATTTATGGACGTTTGATATTCCTATCTAAAGTGTATTACCCACTTTGTCATTCTTGGTTCAGGCTCCAGGGGTGAGAATCTCTTCTTAATGTAATATAGGACACTTAAGAGCGCAATTCTGCAATAGCTCGAGGAGCCATGGTTTTATCATGGTGTCCCTCAACCACTGTTCTAGAGTTCAGTGTACAGAAGACTTGGATAGTATGGAATAGAAGCTCTTGTAGGTTATATTTCTGCTCTCTTTTCACTTGGCCCCCACCGCTCTCCTTCAGGCCCTTATCACCCCTCGCCTAATTGATCTTTCTAATTGGTCCCCCTGCCCTGGAGCTCCTTCTCTTCCCACTCACCCTCCACAATGCTGCTCTAGTGACTTTATTGAAGCACATCTCTCACAATGTCCCTCCCCTCCTTACTGAGCCCCGTTAACTCTCTGTGACTTCTAGGAGAAATCCAAGCATCTTGGGCATGCCAAGCCCTTCACAGCCTCACTCCAAGCTCCCTTCTGACTTCTACCACCTTCTCGTGTACTCTAGGGAACAGCACCATTGCCTTTCTTCATGGCACTCGTCCAAGATTCTCCCTCTCCTAAGCCCAAGACTTTCTGCTGTGTCATGTCTGGAATGTACTTTCTCATAGCCTCCGCCTCTTGGAAGCCCAAGCTTCCTTCATGTCTCTGCTCAAACATCATTCCTAAATGCAGGAAGCTTTTCCTGATGACCTCAGCTGCTAGTGCCTACTCCACCTCCCAAAGGGCTGAATTTTGCTTTCTTTATATTTTTGTATATGAAGGTCTTAAAGAAATTTAAGCTAGACTTTGGGGACACTCCCTGCATTTAGAGAATATTCGCGCCTCCTCAATAGATTGTAGGCTCCTAGAAGTCATTTTTTTTTGGCCTCCCCTGTTGCCCAGGATAGTGCCTGGCATGTTGTAGACAATAAATGCTTGTCAAATGATTGATTTGGCTGATGGCATTGACGAATGACTGCAGCCAACGTGGAATGGAGAGGATGAAGCTCTGGAAACGTAGCTGGGCTGGTCCTTGAATGACAGAAGCAGGGCACTGTGACTACAATCATCCACATCCAGGTCATTAGTGCTTCTCCTGGGGCATTTCTAAAAGTGCCTTACCTACTTAAGCAAGTAATACTTGACTGCTTATTGCTAGGCCATCTAGGTAATATTTGGATCTCTAGTGTTTAGCTCATAGAACAATAGTTATGGTAGATAGGTGAGACTGGATTGAGCACTGGTCCTAGAGTCAGGAAGCCCTGAGTTCAAATCAAGCCTCAGACATTTACTGGCTGTGGGACTTTGGATAAAGCACTTTATCTGCCTCAGTTTCTCCAGCTCTAAAGTGAGGATAATAATAGCCTCTGCCTTTCGAAGATCAAATAAGATACTATTGGTAAAGCACTTAGCATAATGCCCGGCACATAGTAGGTACTCTAGAAATTGTCTTTATTATTATCATTATTGGGAATAGTCATGGATCTAGCCCTTCTACATTGGTGAACTGCTTTTGACCGATTGAGCCACACAATGATTCTATTAGGTTTATTGTCATCTTGATTTTAAGATGACAAAACTGAGATTCACAGAGGTTGTCTTGCAGAGATTTTGATAGCTAAGCCAAGTGTGCGACCTAAAATTCGAACCCAACTCTTCCTGATCCCACTTCCAGCACTCACTTTGATCTCTGGAAAACCCAATGGAGACATCCTGATTCCAGCCACACTGAACTGAGGTGCTGAGAAAATCTCCATCAACAAAAATGGGTGATGAAGCGCACTGGCTGAGCCTTAGATGAGAGGAGGGGCTGGCCTCTCCCACGGAGAGCCTCCACTGTGGATCAAAGGCCAGAATCCACCAGGTAGAAGTAACTAGCTGTGAGTTTTCCATATCTCTCCATTACCTTACAGTTTAGAGGGTATGTGCCTGTCTCTGAAATCCTAACAATAATAATGATAATAATAACTAACACTTTTATAGCACCTACTATGTGCTAGGCGCTATTCCAGGTGCTTATCAAATTTTATCTCATTTGAACCTCACAACAGCCCTTGGAGGTAGGTATTAATAGAGCCATATTTTATGGGGAAACTGAGGCAAACAGGGGTTCAGTGACTTGCCCTGGCTCACACAACCAGTAAGTCTCCAAGGCTGGATTTTTTTAACTCAGCTCTCCTGACTCCAGGCCTGTTGCCTCATTCTCAGTAACACTTGGCTGCCCCAGATGAAACATGCTAGTTTGCCTGCTAGATAATCATCTGAATGTTTTGTTCATCTGGGCTTCCCTTCTGACTTTGTGGACTTTTTTAACACTTTCCTATCATTTCCACGTTCTCAGCGGTAAGTGGCATTTTTCCTAGTTGGGCATAGGTTTGGTTGTTTTGGCCTCAGGACAGTTGTGGGTGTGGGTGTGGGTGGGGCTAGGGAGGAGGGCTCAGGGATCTGGCCAAGAAGTTAAAGAAATAAAAGACAGGAAAAGTCAGTGAGAAAGCACATAAGGCTTTTTTCCCCCAAGAGGGAGAAAAGAGTATTGTATATATGCTTCTATAATACTTTCCACCTGAATAATTGAAGTATATCCATAACCATGAATTCAAATTTTTATTCCCATGGCTCCAAGGTTTTTTAGTGTTCTTCTTCACAATGTAGCTGGCAAAGCCAAGTTCTGTTAGAAATCCTTATGGTTTACTGGGCCTGGATACATCTCACTGCAAAGAGGCTCCTGGCCAACGGGTTTTGCAGAATTTGGTTCAATCCAGGATAATTCAATCAACATTTATTAAATGCCTACCATGTGCCATGTACTCTGTGGAATCTGAGAATACAAAGACCAAAATGAAACATTGTGTGCCCTCAGGTAGTTTAAATCCAAACAGAATTATTCTCTTTTAATCAACACATTCTGTGACTTTGGGTTAGTCCCTTAACCTCCTTGGGCCTCAGTTTCCTCATCTGTAAGATGAAGAGGTTGGAATAGATGACCCACAAAAATCTGAGATCCCATGATCCTCAATCCCAGCTACCACTGAACCACTCTTCCCTGTAGCCAAACCTGGATAGGAATTGCAGGAGTGCCTGATGGAAGATAGGAAAGAGGCATCATGCACCTGGGAGCATTATTGTTCACATCCATTTCTGACAGCATCTATGTCAAACTGGAACTTTGGAGTTTTGGTTTGTCGATGATCAAAGGGTTGACTGGTACAAACACCTACTTCCCTGAAATTTATTCCTGTTCTCTTTTACCAGAGCTGTTTTTATTCTTGAGAAATGTGAAAATGTCTCATCATAATCCCTTAAACTTCACACCTTTAATAAGGAAAAGTTGGGCCAGAGTTCCTTTATTATTCCTCATTTAAAAAGAGTAAGTGATAAATTACTTTTCTTCCCAAGCCTGGGTGTGTCAGTTACAAATTCATGATATCTTTGCAGCTTGACAGGCCCTTGCTTTGTGACAGGTGTCAGAGACAGTAGTGATTCAAATTAATACTAAAGGACACTGGCTGAAC
>CM053626.1:329680425-329724367 GCA_028646595.1 Phalanger gymnotis | reverse complement strand
GAAGGAAGGAAGGAAGGAAGGAAGGAAGGAAGGAAGGAAGGAAGGAAGGAAGGAAGGAAGGAAGGAAGGAAGGAAGGAAGGAAGGAAATATAAAGTTTACCTGAAGGGCAATGGAGAAACCTGGTGGTGGGATACAGAAAAGAGGTCATAATGTCTGTTTTCAATTTTGAAAGCCCATCTGGCGGAAGAAGAATTAGGCTTTTTTTCCCTCACATTGGTCCAGAGAACAGAAAGAATTTAGGCGGGTGAATGCTGTTAGAGGGAAAATCAGGCTTCACAAATGGAAGAAAAAAAATCCCTTACAAATGAAGCAATCTCAAATTGAGATGGGGTAATGTGTGAGTAAGTGGTTTCCCACTTCTTGTAAATCTTCAAGCCAAAGCTGAGCAGTGTGGCCGATGTCACGGACAGTGTTGGTATTAGAGTCAGGAAGAGTTAAGTTAAAATACTGCCTTAGAGACTTACTATTTAAACCTGGCTAAGTTTCTTAACTTTCAATCTCAGTTCTCTCATCTATAAAATGGGAATAGTAATGACATCTACCTCATGGGTTTGTGTGAGAATAGAATAAAATAATACCACGTCCAATGCAATATAAACAGCAGTTATCAAGATTGCTTCTTCTACTAGTAAGGTTTGACCTAGGAGGCTGCTAAAGCCTTTCATTTCCGAAATTTTGTGATCCTTTTGGCGGTGAAGTGTCTGAGGGTTTCTCTACCATGTTACCACCTACATTATTCATAACAAGCTCAGTGAAATCGAGTTCACTGGAAAGATGTGTGACTAAAAAAGAAGAGCTAGTCAGGTGGTAAGAGAGACGATCGATCCAAGGGATGGTTCATATGTTCTTCTGTTGTTGTTCAATTATTTAAGTCATGTCTGACTCTTCATGAGCCCATTTGGGGTTTCCTTGGTAAAGATACTGGAGTAGTTGGCCATTTCCTTCCTTACTTGTTTTACAGATGAGGAAATTGAAGCAAACAGGGTTAGGTTACATAGCTAGTAAGTATCTGAGACCAGATTAGAAATCAGTAAGATGAGCCTTCCTGACTCCAGGCCCAGCACTCTGACCATTCCAGCACCCAGCTACCCTCTCCAGGTTCTATTCATTTCCATAAAATGTCAAGAGGTCTAGAGGAAAGCGCTCAGCCCATGTGGTAAAGGCCTTTGGAGAATTAGGCAAGAACCAGCAGAAAAGAAAAGGCACGAATGAGTCGTGAGCTCCCTCGTCTAAAGATCTGAGTAGGAATACATTTTAAAAGCTGCGGTTTTCTTGATTTGAAAAATAAATTTAGAATGAAAAGAAATCGTTCATCACATTAATTCTTTTTAGAAGCATTCATTCCTTAATCAGTTATTGGGCACCTGAATTTAAGGAAGTGAAGCTAGATGGTGGGTAGAACACTGTGCCTGGAGTCAAGAAGATGTGAGTTCAAATCTGGCCTCAGACGCCTGCTAGCTATATGACCCTGGGCAAGTCACTTAACCCTGTTTATCTCAGTTTCCTCCTCTGTAAAATGAGCTGGAGATGGAAACAGCAAACCACTCTAGCATCTTTGACAAAAATCAAAACAAACAGTTTCAAATGGGGTCACAAAGAGTCAGATAGAAGTGAAACCACTGAAAAACAATATTTAAAGAAACTGAAAGAATGCATTCAGCAGGTAAAATTTATGGAGGTCACTTGACATATGGGCCCAAATTTTAGATCCCAATAGGCATCAAGATATCAAAATTGGGATTGTTTATGGCTCACTTGATAATGAAAGAGCAGACACCATTCAGCGATTCTGAAATGTGTACATCAGAAAGCTTGAGAATAAGCCGGAACTCAGAGTCCTATTAATCTTCCATAATGTTTGGTGCTTTTCAGTTAATTCACTTTAACCATATGAGAATTCCAGCATACCACAAGGAGATGAATATTTTTACAAATGGAGTTTTACACGTTGATCCTTTGGAGATGGCACATTTTTTATATCAGGCAGGAAAATGGATCGTGTCTTTGTTAAGATGTCAGAATGTGTGTTCAGTATGTATGGAACGTTCACAGGGCTGAGTGATCATGCAAATCATTTGGCTTTCCCATCTATCAGTTTCTCCAGTTGAGCTATCTTTTCCCCCGAATGAGTTTTCTCAGGGTTGCAACGCTGGATACCTATTTCCATAACTCATGCCAACTCTAGATCTCCCAATTTCTCAGAATTAATAACTCAGTGCTCGTCCTAGAAATAGGAATATTTTGTGCATCTGTGATCACTTTTGTGCCCATTTCCCATTCACTGGAGCAGCTTGCAACCCTTCAACACCTTCTCCTCCTGTGCAGTTTCCTTCCAGGTGCTGCCTTCAATTCCCTATAGAGGATCCATCCTACGCACTGGAAGATTTCCTCTGAGCCTTTTCATGGCCCAAGGGTAGTAGTGGAGGATTTAAGGCATTGATGGGCTGTTTCTCATTCTCACTACATCACTGACCCCCTTACTTTTTCAGGTGTACGTACCCTTGATCATTCCTTCCCCCAGGTGATTGTTGGCTCCATGCCATGGCATGCACAGGCTCACTATGCATCATTCTGTTATCTTTGGAGCAGCCTACAATTTTGGTTAATCTGAGCTGGTATTTTTCAGGCACCTCACTGGAAAATTTTAGTGTTAAAAGGATAGGCTTGTAGATCAGGGAATCCTTGGGATGCCTGCTGCCATCCAGAAGAGCAGCACTTTATTCATTCAGGATAGGAGAAAACAGTGAGGTACAGAGGAAAGAGTTAAGGATTTGGGGGCAGAAGACCTGCATTCTCATTGGCTACCTCAATCAATCCCAAACCCTTGGATTCCTCAACTGCAAAGTGAGAGGTCCATGAGCGACCTTCACTTCTTAAGTTCTGCACTCAGTCTAATGTCCTGATGCAGGTCCTGTGTCACCCAATCCTAGATTTTTGTATTTGGAAAGAGCTTCAGGGACCATATTGTCCAACAGAGGCATGACACGGCCCTCCAGTCTCAGAGATGGTCAGCCGGGGGACCCCTCCATTTCTCTGGGGGGCCTGATCCACTTCTGGAGAATTCTAATGGTCCAAAGGTTGGAGATTTTCTGTTTTGTTTTTGATTTCTCTTGACAAAGAATTTGAATTTGACTCTTTGCAACTTCTACTCGTTGTTCCTGGTTCTAAGCTCTGGGGCCAAACAGGACAGCTCTACATGACAGACTTTCACATACGCCAAGATGGATCTCATCCATCCAAAGTATTTTCATCTTCAAGCAACACAATGCGCATTTCCTTCAGCCATTCACCGTATTCCACGGACGGACTCATGACTTCCACTCAGCTACTTACATTTGAGTGGTTGGGCGTTTCTTTTGAACAATGCGGCATTTCACAGAGGACGCTTCGTCGTACTCTAGGACTGAGTGGGATCAGTGTCATATCACCTGTGAACAGGAAAATTTTAAAGTTATTGCCACCAAAGGGAACTCTGTGGAGGTTATACTCCATGACATTGATGAACCTCTTAGGGATTACAGTTCCTCCATGGAACACCACAGATTATAGCAATACTTCGACACCATGGATTATAATAATAATACTCAACCAATCATTAAGTAAAGTTATCTGCATAGTCACATGTAGAATAGAATGTTTTATGATAACAGTGTATATTTGGGAAGCATTTCGCCTATGAGAAACATATAAACCATGTTTTACAGATGTTTCTTTATACCATGGTTTCTTCTCAAAACATAAATGTAACTCCAACACTGTTGAGATACCTCTGACCACACAAGCAAATTAAATGCAGCCACTGGAGCAGACAAGACGTGCGGCAATGCTCCCAGAGAAGAAAAGTGTGTGCAGGCATCAATTCACAGGTATCAAGATTGGATCATGATATGTAGGCAGAATTCTTTAGTGTTACTTTCATTTGCATTAAGCTGCATCGTTGTAGCGGGGTAACTGTTCTCTTGTTTTTCTTTCTTTACCCTTCATCAGTTCATGGAAGTCTTCCCTTGTTGTGAATTGAGGAAAGCCCTTAAAGTGACATCATGTTCTATGTTAGTTGACTCAAAAAAAATCCACAAAGGACACAGTGGGACTTAATAATATCAACTTTTTAAGTCATTTGTATGATTATACATATGGTGAGTATTCTAGGAAATAATCCTCAAAACTGTCAGTGACCTTGTTATATGTTCTTAGAGGATTCTCATAAACATTTTATGGGCATGAGAAAGTAAGCATATTTATGTGTGATTTTTCTTTCCTTCTTCTTTGTTGTTTCTTTGTTTCTCTCCTTTCCTTCTCTCTGTCTCTGTCTCTGCCTCAGTGTCTGTCTCTCCCTTTTTCTCTCATTCCTTCTTTCCCCCTTCTCTTCCTATTTTTTCTTCCTTTTTTCTTTCTTCTCCCCACCCTTCCCTACCTCCTTTCTCTTGTCCTTCCTTCCATTTTTTTCTTCCTTCTTATCCTGGGCTTTAGCTACCACATTTGTAAACTGTAGAGCATCCAACCCATTAGGTAGCACATAGAAGGCTCTTTGATTACCTCATCACCTTGACCAGTAAAAGCTACTGTACTTTTCCTTTTTCTTCCTCTAAGATGATTACCCTTTCCTCCTCCTGTTCCCATAACCATACTCCATAAGTATTGGCTAAAGGACATGAACAGGTTTTGCTTAGAGTTGAGCAGTTCTAGAGGCACCCAATGGCTCTGTTCAAATATCTTGAAATCTTTCATGTGAATAAGTAATTTCTCTTACTCTGTGTGGTCCCTGAGGGTGAGACTCTAAGCAGTGCTTAGAATAATGATAACATCTAATTTGCATGTTTTTACAGACTGCATTTCATATGCTATTTTACTTTATCTTCACAATAACCTCATGAAGTAAGTGCTACAATTCCTTTTGTAAATGCAGAAACTGAGAAGGAGAGATTTTGTGAAATGCCTGGGCAACAGTTCGTAAGTATCTGAGGTAGTATTTGAACTCAGATCTTCTAGACTCAAAGTCCAGCATTCAATCCAGTACACCATCTTGCAGCCTCACAAAAAGGAGCACAGAGGCAAATTCCAGTAAGATGTATGGAAAATTTTCTTAATTATTTTGTCTGTAGCTAAGGCAGTGGGCTGCCTCAGTTGGTAATCAGTTCCATCTCACTGGAAGTCATCAAGCAAAGCTATGGGGTCACTTGATGACGTGAAGTACAGTGGGGTTCTTGGCCCATTATTGATGTGCCTCAAGGGCCGCTGTGGTGCCCTCAACCACTGAGATTTTGTGGTTGTTTATGTCATTCCTTCTAAGATGCCATTTGTGTCCAAAGAAAATTGCTCTAACAAACAATCTGAGCAGGTCTTCTTCTCTTCCCAGCCCCAGAATTCTGGGAATTTTTACAATTGGGTAATTGAACACTGTGATGGGCTCCATCTGAATAAAACAAAACCAGATTGCCTTGAGAGAGACAGGCGTTTAATGAGACCTAGAAAAGATATAGATTTAACAGGAAAATTTCTAGATCAATACTAAACATATAAATATATTAAAATTGCTTTTGATAAGTTAAGAATACAATTTTAACACAAATCCTAAAGTTGTCAATGCATTCACTTGTCCAATTTTGCAACACCCTTCTGCCATCTTGTAGGTTTCAGTCCGTCTGATAACGGTACTGATTACAACCCATCATCAGTTTTCATTCTGTGTACTTGAGACTTTTCTCCATCATCATCAATAAATCTTGCAGGTGGGACCTAGCCAGCATGCGGAGGTGGGAGGGAGCAGCTTCTTCCAGGGCTTTGATGTCACCTAAATATCCATCTGTTTGTCCTCATTCTTCTTACATGGTTGGGTCACCACCTATTCTGGCAAATCATCCATTAGCATCATTTTTGAATGTGAAATCCATGGCTTTCTCTGTAAGTTCAGAGATGGAGGGCCTGGAAGTTAGGGGAAAATGGGATGAAAGATGGGTTAGAAGACTTGTTCAGTTCCTACAGTTTGATTTTCTGAGGCGGGGGAGATTTGTTAAAGGGATAGTTACTCTCTCCATGTATTTATGATGATTGCCCTGTACAGTATGCCTACAGTTAGTTCATTCCTTTTTTATGAGCTCCTTACTTTTTTATTATCATGCTTTTCCTTTCTGCTATAAATTGTTAATTATTACCTCAATGACACGGAGGGAGAAAAAAAATATCTATTGACTGTCATTGTCCAACTACTACTTATGAAGATTTACTCTAGTCAGAATCCTACCACACTCCTCTCTGGGCATAAACCATGACAAGGTTGTGAAAGCTAGAAGAGTGGGAGGTGGGTGGGTGGGGCAAAGCAAATGTTTGGTCTTAGAGGCTTCAAGGAAAAAAAGGAAGTGCAGGCCTTAGAAATAATTATTCAGGAGCCTGAAAATTCAGTCACTTAAGCTCAGGACTCATCATTTAGGTCAAAGTTCACACTAATCAAATAACATGGCCATCATTTACACATCAATGAGGGAGCTAAACTATTGTCACAGCTTAGCTAAATAAATGTTGAATAAAGAGCCCACAGTGACTGAATGACATTTGGGTACAGTTTATTTGAACAAAGCAATACCATCTTCTTGTTTGAATCTTCAATCTCCAAATATAATTCAACAACAATAAAGCACATGGGCAGCTAGGTGCCACAGTAGAGAGAGCACCTGGCCTAGAGTCAGGAGGACCTGAATTCAAATGTGGCCTCAGACACTTACTAGCTCTGTGACCCCCAGGCAAGTCACTTAATCCTGTTTACCTCAGTTCCTCATCTGGAAAATGAGCTGGGTAGGGAAATGGAAAACCACTCTAGTATCTTTGCCAAGAAAGCTCCAAACAGAGTCACAAACAGTTGGACAGGACTGAAATGATTTAACATACATAAAGCACATAATTAAAATATTAATGTAAATAATGTTTAATATTTAAATATTAATATTTAACATTAAATTACATGTAAATATTGTCAACTTCAGCGGAGTTTGATTTAAGAAAAGACAAATGAAATTAGGTTGTGTCCACGTTTTAATTTCTCTCAGACTGGCGAAATATATTGCATGGGAGTGGCATTTCAGAATTGGGACCCCCAAAGGGTGCCAGTCCAGAATTGGCTCAATTTAGGGTTGGGGATACAGAGTTATATGCCCTTCAAAGAATATGTGTTCCCAAAGGGTGCCAATCAACTCTGGTTGTCACACTGTGATGTGGGCTATATTAAAATGAAGGTCTTGGGGTAAGTCACTTAGGTCACTTAATCCTGGTCAAAAAGACATCAATTTCCATATCACCTGTCTTGACAATAGGGAGGATTCAACATTTTCCCAGACCTGCCTGGGTGACACAATGAGCAGGAGTAAAGCCATTAGATTAGATCTTAATGTGATTTTTGAAGAAAGGGAGATGGGAGAAGCTCTGAATCCTCGAAATAATGATTACTAAGAAAAATTATTTGTTATAACATTAATATTGAATTTTAAATAACATTTAAAATTAAACATTTAATAATAATATTTAATCACATGATTAAATCAACAATAATACTACTGATAATAATTCATGCTACACTAGAAGGAGAATAGGATGGTCCCGGAGGCATGATGGAAAAGTTGCTGGATATCTATAGTCATATGAAAACAAATGCTCTAAATCACTATTGATTAGGGAAATGCAAGTTAAAGCAACTCTGAGGTACTACCTCACACCTATATGATTGGCTAATATGACAGAAAAGGAAAATGATGAATGTTGAAGAAGATACAGGAAAATTGAAACACTAATGCATCATTGGTGAAGTTGTGAACTGGTTCACCCATTCTGGAGCAATTTAGAACTATGCCCAAAAGACTCTAAAACTGTGTAGTATATACCCTTTGATCCAGCAATACTGGTCCTAGATCTGTATCCCAAAGAGATCATAAAAACGGGGAAAAGGACCTATGTGTGCAAAAATATTTATAGCAGCCCTTTTTGTGGTAGCAAAGAATTAGAAATTGAGAGGATGCCCATCAACTGGGGAATGGCTGAACAAGTTGTGGTATTTGAATGTAATACGACACTATTGTGTGATAAGAAATAACGAGCAGCTGGATTTCAGAAAAAATCTGGAAAGACTTACATGAACTGATGCTGAGTGAAGTGAGCAGACCCAAGAGAATATTGTACACAGTAACAGTAACATTGTGCTGTGATCAGCTATGATTGACTTAGCTCTTCCCAGCAACACAATCATCCTAGATGGTTCCAGAAGACTCATGAGGGGTAAATGCTAACCACATCCAGAGAAAGAGCAATTGAGTCTGAATGCAGATTGAAGCGACTACTTCTATTTTCTGGTTTGATTTTATGGTTTATCTCTTTTGTTCTCATTCTTCTTTCATATCATGGCTAATGTGGAAATATGGTTCCATGACTGTTCATGGATAACCTATATCAGATTACTTGTTGTCTTGGGGAGAGGGAAAGGAAGGAAGGGAGGAAAAAAATGGAACTCAAAATCCTATAAGAATGAGCGTTGAAATTTATCTTTACATGTAATTGGGGAAAAAAATGAAATGCTATTTACAAAAAAGAGAAACACTTCAATAAAAAAGAAAGAAAGAAAGTTTGTTGGATAGAGAACCTGGCAGAGGAACTTTGTTCCACCTCCCTTTATTTGTAAGACTTTGGGCAAGTATCTTTAGTGCCCCCTTTTCATTGCTGCTACCTCTCCTCCATAGAATTAAATATCCTTGTGGATGTTTCCTGGTCTAAGCCTGTAGTCTTATGCTATTGAAAGTCAAATGTTTTGCTCAATAGCACATGCAAATTACTAGCAGTCCAGTTACATGTTATGTAATCCAACTTACATAAAGCATGATGAAAGGAACTAGTTCCTTCATCCCACCCTCTTTTCCTTCTTCCTTCTTTCTTCTTCCTTCCTTCCTTCCTTCCTTCCTTCCTTCCTTCCTTCCTTCCTTCCTTCCTTCTTCCCTTTCTTCCTCCCTTCCTTCTGCCTTCCTTTCCTCCCTTCCTCCCTCCCTTTCCTCCCTTCCTCCCTCCCTCTTTCCCTCCTTCTTCCTTCCTTCCTCCCTCCTTCCTTCCTTCCTCCCTTCCTCCCTTCCTTCCTAAGTGTGATTTCATTACTACAAAGAAGTCCTGGGGAGGAAATTTCCTCTACTAATTCAAGTCACAAGTCAGCATCTGCTATACTCTAGCCTTAGAGAGTTGCCTGGAACCCAGAAAGGTTAAGCAATTTGCCCACAGTTGCCCAGCCAGGATGTATCAGAGGCCAGGATTGAACCCAGGTCCATTGACTCTAAAGAGAACCCCTTTCCCACTCAGCAATGCTGCCTCAGGAATATTGAGATGCAAATGAACATTCCAAAATCAATCAGCCACTGTTCTCCAGGTGCTAATGTTCCACTCGTGGAAGGCAATGTGTTTACATGTGAATGGACACAACTGTATAGAGGAAACACAAAGCATTTTAAGATTGCAAAATCCTAAAAATAGACTAGAAGAAGCCTTTTCCTTCTTGGATTTCACATCACACTTTGTTGTCATCCTCTTAAAAACCCAGGATATTCATTTTGCATCTCATGTATTCAAGTGCCTATCATCTTTCCTCAAGGACATTTTAAGTTTCTCCAGTAAAGGGATTGTCACCCAGCACCAAACACATTTCTTATTAAGCCAGAACCTGAGCATCCTTAATCTCTTAACATTTCTCAAAGCTGGGAGAAAGGTCAAAAAAGGCTTCCTGCGTGTCATGCAAACCCCTTTTGATGAATGTTGCTGTTGTTGGTTCAGTCATTTTCATTACGTCTGACTCTTTGTGACTCTATTTGGGGTTTTCTTGGCAAAGATACTGGAGTGGTTTGCCATTTCTTTCTCTGACTCATTTTTATAGATGAGGAAACTGAGGCAAATAGGGTTAAGTGACTTGCCCAGGGTCACAGAGATAATACAGGTCTGAGACTGGATTTGAACTCAGGTCTTCCTGACTCCAGGGCCCACACTCTATCCACTGAGCCACCTAGTTTCCCCCTTTGATGAATATAAGGTTGGACAGGCATAGTTAAGTTATTACCATAGATAAGTTATGTATCACAGGCAGAAACATGTGGTGAAGAAAGTGATAGATTTGTAATCACGAAGTTCTGGTGTCAAATTCAGAGTCAAACACCCACTAGCTGCATGACCCTAAGCTAGTCACTTAACCTTGGTCTGCCTTGGTTTCTTCTGTAAAGTGGGGAAAAAATAGCAGCTACTTTTCAGCATTTTTGTGAGGATTAAATGGGAAAATATTTGTTAAAGTGTTTTGTAAATCTCAAAGTGCTGTAGAAATGGATGCTATTATTAGATCCCAGATCCTTTGATGAATTTAATTTGCCCTTTTGGAAGCGTTTTAAGGCCTTATGGAAGTCTAGCCTTATATGTGTCTGATATATTGGGTGGGGAAGCATATTGGATACCTATTGACAAGTTTACACAGCTGGTCGTCCATCCTTCAACAATGAATTGAAAGCTGGCTGTTTAACTGGTTGTTGTGATGGTTGCCATAGAAATAGCAATCAATCGATCAAGAAGCATTTATTAAGCATTTTCAATGTGGCAGGCACTGTGCTGTGTCCTGGGCATACAAATGCCAAGAATTCACTGCTGTCTCCTCTCAGAGCTTCCCCTGGAATGAGGTAGATGGAAAGGGCTTGGATGATGCAAGAAACATTTGCTAGTTAAGGAGAAGGAGATAAAGAATTTATATAAAGATAATATATATGAATAAATAGAAGATAGTTAAAATAGAATGCCTCCTATGGCTTGAAACAGACATAGTAAAAGAAGCGACAATTCCTTCTCGTACCTAAAAGCATGACCTATTTATGACACTGCGAATGCTATATACGTCCAATAAGTTCCTTAAGAGTTCAAATATCCATGATTTTCTGGAAGCAATTTTCTAGCTGCTCTCTCCCTTATGGAATGACACTTCACCACATTACACTACATGGTTCCATGAGTTGTTCTGGAATCACTTTGTGGCTGTCTCTCGATGAGCCTCAGTTAGACTGATCTCAAGGTAAGAAATGTACAATTCATCAAATGCTCCATATTAACAAATGAATAAATGAACGAATAAATAAATAAAACCAACAGTAACCTCCCCCCCCAAAAAAAAACTCTGTAACTTGTAAAGACCTCCTAGAACTTACTTTTCAAAATCAGAGCCTTCTATAATCCTGACCATTCTGGTGGCAAAATAAGGCACTAAGAAATTGGAAGAGGACTTTATTGAAAGGTCTGAGAAATGTTTATTGGCAATTGTTCTGAATCTTTATTCCAGGACATACCAATCCACACCTACATCCACCCAAACATTTGTGTACAATATATCTTTATACGATTATAATTCACATACATATACATGTAAATCTATGTATATATGCATATATACACATATGAATGAAAGAAATTAATGGAACTTTTTGTCAATCAGTTGAATGTGGAATTCTTAAAGAAAAAATTCTTTTAATTTGAAAGGTAAAAATACATTCTGAAAACGGTTCGTAAGTTTATTTTTTTACCACATATATGCACATGTATAAACTTCTTACTGTTAAATGTTCAAATGTTAAATATTCAAATCTCATGGATGGTGCTGAAAACTTTAATAGGTCATTTGCATGGCACCAGTATTTTCATACGGGTCACCCTTTCAATCAGTTAGCAAATTACAAGCCCCACCACAAGTCCATAAACAATATCACAGTAAACATTCCAGAAGTATTCAATTGCACTAAAGTAATTAGACATCTCTAAAAAGAGGGAAAACTCTTTTTTTTCTGTCGTATTTTCTTGCATTATAAGGATGATCTGGATTGCTTTGTAGAATATTCATGATAAAAGGTTTCCAGGATTGATTAAATGCCTCTGTTTTGCTTTTGCTATTAATCAAATGTGGCGACTGTTTATTCTTTTGGATAGTGGCAAGGAAATGGAGACTGTTCCTTACATATTATAAACAGTCAGTAGAATGCTAGGTTAGTGATGCAAAGGTTTTGTATTGGAAGTATAAATGGAGAAATATATTGGTAGTCCTGATTTTGTGAGTGAGCATAACTCTCCAAACTGTAGACCACTGGCATTGACATGCTAGCCACAGTTTTCAGTGATATTTAAACAATGACTTCAGTGAAGATAAATAGGCCTTTGAATTTATACACACACACATCCACATACATATATATGTATATATAATGGTAATATATTATATATTTCATAAGAATTTATGGATTTGGATGGTTATAATCATGTGAAATGATATTATTCCACATGGATTCGAGCTCAGAGTTCTAATCACAATGACTCAATAACTACTATAGCTTTTATTTCAATAGCTCTTCCATATATCTCCTATTTTCCCACCATAGGCATATGATAGAATGGGCATTAGCATAAAAGTATCGTTAGAATGTAGAAAACATGCTATAGCCCACATGGCAGAAAGCTTGGATCAGATGATCCTTACATTTTTCAATAATATGACTGGAAAGGAAGTGGGTTGATCACGGCCAGGAGTGAGTAATAATTTGTGGGTTGTGCTAATATTCATGAATTAGCAGAAAATGAGAGTGGGGCCTCCAATGCCGTATGGAGACTTTTTATAGAGAATTTGTGAAAAGTCACAAACATGAGCTACAAATACGTGTATGGTAGAGGGGGTTCCCCTATCAAGGAAATCACTGATCTATAAAAGTACCACGGAGAGGCAGCCAGTGACAGAGAAAGGACAAAGACTACTGATGGTACACTCACCTAAAAGTGACAAGAAGACAGTCTTTATCACACAGGATTAACCCATTCTTTTTTTTAGTAGAAATGGTAAAATGTGAATGAATCCTAAGGTTTGCAAGGAATGAAGGGATTCCCTCTTTTTAGAGGTCTTATGCAGAGGTTGGAACGTGAGTTATTGGGTATGTTACAGTTGTGATTCCTTTCATGTATAAGTTGGATTAGACAGCCTATAAGTTTCCTTCCAACTCTCAAATTCTATGGTTCTATTTAGCATCTGATCCAGTGGGCTCAGTATCCATACCAGTGAACTCATACATCAATTAAGTTGTCAAGTATGGTGTATTTTTGTATCCCTGGTTTTTAGCACAGTGTCTGGCACTAAGTTCTTAATAAATGTTTATAGATTGATTGATTGCAAATCACTTTTTAAAGACACATATATTTTCTAATTAATTAATTTTAACATTCTTTTCATTTTTAACTTTTAAATTCTAAATTTTCTTTTTCCCTCCCACTCCTCCTCTACCCACTGAGAAGATAAGCAATATGATATCAATTAGACATGTGAAATCAGGCAAAATTTATTTCCATATGAGCCATATTACAAAACTAAGCAAAAATGAAAGAAAAAGAGAGAGAAAGGAAGTAGGCAGGGTGGAAGGAAGGAAGGAAGGAAGGAAGGAAGGAAGGAAGGAAGGAAGGAAGGAAAGAAGGAGCAAGGAAGAAAGGAAGGAAGGAAAAGAGGGAGGAAGGAAGGGAGTAAGGATAGATGGATGGAAGGAAGATAAGAAAAAAGGAAGGAAGGAAGGAAGGAAGGAAGGAAGGAAGGAAGGAAGGAAGGAAGGAAGGAAGGAAGGAAGGAAGGAAGGAAGGGAGGGAGGGAGGGAGGGAAGGAGGGAGGAAGGAAAGAAACAAAAAAAGTTATACTTCAATTTATACTCAGAGTTCATCAGTTCTCTCTCTGGAGGTAGATGACATTTTTTCATCATGAGGCCTTTGGAATTGTCTTAGATCATTGTATTGATCACAGTAGCCAACTCTTTCACACATGATCATCATTAAAACCTTCCTGTTACTGTGCGCAATGATTTCTGGGTTCTTATTTCACTTTCATCAGTCGTATAGGTCTTGCCATGTTTTTGGTTTGTTTTTGTTGTTGTTGTTTTTGTTTTTCATTTGTTTGTTTTCCTGAAAAGGCCTATACATATGTGCAGAGATAGACTGTTTTAATGTAGTTTTTAAGATATAGGGTTAATTTATATCGATGATTATAACCCTAAAGCTAACCCTAATTAATTATTTTTAGAGAAGAATCATGATGATACTTATGTCGAAATATGTTTGTAATTCATGCCCTCAAAACTATATTCTGTCTATATACCATGACTGAAATTCAGCATTTCCCTAGTCTATTCACCACAAGTAAATTAGAAGAATTGAGCTTTAACTTCTGCCAAATAACTCCAGCCATAGAGTCAGAGGATTATTTGATTAAGAACTAGAAGAAACACGAGCTGTTGTTGAATACAAATGCCATAATGAGCAAATGAAAACTGCAAAGTAGTCAGACAAGGAGAGAAAACAGTAGGACATTCTGATTCAGACACTGCCTCTTTTAATGTACTTAAATTCCCATGATATTTCTGGCTGCTATATTGTACGGTTGACTCTTGTAGGACTGATATTCTACCAAAACGTGGAGATCATTTTTAACTGAATTGTTGTCTAGCCACACCTCTGTCATATTTTATCATGTGGTTGACTGATTAAAACCAAGATATTACCTTAAACCCTATTAAGCACCATCTTATTAGATTAAGCCCTAAGCTCTAGGCCAGTGGTTTTCAACCTTTTTTCTTTTCTTTTTTCTCTATTTTTTTCTTACCACAGAGTCCTGAGCCTCATGCATGCCCAGGTCATTTCAAGTCTTACAATATAAGGGAGATTCATACATGTGCATGCAGATGTAAGCCTAAATTCATTACAAATGATTATGTACCTAGCTGAATTCCCCCCAACACCCTCTTTGAGAAAACAATACTCAAAGCTATCAGGAATTTCTTGGATTACAATTCAATTCCTCAGCATGTGAGCTATCCCTTCCCTAATTTATCTCATCTGTAGTTCTGAAGTATCATTCGTGTCCGTGTCCAAATTATCGACTTCTTTTTTTCTTTTAAATGACAAATAGCGCGAGGCTAAAGACAAATCGGTGGCATACTTTGCTAAAGACATCATCTCTGCTTTCACAACTGATCTTTTGATAATATGGGTTTTTGGTCTTCTCTCATTGCTGTAGGAATATTTCCTACCTCTGAATTCCAATGTGATGTCATAGAACTGTGGAATAAAAGAAAAGATGGACAGACATACAGAGACAGAGAGACAGAAACAAGACACACACACACACACACACACACAGATTAAATGCTTGAAGGAACTAAGCATTGTGTCAAGTTTTGAGGAAAAAATAAAATGAAAATACAAAAGTGAGACAGCCCCTGCCCTCTAGGAACTCATATTCCCAGAGTACGGGGGAGGGACAGTATTACAAATAGAGAAATGGAGGCTGGGGAAGAGTTACAGTCTAGGAATCTTAGATGCATGAGCAGAGGTCTAGGGGACTTGATAATTGAGCCCTTTTCCCAAAATCACTGGCAGCATTGATTCATTTATGGGAGGTTATATTGTGAAGAAAGGATAAAGATGTTGGTACAAATGCAGACGACAAGGAGCTAGCCAGCCAGCATGAAAGTGGCCGGCTAGATAGATATGAACCATGGACTGATTGGTTTGGAGCTGGTTAAATTTAATGGTCTATGTTAGTCTTTCCTTATTCACTCACTCACCCATTAGACTATCTCAGCCTCATGGAAGGAGCTTCTATGCCAGGGCTTGGCCTCTGAATATCAAGAGGGTTCAGTGTCAGAGACTGTAAAGAGCACGGCCAGGGTGGCAGCTAGCTGGATGCAAATTATTTTCTGCTGGGATGTGAGCTGGCTGGATATGGGGGGGTGGGGGAGGGCCCTGTGAGGACTTGGACTCAGTTACTTGCCTCTTAGCCCTGGTGAGTTCTCTGGCTGGGGGCATTCAGGTCCTTGGGATATCAGAGGAGTACAGTGGCTAGACAGAAGTGAGGGAACATGGCAAGAAGGTGGCCCGTATTCTTGCTGCATGACTGAAATTACATGTTAAAGGTCTCCCAACTTAAGTGTCTAATTTTACAAATATGTGAAGATGTAGAAAGAGGTCATTATTTGCTCAAGGTCACAGAGGCCATAAGTAGTGTAGGAGCTAGGGATATTGTCAGTTCCTTTGACTCCAAACCCAAAGTTTATTCCACTGCCTCTCTATGTGTCTTTGCCATTCAGAAAATGTTATTTCTTTTCTTTTTTTAATGTACATGTTCCATTTTCCCAATCACATCGCAGAGTTTTTAGCAAAAGAACATGTTATCCCATTTTGTTTCCCTACAACATGGCAGCAAAATGCCCAAGAAGGAACTCAATAAATGTTAGCTGATGACAATTATGAGAATTCCCTTCTATATAACAAATCTCTCTATATGGAATTTGTTTGCTACACTGCCTTTTACTGTGAATCGTCAAGAGTCTGTCATAGTATTGGGGGTCACAGATGGAAAATGAGCTCAGTCAGATTTAGGAATATAGGATACATTCTTTAAATACACACTTAAAGTAAAATCAATAGCTTGTGAAGGAAAAGTGGATGATAACTCCATATCATTTCAAAATAAATTCCTAGAAACCGAAGAACAAAGTCCCAGAAATCTTGGCGATGGCCGTGTGAGGTCGATATGAAGTAAAATTTAAAAGGAGCAAGTTTTAATACCGCCTTGACTTGCTAAATTTTTCAATGACTTCTTTAACACCTCAGATTTTTCAGGCAAAGTAATTGCTTACGGCTTCTTTTTTATACCTTTGACAAATGTAGTCATTAATGACCTCTTTCTAGACATGCTCAGCACTATAAAACATGCTAAACTGTATTTACATTTTTGTGACGCTATCTTTGGACTTATGACAAAGATCAGGCTGCATAATGGCTCATGGGCTAGCTGGATGGTACCTTAGAAGTCAATTAATCCCACATAGGGATCTCTGCTAGGAGAGGAAACAGGCTCAACAAAGGAACACGTTTTTCTTAGTATCATATTCACCATGAGAAGCAGAACTAGGATTTGAATCCATGTCCTGTACCTCCTCTCCCACAGCTTCCCTCTTCATCTCTGGTCTTGCCATAAGTCCAATTGTATCAGTGTTTTGTTAATATGTCCTTTTTTTGCAAGCTCAAAAGTCTTTAGGGCCAGTACGATACAAGCATCTCTCCTTGACTTTTCTTGATAAATTTCCTCTAAAAGTTAATCTGGGAGGACTTGGAGTATTCTGAACTGACCTTTGTGGTAAACTTCATTCCAAGTAGACAGTATGATCTAAACCAGGGGTAACAATCTGTGCTCCATGGGCCAGTTGGGTGCTCTAGTTTAGCCAACTTCTTTAGGCCTCTAAGTCATGTTTTTAATGCATAAAATTAAGTGCTAAGATTACAAATTAAAGCAAATTCATTTAGTTATCTATCATCTATCTAGTTTTCTTCTGCATCATCACCGTCGCCACCACCACCATCATCAATCTGTGTATATGTCTATATACCAAATTCACAGAGCCCAGGTTAAGAACTCGTAATCTAAAGTGAAGGGCATCGAAATGGGAATCATTCAGCCTGGATTCTAGAGCTTCTCTCTACTACTAATACATCATGTAATAAAAATGTCACTAAAATAATAACTCACATGTATAGAGTGTTTTAATGTTGACAAAGCACATTCCATAAAACTGCCTCCACTATATCTCAGCAATGAAACAGGTTAACATTGCACAACGCACCCCCAGGGGCCAGGAACTTCATTGTGCTCAGTGAGTCTGCAATCCCCAGGCTGCTCCAGCTGCCTCTGAGGGCTTGGAGACTGACACTAACATAAACAGTGGACAGAGTTACTTAATATAATGAATAATTAACTTACTACAAACAAACACACATTTCTACATTTGATTATTCTTTTTTTTCCTATAAAAACCAATCATTGCAATAACAATATATTCATTCAATGAACATTTACTGCTTTCTAGATGTATTATGGTGGGAATTCTTTGTCAAGAATAGTTTGAACTAGCTTGCAATTGACTGACCTTCCTTAAAACAAAACAAAACAAAACAAGAGAAAAAACCCTCTTATTCCATTATTTTTCTCACAAATATAATTCCTAAGTTGACTATCAAAGCAGCTCCTTGGAATACACAGAGTGTTCAGATCAAAGAAAGATGTTTGACCTTTCACTATAGACATTTTAGAAGATTTAAAATTGAGTTGCATGGTGTATTTTGTATCTCTAAACTCAAATAATCTAAAACTAATATTATGTATTGATACCACTTACAGATAAATAAATATGCCATGAAAATCACTATTAAAAATTATATTCTGTGTATTCCTCACCAGCCTATCTTCTCCCTAGGAAGCCCAATGATAGGAAAATAGGTGAGATCCACATACTTTTCTCCTTCAATATTTACCAATTATAAATCATTATTTGTTTAGGTAAATAGCTAGCTTTATTTGTTGTTATGGATGAGTGATTTTAACCACCTTCTTAAGGGTAAATAATACTTCATAAAAACACTACCATGATGGCTCAGCCTGGCTTTGATGGAATTCTGGGTTCCCACTGACTATGTGAGAAGAGGAAAAGGTCTGGGTCATCTTAAGTAGAAGCTAGAAAGACTTAAAATGTGGCAACGAACTGTGTATTTCTTGTTTGAGAACTGTACTCATGAACTCTACTAAAGCTCATCAGAGGTAGATTGATACATGAGAGAGAGAGACAGAGACAGAGAAAGAGAAAGACAGAGAGACAGAGAGAGAGACAGAGAGAGGAGACAGAGAGAGAGAGAGAGAGAGAGAGAGAAGAAGAGAGAGGGAGAGAGAGAGACAGACAGACAGACAGACAGACACAGACAGAGAGAGATGGAGAAACATTTTTGGGTTTTTCTTTTGGCCATAGAATCTTGCCATTGAATGAATGAATGAAAATTGATTTATTAAATATTTACTTTGTGACAAAAGCTTTACTAATCGCTGGTCTAACAATAATAACAATTAAAAAAAGAAAATTCCTCCTGTCTTTAATGGACTTGCATTCTAATAAGTAATGATACTTATAGGAGAGATGTAGCCAGGGAGATAATGGAATCTATAGTGAGTGCCTCACATTGCTGAATAGTGGAAACTGTCCTGACATTCTCCTTGTAGCTGTACGACCTCTAGCAAGCCATATAATACCTCTGGGCCTCAGTTTCCCCATCTGTAACAGGAAGGAAATGCAACCATATACCTTTAAGATTCATTCCAGCCCTAAATCTATGACGATATGGTGGAATTAGCTGATGATGATGATAAATCATGGTAATATTGCTATAATTATATGACACAGTCCTTCTAGAAATGTACTGGAAGTCTCAACTTCACACTAATCTGTTCTTACATTAGTACATCTGGAATGTTGTCAGCTAGCTTTCTGTTTTCTGCATCATTTCCTCAGAAAGGGCTCACTGAAGCACGTACTTGTGATCATAGGTCATAGATTCACTGATTTAGAGCCACAAGAGACCTTAGAAATCATCGAGTCAATTCCTTAATTTACAGAGGAGGAAACAGGCAGCGAGAAGTTACTTGCCTTGTCCAATGTCATAGGCATAAATAGGAAATTCTTGTTGAATTCTCCTGAAGAGTTGTAGTCGTAGATTTCATCTTAAAGAATGGATTATTTTGAGTTTCCTAGCAGAAGTGATAAATGTATTTATGTACTTTAAGGGGAAGAGAAGGAAGGGAAGTCATTATATACAAATCAGTACTACAGGCTGGATCAGTTCAGAAATATAAAAGTATAGCATCCCCCCCCCCAAAAAAAAACAACACCTCAATGATCACAAGTTGAAAATGAATACTTAAGCATTTCCCACAGTGTGATAGGGTTTTGTGTTAAATTCTATTCTTTGGATAAACTCTTAATGCACACTTAACACGGCTTCACGCTATTAAAGGAGTATAGCAATTGCTCAACGTATAGCAAAAGGATCTGGCTTCCAAGTAGCCATTTAAGACTGTGGGGGCTCAGGATTGAAAGTTCATCCAATGAGTGTTGCTCCCTACAGAACCGCTAAGGAACTAAATCAGATAATTGAAGGATAAGGATTGATTAGTAACTATGGTTGTGATTCTTTTCTTCCTTGCTGACAGCAGCAGCCACTAAATTATATAGTTAAGGCACAATAGAACAAAGGTATTGTTTAAGGCTGTGTAACAAAGACCTTTTAATGTAATATATTAATGGAAATCTAAAAAGAAATCCCTCCCAGGAAAATCTCAAACAAGCCAAAGAAAGGCCATTGGTGTTCCAAGTGAAAATTATGAGAGACCATTTAGTGCCATTGGATTCATAGGCTCCCAGTTCAAGAGCTGGAAGGAAACTGAATCCACCTTGTCAAAAACAGAAACACTTCTAAAATTTTCGTATTGATTAAAAAGATAGGATTTCCATTTCAGGGGAAACTGGGGGTCGGCAAGAGAACTTTGATATTTACTGAATGCAATCCATCCCACCTCTTGTAATTGGGATATATTTACATAATGTAAATGAGTGAAGGATTCAAGATTGTTTCAGCGTAGTATGACAACTCATTCCATCCGAGCATATTACAATATTTCTATGCTTTAATGCGTAAATACTGGGGAGCGGTCTGAGACCCACAGGGAAGAAGTGATTTGTTTGGGCCCACAGAGCTACGTTTCAGAGGGAGATTCTGAGGCTGGGTTTTTTAGAGTGCAAATCCAGAATTCGACTCACTTGCCCTATTGCCTCGGTCAGTACAAACCAAACAGATTCCAATTGTAGCCATATTCTTTAAGGAAATATCAACCTTATATATTTCCAGAACATTGCAAGATCCCTGAAGTGGTTTTTTTCCTTCCCACTCTCCACCCACCCCTGACTCATCAGCAGTACCTATAGTCGTGACTTTACTGTGATTGATGTTGGCAGTCCGTTAACATGAAGAGTTAAGTATCCTGAAAGATGAATTATTGCAAAACTCAACGAATGAATTCCCGAACTCTTTTACCCTCAATATCAGACCGAGTCCTTTTTCCCATAGCCAATTTGTGATCATCTTCTGCATAGGGACCTTCTGTTGACTTTGGAGGAAGTCTTTGCAAATACTCTTGGACTTGAATACTAAGCTACCATACAGAATGAACCAGGATTTCGCAGAAAAAAAAAATGTTAAAAGTGAAATATCTAAAGAATGAAAATGCTCAGCATCTAAATTAGGTTTTACTTTTTTCTATTTTTAACACCAAAATCTCATCAATTTAACAAGTCCCTCCCACCCCACCCCCACCCCCACTGCTGGTACCTTCCCTCCCACATTATCTCCTATTGACGGTGTATCTCTATCCTATATAACAAGGTCTTCCCCTATCAGGACGTGAGCTCCTAGAGAACTGGGTGCCTGTTTTTGCTTTGCATTGGATCCCCAGGGTCCAGCCTGGATCGAGGGCTTCACCAATGTTCCTTGACTAGCTGCCATTAAACACTTGCTATGTAGCTGACACCGTGCTAAAGGCTGATGATATAAAAGGCAGAAGCAAAATAAAATCCTGCCTTCAGGGAGCATTCATTCTAATGAGGTAGATGACATGTACATTATAGTTAGAGGCAGCTGGTGGTGCCCAGAGCACTGGGCCTAGAGTCAGGAAGAGCTGAGTTCAAATTTGACCTTAAACACTTTTGCAACCCTGAGTGTGTTACTTCACTGACTTAACATTTATCTGCCTCAATTTCCTTAAATGTAAAATGGGAATCATGACAGTGCCTACATCCCACGAATGTTGTGAGGATCCAGGGAGGTAGCAGTGAGGCAGCTAGGCGGTGGCACAGTGTGAGCAGTGGGGCATCTGTGTGGTACAGAGGACAAAATGGCAGGGTTTGAAGTTGAGAAGATTCATCTTCCTCAATTAAAATCTGGCCTCAGGCATTTCGTAGCTGTGTGACCCTGGGCAAGTCACTTCACCTTGTTTGCCTCAGTTTCCTCAACTATAAAATGAGCTAGAGAAGGAAATGGAAAACCACTCCGGTATCTTGGCTAAGAAAACCACCAACGGGGTCTCAAAGAGTGAGACACAACTGAAACAAATGAACAACATAATAACGTTTGTACAAAGCCCTTAGAACAATGTCTGTCTCACAGTTGGCAACATACAAATGCTTATTCTTTTTGACCCCACTTGCCTGGCACATAGCATGCCAGGACCTTCCACCCTATTATCTCCCCAAGTCTACCCAAGCTTATATTCATGGTTCCATCTATCCATCCCACCCTCTGCCATCTCCTTTTCCTTTTGCCTTCAATCTTTGCCAACATTAGGGCTTCTCCCAATGAGTCTCATCTTTTCATAATGTGGCCCAAGTATTTAAGCTTTACCTTCAGTATTTGACCTGCCAGTGAACAGCCCAAATTAATTTCTTTAAGTATTGATTGATTTGATCTCCTTGTCCAAGGGACCCTCAAAAGTCTTCTCCAGCACCACTATTCGAAAGCATAAATTCTGCACAAATTAACAATGGCAAGATTCGGAAAAGGCCCCCTATGAGTTTATAGAAGTTGGTACGCAAGCCAAGCCAAGGGACAAATCTGGGATTTTAAGAGGCAGTCTTGAGGAGAGAATGAATTTTCTTCTTCAAAATTATTTTATTCCTTTATTCTAGTTTTTTTTTAATTGTTTCATTTTTTCTTCTGCAGACATTTAAAATCCTTGAGAGATGCAATAATATTAGATAAGTAAAGAGATGATTGATGACAGACTGCAGAAAGATGGGTAGATGAATAGAAAGATGATAGATCAATAAATAGATTGATAGATACAGATAGAGAGAGATGGAGAGATAGATGATAGAGATAGATACATGGATAGATAATAAACAGCAGACATTTCCTTGATGCACATTGAGCAGTAAAATTCAGTAACAAATGTCTTACTTGCAGTGACTGTTATTAGACTAAATACGTTCCGATGTACTATTTATAGATATCTTGTGTTTAAAATGTTTGAGTGAATAGGTACCACAATTTTGTTAAGCATTTTAAAATACGCATAGATAATTGTATAATCTCAGGAGAGAATCTCAAATACTGTGAGATGAGCTAGAAGAACTTATCGAAAATGACACCAACAATAACTAGGTATATCTCTATATTTTAAAGGAATGACCATTTTGGAATCATAAGAAGCTGCCAGAAAAAATATAGCATGATTCTGTTATTATAAATCTATTTTCATTATCATCTATTAATTTAGATACCAATTTATTGCCAGCCGGATGTTTGAGCACACATATTCACTTGCATTTCATTCCCTCTTGCATTAAAATATATTTAGTGCTAAGATGTGCCAGGCATTGAGACACTGTTCTAGACATATCATCTTTATATATCTTTGAAAAGCTGCTTCCACCTAATTTATCATCTATATTGCGTATGATTATGTTTTCATTTCATATTATTCCTGGCAGATCAGACTGTTTCTTGGCACTACTGTTTATTAGCTTCTGTGCTCTGGACACAGCTCGTCATTTGTCCTGATCAAGTCCTGGTGTCAGACATGTGGGCTTCCTGATTTACAGTCCCACTTCAATATTGCCTGTCCTGAGTGTCCAACTGCTACACACCTGTTCTTAGTGACGGTGTCATACTCATAAAGACATACAATATGATAGAAAACCTTTAATGGGATGCAGTGCCATGATCTGACGTGATTATGTGGCCTAATGTCATATCAGCATCTCAGCTTTTTACTCTCCTTGATCTTTTAAGACTGTATCCCAGAGTAAATAAGAAATATTTCATACTTTCCTTAGTCTGATCATGAAAAGATGATACAATTTTAATCCAGATAATTTTAAGGTCAAAATAAATATTTCTTTGAGACTCTGACAACAGTGAGTAAGATCATTGAGGCTTTTAAGAAATTTGTATTCTTCTGGGACTTGGTATGAAGTGGTCTATCATTTTGGTCTTCTAGCATGTGTGTAGCAGTACCCCAGCTGATTTCTTTCATCAGATCCAGGAATGTTTTGAGTTGGGCAAAAAAAATTGAATTGCAAAAGTCATCAGACCCTCAACCTTGGCTATGCTCCCTTTCTAGATTCCATTCTAAGAATTAAAAACAATGGACAAAATTTCTCTTTATTAGTTTAATATCATCTGCTGACAACAATTTTATGCTACTCTAATACTTTATTAATGCCTGGATGTAGGATTGCTTGGAAATACTGGGTACTAGAGTCTTAAAAGGGCAGCTAGGTGGCACAGTGGATAGAGTTCTGGGCCTGGAATCAGGAAGACATGAGTTCAGATCTGGCTTCAGACACTTACTAGCCGTGTGACCCCGGGCAAGTCACCTAACCCTGCTTGCTTCAGTTTCCTCATTTGTAAAATGAGATGGAGAAGGAAATGGCAAATCACTTCAGGATCTTTGCCAAGAAAACTCCAAATGGGGTCACAAAGAGTCAGACACAACTGAGCAACAACCACCTAGGCTTAAAAGAGGGGTGACATGTTATAATGGATACGGAAATATCTTTGTCATAACAGAAAACTTTGGTTCAAACGCAACTTTATCATGCAGAGAGTCTATGATGCCGAGCAATTCATTTAACCCTTCGCTGACCTAGCACCTCTCCAAGATTATAGCCTGAGGGGAAGAAGCTGATAAGAATGAGTAGAGGGTTTTACCTTACCCAGAGTCCCCTATATCACTGAAATGACAGGTCTACTAAAACATTTCTAATCCACAATTCCAAATCTCATATATAGTCAGCCTGTATCTTTTCAGAATTACAATTAATGAATAAGTGTTTATTAAATGTCTACTATGTGCTTGCCATTGCCCCTCTAGGGGGTAGCAATATCGCTTTTTAGCAGTGTTCCAAGTGCATTCTTGGTCGACACTGATAGGCTGGTTGTTTGATTTTAGAGCTGTGGGGATGGTGTGTTTTGGAAATGCACTCAATTCATTAAACAGAGAACAGAGACATTTTCATCTTACCATCTTCAATGCCTAGTACAATGTTGTATCTAATATAGGCAGCTGAAAGCTTATTTAATTGAGCTAATGCTCTGAAGTTTCTGATGTCTGGGCCATTGTAGACATATATTGGGGCTTATTTGTATACCCTAGAATATTTTGTTTTCATTAATATGAGTACTCCTTGCCCCAATGTAGATAACAACTTTGTCTCATTTTATGTGGCCTTGCTTTTCTTTCCATGCTGTCCTTCTTAGAGAAATATATCCCAAGTAGTTTTGTGTTTTTTGGGGATTTATATCAAATTTAGTTTCTTTTCTATCAGGAAAAGTTTGACTTGTGGTAGTAGTATGGGTGGTTGTGGTTGTGGTTGCTTTTTGTAGGGAGACTGGACTAAATGGTGAAAAATTCCCAGTGTGGAAATGTTGCTTACAATGGTAACACTGAGTTATTGTAGTCTTCCTTGTTTGTCACACTTAGAGGTTATAAAAGCAGTATAAACAATCTGGAAGATTGCTGAAAGAAGTACCCTCTGACTTGGGTAACAAATGTATATATAAGTAGAAAAGGGAGAACTTGAATCAAAATTTTGAATCCACAGCCATATAAGCTACAACACACTCTATACATCTGCAATTTGATTGGACAACCTCTGCTTTCCCCATCTAGTTCTAAACTTGGATTAAAAAAAAAAAGCAATAAGAAAAAAAAACTTCCCTATGAAGGCTAGAAACTTGAAAAAATTGGCCATCGAGAAATGAGGACTTGTCAAAAACATGAGAGCATTTTAAGCAATAATCTAAAATAGAAATTTTATATGTTCTTGCAATCTGGGTTGTTTCAGAATTTTAGAATAGATTTGGGACCTTTGAACAACTTGGAAAGGTGCATGTTAGAGGAAGAGGGTAAAGAATATTTGGAAGTCTAAGGCATTTTATGCTTCCTAACAGTTGATTATTTTAGAGCAGGTTAATATCTTCAAAGACCCTTGCATAATCTCATTTCATCCTCCCAACAATCTTGGTCTTACAAATATTTTACAGATGAGGAAACTGAGGCTTAGAGAAGTTTAATGAACCACCCAGCATCACATGATGACGATGATGATGATGATGATGACAAGTGCTTACTATGTACTAGGTGCCGTCTTAGGACTTTACAATTATTATTTCATTTCATCTTCAAAACAACCCTGGGAAGTAGGTATTATTATTATTGTCACTACTTTACAGATAAGGAAACTGAGGCAGAGGATTAGTTACTTGCCAGGAATACACAGCTAGCAAGTGTCTGAGGCTAGATTCGAACTTAGATCTTGCTAACTCCAGGCGGCAATGAACACATTTCAACCTGTAGTATCATACATCTCCAGTCCTTTTGAACTAGAGTAAGGTTGGGAAAAACAAAACAAGAAAAAGTGACAGAGCTCTACTGAGCTTATCAACTAAAACCTGGCTCAGACAGGAAAGACAATTGTCTTTAGCTCAGCCCTACCTCTGGATAGATTCTTAGAATCCAAAAGAAAAAAAAATAAATTAAATATGCACATTTGTTGAAATGCCAGCTAATCGTGTTTATTTGGGGCATTCACTGCAAATGGCAAAGATGGAGGTGTAGAAAAAATAACACACACACGATGTCTGTTCATTTTCAACAGGCAGACTTAATATGAAGTTTGAATGAAGTGTGATCACACAAGTTTTTCTAGCAGGAACATTTGTTACCCAGGTCTGCATAACTTTGATTCATTTCCCAGATGTCACTTCTTTCAACATCCCTCCCAGATTGTTTACCGATGTTGTTATCAGATGACACATAACCATGATAAAAGAGCATGGCACTAAATGTCTAACAGTAACTTTTGATATTTATGTAGGTTTTTCTCCCCTTTTGCTTTTATTTGAGTGTTTTTTTCTTTGTTGAAAATGAAATTAAATTTGATTAGAACTGGCTCCATTTGTATGTTGCCAAATCTGGAAATTCAAGGCATATTATTTGTTCCTTCCACTATTATTTTTAATTATAGAATAAATAATCTTTGAAAAGTAAACCTAGGAGGGAAATAGGTTTGCACCACATTTATTAACAAATTTTACATGCATTTCTGAAACTCATCATATGTTCAAAATGGAACACAAACTCAAATTAGTTGTTCTGGCTAGTGGAATCAAAGCAGATTTTAATGAATACAACTACTTCAGAGAGAGGAGGTCTGAGAATTCATCTTGGAGGCACTCCCACAAATGATGGAGATTGTAGCCCATCTGTGAACTGCTAAGGTCATAAAATTCATCTCCTGGTTTATGGCACGCCTTTAGTAGTAAGCCTTCTGGAAACCACCTAAGCCAGTTCTGTGATGACCATCCCTTGCGTAGTCCATCAGGATTTCCAGCTGGGTAGGGCCTTCCAAAGAATGACTTCTGTCTTCCTAAAGTCTAGAGCCCAATGATGAGGCATCAGAGAAAATACTAAATACATCAGAGTTGGAACTCAGAACATATACTCACATTTACACTTATACTTTGGTTTCCTGATACCCTGGTACAAATTAATCTTACTGAATGCCTATTCCTACGTACAAACTGATTTTAGTTCTTCAACACAAGATCATAGACTTAGAGAGGGAAGAGAATTGAAAGGTCATAGAGTTCCACCTCCTCATTTTACAGATGATGAGACTGAGGTCACTGGAGGTTAAGGCACTAGCTGCTAGAACCTCAAAGAAGTGAGTGTCAGAAACCAAGTCCTCTGCTCCCAGAGTCAGTATCCTTTCGCTGTTATTACACTGTCTCTATAAGGCAACTGAAAATATAAATATACAATTCCTGAAACTAGCTTTGATTGTGACCTTGTGTTCTGAGTCATCGTCATTGTATCGTCTGCCTTGACAAAATGAATATTGTTCCTTGGATCATGCTTCCCTCCCTGTGCTTTTATACTCTTTTTCTTTGATCTTGTCTTCCTTTTCTCTGTTCTTAGCTTTTATCATCTTAACATCGTTCCTCCTACTGGGCATAGGCAAGGCTCAAGGCCAAAGGTTCAGCCTGGTGGAGAGTCCCAACAGCCCAAATCGGAGAGAGGCGCTTAGTTCTAAGGAAATGGTTTACTTTGGTTAGAGGTGTGGGAAGAATGCCAAGCACCAGATTAAAGATACTTAGAAAGAAGGGAGTGAGGAAAAGAGAGATACTCAAAGCAAAGCTGTGTTTGACTAAGACCCCCCCTCATAGCGTGGCAAAATCCCAAGGGTCTCCCCTTTCACTCAGGCCCCCAGAATGCCAGTTGTAGAGCAGTGGGCTTTCAGGGAATTCTTAGATTTATATTTTATTTTGAGTGTTTTATTAGAAATCTTTTTTCTTCCCATTTAGCACATGATTTCCGAAGGTTGGCAAAATTCTATTTTAATGAAGTTTTGAGGCTTTATTACCCCTTTGCCAACAACTCATTTCTTAAATTATAACAAAAATCAATTAGAAAAATGATTTGTTTCTCCCTAAAAGTGATTTATCACATTTTTCTAGGAATACATCTGTGAGCTAAGTTCATAGAAAGGTACAACGCTTATTTAAACCCAATTTTCTATAGGGTAAAGACATCCCCATGAGAGTTTTGGAAGACAGTCTTGATTGAGATCACATCCTCCTTCTCCTCCCTTGCCAATGACTGCTGCCTGGAAATAGACAACTCTTGAATCTGAGTTGAATGGGAGGCAGTGTGGCCTAGAACTTAGACCTCTTGCCTGGGAGTCAAGAAGATACTGGTTCAGCTTTTGTCCCTGCTACATAGGAGCTTTAGGATGGGACAAACTCCCTGAAGCTCTCAGTGACTCAGGAAACTTATGGGGCTGAGAACAGAGGAGAAGATGCTGCTCTAGATGGTTGAGGAAGTGTTAAGATCTTATCACCCCGACGAAATCTACATGTTTGCCAAAATCCAAAAAGTAAAATACAAGAAAAATCATTTAAGTTGAAGAGAACTTAGTTGTTTCACTCCAACATGGGCAAGAAGCAAATGGAAGGATGGTTAGCCATGAGTAGGTTGTAATTAGGATTGTTGGGGGAAGGAGGGAATGACCACATCTATGGGATCACTGACACATTGAGGTATTAGACATCCTCAACCCCTGACGGGTGAAGGAGAATAAAATAGTGCTTCTATAGTGTACTAAATTATATCTTTGAACAAATTTGTATTAAATCCTCCTTCTAGCTCAGGACCGTTCTATTTTTAAGACAAATTTATTAGCCCATAGGGCTCCAAGTGGGGCAGAAGTTGAATGAAAGAATCTCAGAGGAGGTGGAAGGAACCCCAAAGTCTAAAGCACCTTCTCTGTTGTTGTTCTGTCACTTCAGTCGTATCAAACTTTGTGACCCTATTTGGAGTTTTCTTGGCAAAGATACCGAAGTGGTTTGCCATTTCTCCAGATCATTTTTTTCCAGATGAGAAACTGAGGCAGAGTTAAGTAACTTGTCCAGGGTCACACAGCTAGTAAGTGTCTGAGGCTAGATTTGAACTCGGGAAGATGAATTTTCCTCATTTCAGAACCAGCATTCCATCTCCTGTGCCACCTAGCTGCCCCAAGTACCTTCTCTACATGAAAAACATTACTGATGTGAAAATCATTATTTACAGTGATAAAATATTCCACTTTCGAGAGGACTCTTCTTAACTTCCTTTGTTCCTTTCTTCCTTCCTTTGTTTCTCCCATACCTCTTTCCTTCCTTCCTTCCTTCCTTCCTTCCTTCCTTCCTTCCTTCCTTCCTTCCTTCCTTCCTTCCTTCCTCCCTTCCTCCGTCTCTCCCTCCCTCCCTCCCTCCCTCCTTTTCCCTCCTTTTCCTTCCTCCCTTCCACCCTCCATTCCTTCTTTCCTTCCTTCCTTCCTTCCTTCCTTCCTTCCTTCCTTCCTTCCTTCCTTCCTACCTTCCTTCATTCATTCCTTCCTCCTTCTTTTCTTCTTTCCTGAGTCTCTTCAAAATAATAACTAAAATTTATATAGATCTTTACAGTTTCCAGTAAACTTGTGAGGTAGGTAGTGCATGTACTATGATTCCTATTTTATGAATGAAGAAACTGAGGCTCGGAGATGCTAAATGATTGACTCCTTTTCTTCAATGTCTCAGTGACTGTGTGATCTTGCTAGAGGGTCATAGGTTATATTTTTGGGTCTGGAAGTGATCTCAGATGCTATTCAGAGCAACTCTGTCATTTTATAAATGAGGAAAATGGAGAGCTCTAAAGGTTAGGGATCTTGCCCTAACTCACATTGGTGGTAAGCATCAGAGGCCAGAAGTGAAGCCAGGCATGAGGAGCCCTTCAGTGCCATGAATCACTGCCAATTCATGCTCTCTCCTTCTGCTCTCCCATAAAGTCTCCACATGGTACATTCAATGTAATGAGGTTCTTACTCGGGATGTCCTAACACTGGATAGTCAACATGGAGCAGGGGAAAATGTTGGGTTTAGACTCAGAGGACAAAGATTCAAATCTTTGATCCACTTGCTAATTACCCATGGTGAGACATTGGTGAATCAGTCAATGTACAGGGGCCATAATTTTCTCATCTATAAAAGGGAAGGTTTGGGACTAGACGGTCTTTCAGGGACTTTCCAATCCTCAATCTTGGGATCATGGGAGGCGATGTGGTATTCAGCCATTCATCAGTAAGATTTCCCTTTCACTCCATGAGCGCCTCTTATCCTTTTGTAGTCTATCTCCTTGATCATTATCAGTGATATTGCATCTTGTGCCCAAATTGTTCATTGTTGGTAATAATCCGCTGTCTATTTCTATCCCCACTCCCTATCGCGTGTCTTTCTGCTACACTTAGAATCACCCTCATGTGTGCATATGTGCATATTTGTATTTTTCTAGGATGGATGGATGTATATATGTATATATCTCCTTCTAGCGTAGATAGACGGCACAGTGGACAGAGCACTGGATTGGATCAGGAAGATCAGGAAGATTTATCCTCCTGAGTTCAAATCCAGCCTCAGACACTTACCTGCTGTGTGACTCTGGGCAAGTCACTTAACTCTGTTTGCCTCAATTCCTCATCTGCAAAATGAGCTAGAGAAGGAAATGGCGATCCACTCCATCATCTTCGTCAAGAAACCCCTACACGGGATCACAATGAGTCAGACACGTCTGGAAAAAAACTAAACAACAATACCCATCTCTAGATATGCACACCCAAATAAATGATGCGTAGATATAGATGACGCAGATATACAGACATAGATATGGAAATAGAGATAGAGTTAGAGTTTCCCAATTGGTCAGGAATCAAATTCACACCCCTTCCATAACGTATGAAATATGTGTGTGCATGTTCTTCCAAAGGCCATTTCTTTACAAATAGGTTCCTAACAGATTGCTAACAGTAGATGAAGCTTCCTGTTTCCTCCCCCACTCTGGGATTTCCCACTTGCCAGAACTACAAATGCATTGTATTATAAATGAGCAGAGTTTGCTGAGAGCTGTAGTTTCATGTTGTCTGGAAATAGATGAAGACAACATGTTTTTATGTATTTGTAGCAAAATCCAGACAGGAGCTTATTGGCTACAGAGAGACTTTCTTTCCTCTTTCTTTTCGGTATTGGAGCAAAATATTGAGTATGTCTTCTTGTGGCAGAATCAATACTTAGTAATTCTTCCCAAACAGTGTGAACTCTCCTGCATGCAACAGTTATGCACTTTCACCCGTAAGTAGACTATCATTTGGAGAGATATTCTAGGTATGATTGTGGTCTCTAGGAAAAATCATTTATATAACAATCAAAGAAAGTTATTTTTAAACATGATCATAGTAAATCCTCTTACTTTGTACAAGAATGGTACGAATACAACTTTTGAGAAAAGGATGAGGCCAGAGCCTACTATCTAGTTGGTGTATCATGGTCACAGCTACAAGAGAATTGAGTCTATATGTTTCAAATGCCTCATTTTACAATTAGAGAAACTGAGGCCAAGGAAGGTTAAATGATTGGCTTAAAGTCATACAATTAGTAAACTCTGGGGCAAAGTCTGAATTCTGGGTCTTTTAATCTAGAGTGAGGGCTCATTTGACTTTACTACACTATTCCATAGCTCTTTTCCTTGAATTATTTTTGAATAAATATGCAAAAATGAGGTCACCGTCTGGAGTAGAGAACTCCGTAACTTGGCAAATGCATCTCCCCAGTTTCCCTGGCTCCACTTCCCTGCCTTTACTCTTCCATTTTTAAAAGCTCATCATTTGTAGGTGGAGAAATTGTATTCCAAATTTGATTACACAGCTTGATATGTTGTTCCCTGGCAGACTTTGGGAAAGTTGTTTCTTTGGTTCTCACTTTCATCTGGAACCTGTTGAAGGAGCTGGCTGGATGTGTCTATGCAATATCTGTACTCAGTTCAGTTAGCTGGGTCTCACCGGGTCTCATCAGCCCAACCATTGCACTTTATTCTTCTATATCCAAGGAAAACCGATGATGTCATAAGTTCCTGTCAGAATTCTTCACCTCCCATCCCAAGTTCTTGATTTATTGATGTCAGCGTGGAAGAAAGAACAACTGATTCAAAGATAAAGGTCCTGGGTTCAAGGTCCAGCTCTGATATTAGTAATCTCTGTCCTTCAGTTTGCTGTTGTTTATCCTTCATTTTCTAAGAGGACCAATAGCATCATGGGGCAAAGCTTAATCATATGTAAAGTTGGGGATTGGAGCTAGAAAGTCTTGAAGGTCTCTTCCAACCGCATAACCCCAAGGATATCTGCCTTTATTACACCATTTCTTGCAACTGCTCTTCATGACCCTTTCACCAAAATTGAATGTTAGCTTGATTGTTATCACTTTGCTGTCTTCATTTTCCAAAGCGTCCCTGCCTTCCACCATGCCTGGGAACCATCCCCACCTCGCTTCTCTCTAGTGAAGGAATGCCCTTCTTCCAGCCTCGACTTGGGGCCACTGCATTGATGGAGCCTTTCCCAGTGCCCACAACTGAAATTCTCTTACTTCGTGTGTGTGTGTGTATGTGTGTGTGTGTGTGTATTTATGTATTAAAGTGCAATATACATATATGTACACATATGTATTATTTGCTTCTTGAAGACAATGTCACTTTTTATGTCTGTAATGCCCACATCATAAAAGTCACAGTGATTTGAACTTATTAAGCCCTTTAAAAAGGTTGATTTCATTGAACTAAATGTTGTTAGCATAGTTGATAAGGCAATGCAGCTGGTCTGTGGGAGTGGGAGTCTGCAAATATTGCCCATAGCTCCTGGGAGTGCACTAACCTCTCTTTCTCGCTTTTCTATGCTTTCATCTTGGAACTCTCTTCAGCCAACACACACACACACACACACACACACACACACACACACGTTTAGCAGAAAAGGTTTTTACTGCTGCTATCTGGCCCTCGTTATCTTACAGTTAAAGGGACCTAATGTTTGTATCCTCAAATGATAGGAGTAAGAATAAAGTGCTGTGAATTGATGGCGAGCCTATATTCTGATCTTTAAAAAGTCCATAAAATGAGACTATCCTAACAGTCAATTATAAAAAAAATTAAAAAATGTGGAATACCAATTCCTTAATTTCACCATTAATGACCAATTATGGAAAGAATAAATATTACCTTTTATATGTTTTTGTCTTCATGACTGTGTTTCTGAACAACTTCATTTCTAAAAAGCAGCTACTTCTGCCATTTTTTTCTTCTCTCTGTTCTTCTTTCCTCTCTTCCCATCCCCTTTTCTTCCCACCCTTCTTTTCCTCTTTTTTTTTCTTTTCCTGCCCTCTACCATGCCTCTTCTCTTCTTTCTCTGTCTCTCTCTCTCTCTGTAGCTGTCTCTGTTGCTGTGTGGATGTCTCTATCTTTCTCTCTGCCTCTCTTTGTCTATTTCTCTGTCTCTTTGCCACTGGAAATGCCTACTTTTGTGAAGATAAAACTTGACTGGACTCTTCGTTCCAAAAACACCCTTTCCGATATTCCATTCTTTGTGAATGATTGTAAAGCTTTATTTTCTCCAAAGCTCACCCACATTGGCTGCCTTGTGGATTTCACAGCTCTAGAAAGCTGAGTTAATCTAAGGATCTGTGAAGTTCAAGTATTGTGGTTCTTAAAATGCTCTGACTTCTTCATATTATTAACCATGATTTCACACTCAATCGAGTCATTGCCTGGACCTAATTAATCTTTTATAAATTCTCTTTTACTCATTCAACAAAGGACCCAGTTATGGGAAATAATTCCCCTCCTCTAGGGTAAATGAAATCTTTCTAAGGATGGAGTAGATACCATATTTTAATTATAATGAAGCAATACCTAGATTCATTATTCAAATCCAATCTTGAAGACCAATGTTACATAATTTTACATGATGATTTTCCTCAAATTCTGCCAGGATTCTTCATATTTTTTGTTTTCCTAGATTCTTAGAAATAAAAGCTTCTTATTAGTCTTTCTCAGCTTCTTTTTTTAGGATTCCAAATACTAGAATCCTTTCCTTCCCCTTCCTTTTACCCACAATTGTTTATTGCTGTCTCCGTTGGTATTTTCCTTCTGTTTATTTTCAAAGAACATCCGATTTTGACTCCAAATACAATTTTGTTAGCAGTCAAAAACAAGTTGGTTGATTATTTGTCTAACGAATTAAGGCCGTGTAGTCAGAAAAAGTAGCAAACCTCGTAATCTGCCTTTTAATTAAATTTATCTAAATCATGGGATGTCAACATTGGAAAGGATCTGAGAGACTAATCTAGTTCAACTCTTTGGGAACAACAGCCCATTCTCCAACAAACCAAATCAGTCCTTGAGTTTCCTGTGCTTGAAGGCCTCCGGGGAAGGGCAACTCTGAATGTCCCAGGCAGTCCACTCTACCCTGGGCTAGCTCTAGTTGGCAGGATGCTTTTCAATGCTAAGCCTAAATTTGCTTTCCTTTCACTTCTAATCACGGGTCCTAATTCTGCTCCATGGATCCAAGCAGAACTCGTCCAATTACGTTTCCAAGTAGCTTCACAGAAACATCATGGCTCCCTCTTCAAAAGGCTCAATACCTTCAATTTCTTCAATACATAGATTGATTAGATAATCCTCACATAACACTATCTCGAGCCATTTATTGTTTTGCTTGCCCTCCTCTGGAATTTTTCCAACTTATCAATGTCCTTCCCAAACGTGGCGCCCAGAGCTGAACATAAAACAGTATTCATGGCCTTAGAAGGGCAGAGCTACCTTCCCTAATGCTTCTTAATGAAGACCAAATGTACTTGGGCTCTTTGGGCAACCCTGACACATTTCTTGAATGCATAATTCAAATATATTGCATGTTCTTGGTACAACATACTTTTAACCCCTACATCAAACATGAGTGAGTTCATTACTACAGGACCAAAGATAGTCCAGATTTAAGAAATTCATAGGTTTTATTATAATGAACTATATTCTCTCCAATCTATTCAACATGGTAATACTCTGGTACCAATTGGCCATATTTTTTTTTGGTAGGAAGTTGAAAGTGTTCCTACATTGCAGCAGCTGGGTCCTCTGCAGGCAGTCAGTTGTCTGTTATTCAACAAGCATTTGGAGCATCAACTGTGTGCTCGGCACTGTGCTAAATACACAATTGTATTTTATTGTTTTTTAAAAAATAGAAATGAAACGGGTCTGGAAGTAGGAAATCCTTGTCATTACTGATGGGTAAAGATGGGAGCAAAGAAACCTATTAACTATACTTTGTTTTTACCTCACAAAGAGTTAGAAAAGGAAATTCAGATCTTTTGATTTGTCAAAATGCATATTTAAAAAAATTCAGGGAAATTAATCCAAAAGGGAACAAAACAGGATTATTTTGTTACCATATTAAATTTACATACTCCTCCCCCCATCACCCCAAATAAACCACATCTTCCAGTAGTTCATGGTTTTATATAAAATTCTCCATTTCTTCCTTTAATAATGACATATTTCTGTTTGTTAGAGGTGAGGATTGGACCTGGGATTTCATTAATATTGTGGTCTCTCAGGGGAGCTAACTGCATTCACAAATATAAATTAATACCTTCTCTGCAAATTAGAGTCATGGGAAGGTGCCCAGGGTCAACCGGACTGTATCAGAGGAAAGAGTGAAACACAGGCTTCCAGGTCCCAAGGTTAGTTCTCTTTGAACTCCAACAAGTTGTCTCTTTTTGTTTGTTAAAGTGATTAAATTCATAATAAAGCAGGAACTGTAAGACCCAGGGAAACTGATCAGGAATTATTTTTAATAGATAATTGAGTGAAGACTGCTCTGGGAACGAGATCCGCCATCGAGCACAGCTTGGTTGAAAGCTGCCCCCCGCTTCGAAGTTTGTCATCCTCTTTATCACTCAGTACATGAGACTAGGCAAGCCAAGATGACCCAGAGAATCTCACAGTAGAGGTAAAAAGACACACACATGGCATTAAATGCTGATGGTCCAAGAGATGAGCAAGGGCCCAAGCGACTCTGGCCACCACCAAGCCTGGAGTCAGAACTAGATCTCAGAAACCGGGGTTGCGCTGGTTTGGACCAAAGAGCGTATCACATGTGACAGTGTCTCAGTGTGGATGCAGGCTTAAGGTCTTCTAATAGTCTCCAAAAATTCTCCAGCCGCCTTTATCCCGGGATTATTTTATAATCCACTACCCCCCAGAGCAGTGTTTGTAAATTGTTTTGCCAGGTTTCAAATTTTGTTCTGTGCTTTGGCCAAACCAATAGCAAAACCGTAATGAGATGGGACAACGGATAGATGGGCAGACCTGGAGTCAGGAATGCCCAAGATATATTCATGCGTCAGAGGCGTGTGTGACCATCCATCCATGTGTCCATTTGATAGCATCGGCGAGCCCCAGTCTCCCTTTCTGTTAAATGAGGACAATAATAGTTCCTACCTTACAGAGTTGTTTTGAGGATCAAATGACATAAGGCATATGTAACACTTTTCAAACCTTAAAGTTTGAAAATCTTAATGTAAATGCTAATTATGATTATGATTATTATTGATGGCTCATTATTGTCACCATCAGCACTACCACCACCATCATCATGAATTATTATTAAGTAAACTAAGTATTTATTAAAATAATATTTATTATTTCAATTATTATCTATTTGTTGCTGTTCAGTTGATTCAGCTCTGTCTGACTCTTTGTGACCCCATTTTAGGGGGTTTTCTCGGAAAAAATAATGGAGAGTAAATAATGGAGTGTTTCCTTCTCCAGCTGAGGAAAACGGATGAGGAAACTGAAGCAAATAGAGTTAAGTGATTTGCCAAAGGTCACACGGCTAGTGAGTGTCTGAGGCCAGCAGCTCTATGCACTGTGCCTCCTAGCTGTTTTTGAATATTTTTAAAACATATCAAAATAAATATTAGCAAACATTTAATAAATAAGTGTTTATCATTGTTCCTACTTTTCCTCTGGTCCCAAGACATCCGAACACAGCACGGCTAAGTGAATTCTACTACACATTTTCCACTCTGAAACCGCCTTCACTTGGCTGCCACCCTAGTTCAGTCCCACAACAGGCCTTGCCTGGCCTATTTTAATAATTGCTTAATTGGCATCCCTGTTTCCAATTGCTTCTTTCTTCTATCTACAGAAGAAGGGAATGCCAGAATTTCTGATTTGGAAGGAACCTCAGTAACCACTTTTCTGTCTTTATTTTCTTAGTTCCAAAAGAGTCCCCACTCTAGCACATCCAACAATGGGTTTTCCAGCTTTTGGCTCTACATAATCTGACCATGTACCTCCTTTGACATTATCCCAGTATCATTGCTTTACAGGCAGAAGGGATCTGAGTTCGAAGCTCTCATGTTGCAGTTGAGGAAACAAGTAGAAAGAGGTTCTCAGGTGCAACTCAACCTAAGAAAACTAAACAAAATCTTCAGGAGCTCCCTATTATCTTGCCCGTAAATTGCAAAGTCCTTAGCCCAGTGTTTATGGTCTTGGATAACCTCGGTCCAACCCGGCTTTCACCTGCCCGTCTAGCCAGTCAAACCACTCTCCTACTTCATGTCGGGACTGGATCTGGCATCCTGAGCCCCCATTCCCAGGGTGCCCCCCCTTCATTTGTGCCTTTGGAATGTTTAAATTCCATCATGCGCAGTCTCCCTCCCACTATCCATTGTCCATGCGTATCCTCACACGGAAGGCATTTGTTATTAGTAATCTGCTTCTACTAACTGACCCCCATCATGCACCTCTCCATCGTTCTCAAGGTACCTGCCATTTTGACTCTATAGAAATTATGCTAGTCCAGGGATTGCAAATCTCAAAGTTCTGTCTTCAGTTTAAAATGTTTTTCCTTTCACTTCTGTTTCTTCTGACTTTAGTTGTGAAGTCACTTAATGTTTTTCACCCCACAAAGCAAGAGTAAATAATAACATTTATTTCACGAGAATCAAATGAGATAAAGTATTTCAAATTATATGCAAACCTTTTTTCTCTGTATAAATGTTATTGTTATAATCATCATCATCATTACTAGTGGTAGTGGTGGTGGTGGCATTTCTGGGGTGGCACCTTGTTGAAATGTTTGTTATTAAGAGTACCCCGATGTTTGTTTCATCATCATCAATAAATCTGTGACTTCATCAGTGTGGGCTTTCTTTCCATTGGTTCAGAGTGCAATTGACATTCCTTAAAATGATCTGACCATGCCAATTCAAAAATATTCAGTGTCTCCAGGATAAAACACAAATTCTTCACATCTGGCCTTTGTACCCTTTCACGCAATGGTTCTCTTTTCTGTCCATAGCAATGGCAGATTACTCTCATCCACTCTCCCTGTGCACATCTGCTGTCTTTAATTACTGGGCTACTCTCCCCCTGATCTTCTCCCCTCTGTGTTGCTAGTTAGTGTTCCACCAAAGTGACTACCTCATAGAAGATTGGGCCCATATCCAGTTGTCCTGATCTATATCTCGATACTGGAGCCAGATGGCTCGAGAGGAAAAAGTGAGGCAGGTGACTTTGCAAAGCCCTCCCTCAATTAAATCAGATTCACTTGCAAGTCATGGCATCACCTCCTTGATGTCATGGTCCTCTTCAAGAATGAATGACAAACAACTTCACACAGGAGACTTTCCTTGAGAGACTTTCCTTGATTTTCCTAGTTGTTGGTCACCTACTTCCAAATTCTTTGCATATATCTCGTATTTGTGTGTATGTGTATGTGTGTGTGTGTGTGTGTGTGTGTGTGTGTGTGTGTGTGTGTGTGTGTGTATTTTCTCCTCTAGTAGATCATAAGCTCCTTGGGAAAAGGAGCAGTTGGGTTTCTTTCTTTGTGACTACAGTTCCCAGCACAGATCAGACAAAAAAAAAATGTTTGTTGAGTAGAGTTAACTCTTGAAACAGAATGTTTGGACAAATGGTTACCATAAAGACGAACAGGGGTAAAGACAAAAACAAGGAAGGCAGCATCCCTGACCTTAGGATGTCCAAAGGCTACCCGGCGTGACCCTAAAGTTCAGCTTCCATAAGGAGAAGGGGAAATGCCTTGTAATCTGAATTAAAGATTCCAGGCAAGCTTGACCTATCTCGGGTCTGATCCACTTTGGGTTGTGCATCAGCCCCAGAAGTGTTTTTACTTGCCTGCCTTTGCAGATCTTGCTAGTTATGTGGGTTCTTTGCCATAGTTTTGTCCTCCTTCTTTAGAGATATTTGGCTGCAATTTCTGTAGCAGGTGGCACAGGAGGCTTGAAAATATCCCAAGGCAAGAAACCACCACTTTGCTCATATCCTGGCACCAAGACAGCTAAAGTAGCAGGATTCCATCTCTGAGTGAATTCTGTCCACAAAGAAAATGTGTGTGTGTGTGTGTGTGTGTTTATGTGTGTATGTGTGTGTATACACATATACCTGTGAATGTATGCATATAGACAGGTATTTGTGTATGCATATGTGTGTCTATAATTTCCTGGTTTGTTTCAAAGCAGCATTTCTAAATGAGCTATATCCCCTGCCTTTTTTAACCTATAGCTAATGGGAATAATGAAGTAACAAAAGACCTTATTAATCCTTTTACTTGAGGATCACTGAGGGAATAAAACACAGAAGAAAATTGATTATGAATAAATTGTTTTAGTTATAGACAAGATGTATTTGGGTATCCAGGTAGCAAACAAGTAAACAAAAATTTATTAAGTGCTTACTATATGTCAGGTCTATCCATAACTGACGATCTATTAAAAAAAAAACTGCCCTGAAGTGGGAAAAGCTGCAGCTCTGAAGTCAAAGGATCTGAGTTCAAAATCTGCCTCAGATACCACTGGTATGACCTTGGGCAAGTCCATCAGCTTCATGGGACCTCAGTTTCTGTCTGTATAAAATGAGAGGGTTGTACTATATGGTATTGGTGGCTGTTTCCAGAGCTCAATCAATGCTCTTAAGAGTCTAGAAAATAAATTCTCTTCTTGGGACATGAACGTTCTGTGAGTTTTCTCTCCACTTAATGTGTGATCAACAAAGTTCAGTAATAGGCTAGCAAGCTACCCAGATGGAATGAAGACCCAGATTGCATTCCATGCCTGGATGTAGTAGCATCTCTTACTTTCAGAGCTAAAAGTTCAGACAACTACTTGAGTTTTTCACACCCCTGGCAAATAAACCCAGATAAATATGTCATCAGAGGTATCTCAGAGCCAAGTCGGGAAATGAATTCTTCTTTAATGTGTCATTTATTAAAACATATTTTCAATTAGTATTTCTCTTATCATGATCACTGATAGTGTTTTATTAAGTTCTCCCAGGGCTGTGAAAATTGGAAGGTTTATCAGGACTATGCAAATGCTGCCCCAGTAAATAATAATAAATGAGGGAAAACATCAAGCCAAACTCTTTTTGAGACAGTTTAATTTGGAGGTGTTGATATAAGCACTGATGTAGCTATGCGATCATGTTTCCTCTTAATTTTAATGTTGTCACAGATTTACTGTAGCTCACACATGGATCTCATCTGGGGTCAGTGTTCAATATGTCGACTGTTTTACTGTTAGCCTTTAAAAATGATTATTATCATATAGTCACAGAATTTTAGAACTGGAAGGAACTTTAAATATCATCCAATCTCATTTTTTTAGATGAGGAAATTGTAGCTAGATCATACAATGGGGTCAAAATCCATACAACTGTATTTTATTTCTAGTCCCAGTTAGAGTTTGAAAGTCAGAGGGGAACATAGAGGTCCTTTTTTCCCAGAATATTGGAGTAAGGAGATTCTCAGGCCCTCCCCAGAGTCAGAGGACCTGAGTTCAAATCTAGCCTCTGAAGTTGATCTCCTATTGACCCTGGGAAAGTCACTCAATTTCTCATGGCCTTGACTTCCTTGTCTCTAAAATTTGTAGTTTGGACTCAAAAGCTTCTTAGGCCCCTTCCAAGTCAATCACAGATCAACCACAGATTTTGAGTGTTTGGATGGGAAGCCTTAGAGGTCAAAGTGGCTAACATGGGGTGGGCCACATGTGGCCTCGAGGCCACAGGCTTTCCACCCCTGGCTAACCCATATACGAAAAGAATCTCCATTAGAGCCGATCTGAAAAGTATTCATCCACACTCCTTCTTGAAGACACTGAAATACAGGGCAGCCAACAATGTCTCCAGGAAGCCCATTTGGGGATAATCCCAATGATTCTCTCTCTCTCTCTCTCTCTCTCTCTCTCTTTCTCTCTCTCTCTTTCTTTTCCCCTCCCCTTTCTTCCTCCCCCCTCCTTCTCTCTCTTCTGACTAAAATCCACTTCTTTGAAACTTTCATTCATTCTTCCTGATTTAGTCCTCTAAAGAATCAAGTATAATCCCTCCATAGAGTGTTAGCTATTCACATATTTGAATACAGTTTTCAAATCCCTACATTGAGGCTCCTTTTCTCAAGGATGAAAATATCTAATTGCTTCTCGTTCTCATGTAGCTCGGACTCAAGAATCATCCCCATCTTGGTTGGCCTCTGCTAGACACTCTCTATCTTATCAGCTTCCTTCTCAAACCAGGTCTGCCAGAACTGAACCTCATGATCCAGATGAAGTCTGATGAGGGCTGAACACAAGACCATCACTTCTCTATTCCTAGAATCTATGTCTTACCAATTTAGCTCCAAATCACATTATTTTCTTTTTCAACTCTCACTTGCCATTGCTGAGGGATACCGAACAAGCTGTCCTTTTCAGAAAATTGCTGTGTAAGCACACCCTTTCATTTGGGGCTTAAGAAATGTCGGACATTTACCCAATTGAATGCTATCTTGTTTGATTCTGCCCATTGCCCTCGCCTGTCAAAGTTCTTTTGGGTCCTGCCCCTGTCATCCAGTGTTAGGTATCCATCACAGCTTTGTGTCATCTGAAAACCTGATGAGCATGCCCATTATGCATTTTTTCCAAGTCACTGATAAAACTGTTCGACAGCCCAGAACCAAAGACAGATCCTGGGGGAGAGTCCATCAGAAGCTTCTTGCTATACTCACATCGATCCAGTAAAAACAGAACTCAGAGTCTTCCAATTACTTCTGAATCCATATGACAGGCCTTTCATCTGATCCAAATATCTCCAACTTGTCCACAGAACACTTTGGAAATGCCTTTTCACAAAGTTTGAAAAAATGAAGGCGAACTATTTCCAAAGTAATCTCCTCCTTTACTAGTTTTGTGATCATGTGAAAAAAAAAGAGCCCATGAAGGGAGTGTAACACGATACGATCGGGATGAAGTCAGGCTGGCTGTCGGCAGTCACTGCTTGCCTCTCCAAACCTTCTTCAACTATCTTGCTAACATCCCAATCTAGAGCTTTGCTTGTAATTCGGAGTTCAGCAGGGGTGGGGGATAGTAAGAATTAAGGCTAAAAATAGGAGTCTGATGCTATGATGCAGAGGATGCTACTACATGTCATACGAGAGGTCAAAGTTCATTCAGTAAGCATAGACCAGGCAGGAACGTTCCCTCGGGCCTTAGATATGTGTGACAAGCATTTTCTCCCATCTACATCGTTCTAATGTCTTAGGCACAATCTAGGGCAGGCTACAACATTAGCTTAAGCCCTCATATTAAAAACAATGAACTCTCAAAACATGTCAAAAAATGAGAGCTTATTCACAATTCAAAGATTTTTTTCAATGCAAATGAAACATCTCCTATGTGCAGATTCTTGGTGTCCACATAACAAGTGCTTTGAGCAGTATATTTTAGCGAAATGAAACATGTGAAATGAAACACGCTATACTTTATGACTTGTACAAGGCAATAGGGTGTGATTAATAGAGATTGAGAAAGACCCGAGTTCAAGTCTTACCTTAGTTATATCCTAGCTAAGTGACCTCAGCAAAACCATGCAACTTCCTGTATTTACTGAACAACTTCTGCGAAATTTTTGGTTTTAACATTCCAAGTCCTTTAATCAGCAATTCCCGACAAACATTTGTCACTTTTCAGATTAACTGCTTGACAAACAAATTTATACTTATTTAAACTTATGCTTCCTACACTTTAAAATCATGTTTATCTGTATTTTAATCAAATACAAGATTTATTCAATATAGTATGAAACAAGCATTTATTAGGTGCCTACCGTGTTCCAGTTCTAGTTCTTATTCTGATCAAACGACTAATTGATTACTCAACAGGAATTTATTTGTTATCTACTTTGTAATATCACTTTGCTTACTAGGAGGTTCTCTAGGATTGTAAGCAGCAGAACTCTTGCATAGACTCACGGATACAGAAGTTTTCTCCTGATAGTTCTTCACACTAGTGAAATAAACAACAGGCTATTATTAGATAAAGCAATGATCAGAAAGGATATTAAAACAAAAGAAACCTAAACTTACTTTCAAAACAGGCGCATTCATCTTTCCAAATGAAATGAAGAGATGAGGGACAGCTAGAGAATTGTATTTGATAGAGAATTGTATTTGAATAGGATCAAGGCCGAGGGAGGTTTAATGCTCGGCAGATTCAATATCAGTTCACAGACAGACGTGACAGTAACAAAATCTACCGCCGTTGTATATTGCTTTAAAA
>CM053626.1:329662724-329679925 GCA_028646595.1 Phalanger gymnotis | reverse complement strand
AAATTAAGTTTGCTCTGATTTTTAAAAATGATTAAACCCCTATTAGCAGAATATTTCCTTGTTTGTTTTCTTCCCAAATATTCTAAGACCAAATGAGATAATATATGTGTATACATATATATGCATGCATATATATGCACATATCCATACAGATTGTGCATATACAGATATGTACATATAAGCACATACCTAGGCAGGTGAGTATGGGTATATTGCTTTGCAAGTAGGAATTCATATATATAAACCATCTTGTAAGTTTTAAAGCAATATGTAAATATTATCGTTGGTGTTACCCCAATAATATAGCCCATATGGTTGAGAACCCAGTAGTGTATGTGTGTAGGAGGGTGGGGGTTATGGTTATTCAAAATTTAATTTTTCTTGAGGTCTCATACATCAACTTCTTTGTTAAAATGAGAAACTTCTTTCATAGCCAATTACGAATAAAAAACAATTCAGGAAAATTAATAGTTCCTTTCTCCACCACCATGAAAAAGCAAAACAAATGAACAAAAGACTAACATTTCTATATTACTAAAGGTTCCAGAGTTTAGTTAATTTACCATAAAAACCTTTTCCTTGGTAAAAAGTTTAAATTGCCTAGCTCCCCCCAGGACAACAGCAAAATGTATTTGAATGTATTTGCTTTGACTGCTTCCATTAGTATTCAGTGTGGGCAGCTAGGTGGTGCTGTGGGTGGAGTGCCTGGCCTGCATTCAGAAAGACTTGAGTTCAAATTTAGCCTTAGACACTTCCTAGCTGCATGACCCTGGGGGAATCCAGTCATTTAACATTGTTTTCCTTATTTTCCTTATCTGTAAAATGAGCTAGAGAAGGAAATGACAAAGCACTCCAGTATCTTTGACAAGAAAACCCTTCAGACACACCTAAACAACACCTATTCGCCTGCCCCACCTCTACCACTAAACTTGCTTGTTCTTTGTTCTTAGTCTCTCAGAATGCTTTTAAGATAGAGGCCTCTTCCTAAAGTAGTTTGGTTTTTTTTTTTTTTTGGCTTAATTGATAGATCAGATCAGTGAAACCACCAGTCATTTCATGAAAAGATAACAAAAAGTCAAGCTAATTGTTCAGTGTGATGCCCCAGTTGCCCCTGTTACCTTAAAGGTCAGATACGAACTCCTTTGCTTAGCTTTCAGAGCCCTTGGCTTCTTGGTACTTTTCTGGTCTTTTTATACCTCACTCTTCTCTGTACTCTGTAATTGTCCAAACCAGTCATTGTGTGGTCCTTAGCCTTGGCTCTCCATCTTGTGGCATTTCCCCATACCCAGAACACTTTGTTCCTTCACCTTAACCTCTGGAACACCCTTGTTTTCCTCCTATAATGACGACAATGTAACCAACCCTTCTTTGAGGCTATGTCTAAAATCACAGGGACCAGAGGCAGGCTTGATTTGGTTTGGTCAGACTTGTTGTCAGGATTTAAGGAAGTCCCAGTTTGAAAACTTGCCTCTCTTCATTCCTCTGTACCTTCCCATCCTAGAGGATTTCCTGGGATAACATCTGGTGGTCTGACTTGCCCTGATTCACACAGCTACTGTGTGTCAGAGGTGATGCCGTAGCCCTGATATCCCCAACTCCAGAGCTGGCCCTGATTCTACTCTGCTGTGCTGCCTTTCAGAGTAAATGATACCCAACTGAAAGACTGGAGGAAGACCTCCTGTGAGCTATGAAAGGGACAACCTGAGATTTCATTGGGATAGGGAACTCACCAGTGAGAAAATGGTTTGTAACACGTATATTGGAACCTTTTCTAAAATTTATACACCAAGATATTTTCTGGAGCACTGAGAGGTGAGGAGACGTGGCAGGAGTAACGTGGCTCCCAGAAGAGATTTAATCATGGCATCATAGATTTAGAGATGGAAAAGATCTTTGGAGTCCAACCTTCATTTGCCGAGCCAGAAAACTGAGACTTAGGTCCAGGTTTTTTGTTTATTTTTTCGTCTTGGTCACACACTGAACGTGTGTCTGAGAGGGGGTTCACACTCAGTACTTTGTTACTCCAAGTCCATTGTTTTCTCCTCTGTAGTATGTGGTTCCTCCCCAGTTCTTTCTGTCTCTTAGGACAGTTTGCTATCTGCCACACCCCAGTCCTTTTCATGGCATCTGATAGGTAAAAAAAGAGGAAGAAGAATGAAATCTAAGGTCAACAGCATGAAATAGTAAAGAGAGTACCAGATTTGGAGCCACAATGCCCTGAGTTCAAACAGTGCTTCTGATACTTAGGAGGTTTATTTCCACGGGTAATCCTTTAATTTCTCCGAGCTTAGATTCCTTCATACTTAGAACAAGAACATTGAACTATGTGTGCTCAAGGGTCCCTTCTAGATGGAAACCTACAATGATATGATATGTGCATTTAGAAAAAGGAGGTATCTTAAAGAAATATTTTCCTCTTAGAGGTACAAGCATTCACCCCAAACCTCAGAGTAACCCTGATGCTGGTCCTGACAAGAACACCTGACAAAAACGCCAAAAGCTCAGTGACACTATTGCCAAAATGCAAAATCAAAATATTACCTCCTCTGGATCTCTGGGTATGGAAAATAAATGAGAATAATAGAGAATGACATAAACTATCATTTAATAATCTCTTTTAAAAGTACTAATTAAAAAATAAATACTGCACGAAGTAGGGAGAGAGAGGCCCTGACATTGAGAAATGTGGGCAATATATTGAAGTTGGCATTCCCAAAAGAACCAAACCTGATCTAATCAGGGATTGTATTCAGAGGGGGAAGATGGGGAGCAGTTATTAATTAATATAAAGCATTCCCGGGAAATGTATCACAGCCATTCAATTTGCTGAAGAGTTTCTGATATCTCTGCTTGATTCCTTTAGAAAAGGAAATCCAGTCTTGAGAGTGTTGGGACTTCCCACTAATGAGTACTGAGCAAGAAATTGTTGACAAAGGAAGTAATAACAACAGCCCACATTCATGCAGTTTTCCAGTGGGAACAAAATTATAGGTGCATAATCTTATTGGAGCTTAGAGAATGAAGGCACCTTGAGGCTGGAGGCTATTCTTTGTATTTTTCTCTAGCATGCCTATTAACTGGACAGTCATTAAATAAATATTTATTAAACACCGAATGTGCATTTGTCTGGCACTGCGCTCAGGACCGAGAGCAGAGAATCTAGAGATGAACTGAAAGGAAGACCTTGGTTCAAGTTCCTCTGCCAAAACATACCTCCTGAGTGACCCCGGCCAAGTCATGTAATTTCTCTGATTTCCAGGCCATGCCCGAAGACAATAAATTACACAGATGTTATTGATCTTTCTAGGTCCAAGTGTAAATTTAAAGCTTAATAGTTTAAAATTTTAAGCTTTAATATGTTAAAACTGCATTATGACTTTTAGGAGACACTGGTAGAAGGCGCTTGCTCCCCTGGGAGTTTGTCGTACCCGTGAAATCCAAGAGTTGTTCTCTCTCCCCATTCCTGTAGACATTAAGCATTAAGTCCAGTGCTTCACGCAGAAAGGGCTCATGGTAAATGCTTGGGACTAGGGTCCCAACTATCTTGGAAGAGAAGTACTTCAGGTCGCCTTCCCCCCATTTTAGAGATGAGGAAATTGAGCCTCAGAGAAAGTTAAGTCACTTGCCAATGACCACGTGATGCAGAGTGAATGGGAAAGATTCAAAGAATAATCTATTTAGATCTAGAAAGGACCTCAGAGACATAGTCATGTTTTGTAGTGTGTGTGTGTATATTTATGTATACCAAACCAAAATATAATTACTATACTTTGTATTTATCCATCAACATATATAAATGTATTTAGTTAATCATAGCATAAATATATACGTGTGTATATATAAACACACAAACATATATATGCTTATACACATATACATAGAGATACCCACACGCTATAAGATAGATGTACCTGCACTTACATGTATAATATACAGCTACAGACATAGATATATGGCTATACATACAAACTTACAGTGAAAACCAAGCCAAAATCCAAAATATACTTATTATAGTTTGTACTTACATACATGCTCACATATATAAATGTGTGTGCATAGTCATAGTGTGTGCACAATATACATATATATGCATACACACATGCATATGTATCTATATCAAATATGCACATATTTGTGTATATACATATAAAATATGTATACATATATGTGTGAATGTATACATATACATACATACATACATACATACACACACACACACATATATATATATACACACACAGTTGATTTCTTGGACTTTATATTTGTGTTTTGGATATATACATACACACATATGAATTCTTTGTGTGTATGACTCAAGGTACTCTCAAATTTATTAAATTTGATTACAAAAAAATCAAATTCTTACCTAAGAGTAGCTCTTTGAATGTAGTCTCTTGATTACAGGGCCTTTTCAAAATATTTGTCGTTCTGTTGCTTGTGTCTAACATAGTGTTTGAATTCTATAGACTTCACTTCATAAAACTACTTTTAAGTTGAAAGGAAATTTGTTGTGGGAACACATTTCTAAGCCAAATATGTTGAGTTCTCTCCAGAAGTAAAGCACCTTCTTTTTTGTTGCTATGGAAGAATCTGGGAATATTTTTTTTTAATGAAACAAACTGATTAGATGACATTATTTGACATTAAGAGCCACTTGAAAACTCTTAGAATTTCACAGAAATTATGAAATTATTATAAAATATTGATTAAGCACTGAGCTCATGTGAATCCTGATTTCCAGACCAAAGTATACAATTTAATAGACAATTATGATTTGCTCTCTTTGGACTGCATTTCAGGTACCATGTTCTGGCATGGGCCCCACATTTTAGGAAGGATATTGGCAAACTGGAGCGCAGAAGAGAGTGATCAGATGCCATAAAGGCATCACTTAAGGGGATGGGGAATGGTTAAATCAAATTGGAGCAGACTTCAGGGCGACATTAATACTGTCTTCAAATATCTGAAGGGCTGCCATTTGGAAGAGGGGATTGGCGTTGTCCTGCTTGGCCAAAGAGAGCAAAACTCAGAGCAATGGGGATGTTGTTTAGACAAAGCGCATCTAGGCTTGAGTGGTGGTAAGTTGTAGGAGGGAGGAGGCATAGATCTCTCACAATCAGACACATCCAAAAGTGGGATGAGGTGTTTTTGGAGGAGGTGACTTCCCCACCACTGCAGGTCACCAGTGCTGGATGACCATTTATAAGTCATGCCATATTGCAAGGCTGCACAACCTATGGCCAGTGGGCCGCTCACAGCCCTCGGGACACCTGCAGCACGCCAAAGGATTTCAGGTGATCCTTGAAAAATGTAGAGGAAAACATCCTTTATGTGTAGAGGAAATCCTTTGGTGTGCTGTGAGCAGGCCTGAGGGCTATAAGTGGCCCATAGGCCACAGGTTATGCAGGCCTGCCATATTAGAATGATTTGGAATCAATAACGTCTGGTTTTCTTTCTAACTCTGAAATTATGTGATTCTTAGGTTCTTGTAGAACTAATGGGAATTCTGCTGTCCTTCCTCTTGTTCACCTTTCATTCTGCTGACTCCCTCATCTTCTGTTTGTTTCCCAGATTATTTATTCATCTGTTATATATTCTCTGTTAATCTATCAACAGTCATCCATTAAGCAACTACTATGTGCCAAACTTTGTACCTGGTGCTTGGAGATACAAACACAAAACAAGAAACTGGACCCTGCTTCATTCTGTTTGGGGAGAAAGTGTGTAGGTGGGCAGGTAGGTGGGTAGGTAGGTGGGTAGTTAGGTAGATAGGTGGGTAGGTGGGTAGGAAGGTAGGTGGGTAGGTAGAAAGATGGGACAATGGATGGGTAGATGAACAGATAAGGAAAGAGTTCATGTAGAAGGTAGAACTGCAGCTGCCTTGAAGAGAACCAGGTTTTCCAATGGGTGTTGAAGAGGGAATACATTCTAGGAGCAGGTCAAGCCAGTGTGAATACATGATGGTGGAAAATGAAGAACCTTGCATTGGAACTAGTCATAAGTGCAATTTGGCTAAATTGTAGAGTGTTTGAAAGGAAGAAATGTCCGATAAGGCTGGGCAGGTGGGTTAGAGGCAAGGTAAGAAGAGCTTTATATGCCAAACAGAAAAAAAAAATTAATTTTAATCCTAGAGGTAATAGAGACCCAGGAAAATTTATTGAGTAGGGGGAGAGGCTTGGGCAGCCCTGTGCATTATGAAAATCACTTTGACAACCATGCTGCTGATTCGTGAAGCAATTTCTTTTCTTTTTATTTAACCCATAACCTTAATCTTTCCATTTCCAAAGAAAATGCTTTTGTAGAGAAATTACTACTTTACATTTATTCACTAATTTTGTTATATTGTGCTAGTCATTATAGGTTAAAAATGTTTAAAACTGTTGAAGTAAAAAAAGACAAATTTTTTTTTATCTTTTTGATGTCTACAGCTGCTTATAAAATGTTGAAATCTAAAAGTGTCAACCTTAGGAAAGAGGCCCAATTCATTGTTTATGAAGCTGTTGATGAGAAAGTGGATGCATGAAAAAGAAGGCTGGAACTGAGAAGACTAAGTCTGGCCAAGATAATTTGGAGCACAGGGGAGAAAGATTACATGTGCAAAAAAAGAATCAGGTACAATGGAGACAGCAATGGGTTTGGACTCAGGAAGGCTCATCTTCCATGAGTTCAAATTGGGCCTCTCATGAAATAGCTATGTAACCTTGGGCAAGTCATCTAACTCTGTTTGCCTCAGTTTCCTCCTTTGTAAAATGAGCTGGAGAAGGAAATGCCAAGAAAACCCAAATGAAGAGTCAGACCGCTGAAACAACTCACCAGCAACAAGTGAATCAGGCCTTGAACAGTTTGTCACTTACCTCTTTGAGAAGTCATCTTCTGATTCCCATATCAGCTCGAAGTCCTGTAATGCTATGATCCTACTTCTCTGACCAAGGGAAATCTTTGTCTCTCCTTTGGCCCTATGTTTCTCACCTCTAAACTAACAGGATTAGAACAGGTGACATTTTAAATCCCTTCTAACTCTAAATCTATTATAATCCTGTGAAATTAGTCATATCCTATTCAACGTTGGGGAAAAACAGCTGCTCATCTCATCTTCATAGTGTGACCATCACCACTGTTTCAGTCTTATTTCATGCACTCTTCATTTCAGGTAAATGGGATGATCAGCATCTTGTAACCTCCCCCCAAACCTCCATGCTACAACTCTCAGCCATTTAAGTAACAATCTTGTCCTGTGTGTTTGTTGAGGCCTGGGATAGAATCTCATCTTTACTTCCTCTAATAAACTCAATAAATACTACTTGACTCATTGAGGTTTTGTACATATGTTGGGTTAGAGTTAGAATCAGAGGCATTTAGGATTAGGGTTAGTATATGTGTGTGCCAGATGTTATAGATATATTATAGATTTTAAAGTATTTCTACCATATATAAAACATAAGAATAACCTCATTTGCACTTACGTGCTGTGAACTATTAAAGCTAAATGGACCCTATTGAACTAGTTAAAAATGTGATAATCTGAGAATCAGAGAACCTGAGTTCAAATCCTTGCTCTGTCACTACCTCTGTGACCTAGGGCAATCACTTATCCTCTATTGGTCAGTTTCCTCAACTGAAAAAAAGATGGTGGCAGACTAGGTGAACTTGAGTCTTCCCTCCATTTCTAAGCCAATTATTCAATGATCCTCACATATGAAGGATGAGAAAACATAAGTTCCAAAAGAATGGTTGGCTTTTCCAGTATCATAGTGGAAGAAAGTGTAGTCAATGTCAGTCTCATGGTGTTCCTTCACTATAACTTAAAACAGCAGCTACCTTGACATTCTTACCTTTGCCATCTGGCATTCCTGGCTCCCAGTTTCCTGGTCTTGAAAACGAAGGAGCTGTATTAGATGACCACTGGAGCGATTACATATTATAGTGGATTGGCCCTGGAATCAGGAGGAATTGAGTTCAAATTCAGACATAGTCACCAGTTGTAGGACCTGGGCCGAGTTGCTTAATGTTTACTTGGCTCAGTTTTCTCAAGTATAAAATGGGAAAATAACAGCACCTACCTCAAAGCTGTTGTGAGGATCAATTGAGATAATATTTGTCCAATTGCTTAGCAAAGTGCCTGGCATATAGCAAGTGTTTAATAAATGCTTGTTCCTTCCCCATTTCCTCTCAGATTACTTCCACTTCTTTGCTTTAGCATGTGATCCCATGAAACAGAGTAGAAGCAGGCAGCACTTAGTTTTTACCACTGAGTTTTCTCAGTGCAATTACAAGCCTTGCTAAGCAGTTGAAAATGTGAATATGTGAAAGCCAGTATGGAAAACACGAATATGAAGGGTGAGGATGGTTCCTTCAAGAAGGGTCTTTCAAATGATGAGAATGCCAACGGTCATGCAACCGGCCTAAAGTAGAATGCACTGCCTTGGCAGTGAAGGGCTCCCCCTTGTCTGGAGGTCTTCCAGTGATGATGGAATGACCACTCAGGAGTGATATTGTAGAGGGAACCCCTTTGGAGATGAGGGCATCATTGAGAGAGCTCTGAATTTCCACAAGTTTCTGATGAAGAGATGCCCCGAATTAAATGCTGCCATTCCATATCCACAAAAACATACAAGTGAATGGGAGCTCATATCTTCTGCTTTTGTAGAAGGTCTGTATCCTTCTTTCCATTGCTGACAGAATTCCATGAGAATTTCTGAGTTTCTCTGGAGAATGGGAGCTCCATCAGCATTCAGCACATTAGTTTAAAGGTGTTTTTTAATGGGATTTATAAATCTGATCTGACCAAAATGTGTTTTTAGCAAAAAGCTGATTTTTCAATAATAGCCCAAGCAAACCTCAGCTTTTTATAAACTCTTACTGAACTCAAACAGCCCATTGTGAACATAATGATATGTATTAGGACATCCTTATTCCTCATTAGGTTTTGATGTGTAAATATAGTTTGCTTTGGGAATAATGTATTCCTTACACCACAAAAACAGAATTAATAGCTACAAAATGCTCTTATCTTTATACACATTTGTAAACTATTAATGGGAGTTAATAAGACTTGCAAATATGTGCTCTCCAAAATCTCCTACAAAGAGCCAATTATATAATGTCATTAGGAAGACAACAAGGAGTGTGGTATGAAATCGTTTACACTATTATCGCTAAATCCTTTTTTTCTTTTTTTTTTGAATGATTTTTCCCCTGTATTCTACTTTGGAAAAACTTCTTTAGTCAGCCTGGTCTTAAAAATACTCTAATAAAATTAAGGAATCAAGCAGAATGACAGTAGGTTGGAGAAAATGGGCGTTGGTAGACTTTCAAGGAGAGAAGGCAGCTTGTGTTCTTTAATGTGGTCATTAGGATTGGAAAATGAGGTAAGCAGAAGTCATATTTCATCTGCTAAGTCTTTTTCCTTTAATAAAATAAAATGTTGGGTGACATTGAAAGTATCAGAAGATTAACTTAACTTTCTAGAGAATGTATTCATTTCACACACACGCGCACACACACTTGCAGACACACACGCACACACACACACATGCACATACATATATACACATTTTCTCCTGTATGTATGTATGTATATCCCCTATATGTACCAGGCACTGTGATAGCCACCAGTGATACAAAGAGAAGAACCAGTCCTTGCTTTTTAAGGAGCTGACATTATCTTTTTGTCTCTTTCTCTGTCTCACTCTGTTTCTGTTTCTCTTAATCTCTCTATCTCTCTCTCCCCTGTGCTTGCAAATGTGTATACTTATCCGTACAGAGATTCCCACAGAGTAAACACACCATACCTTTGAAGGGAGAAGGCACTTCTCATACCTGAGGGGATGAGGAAAGACCGCCTGTAGGTGGCGTCACCTGTGGACACCTCAGAATCCTATTTTTAAATACGTAAAATGAAACATAGCTTCTCGTCCAACTTGCATGTTTGAATACTCTGCTCAACGTTTAAGTAGGAAAGACCGTGTACTATGTTGAAGTGTTCGATTGTGGTCTCTCTCATCCCCTACCCCCAGATATGAGTTAGTCTTCATTTCCAGTAGCCTTCATTTATAGGAAGAAAAGCTTAGAAAATGTGCTCGATGAGCTAAGTTAGTTTTCTATTAAAAAAAAATAAATTCTCCAAATTACCAGGTAGATGATCCTAGAATTATTTTAATTAAAGTCAATGGAGAAAAAAATTAGGTACTTAAAGTGGTTTCTCAGACTCATACAATTAAAGGTCCTCTTCTGTCAACATGTAGGTTACAGGTAATTCCTGTAAATGTTAATGGAAATTAACTATGTAAATTCCTATGCATATTAATTGGGAAATAGACACCCACAAGATTTATCCTCTTTTATCTACACGGTCTGCAGTCCTTTTCGAATATCCTTATAACGAATCCCACTAGACCCAAGAAGTTAGAATCTTTTAGAGCTCCCTATCCTTGTGATTTTAGTTGGCCCAGATGCCTTGCAATATAACCACTCCTTGGGGTACATGCCGCTTCTTTAGTAACTTCTATTGATTTACATATATATATACATATATATTATATTATATTTTATATATTTTATATTATATATATATATTTTTTTTCTTTTTTTGTCAAATACTCTAGCACATGCGTCTGTCTTCCTCCTAGGTGGGGCCTTGCTCAATGACTGATTATATCACCAGGAATGTGTCCCTGGAAGGAGAAGTAAAACATACATGTATGCATCTCCATAACAAGAAAATGCTAATTAGTTCATTTTCAGCAATTCAGTACTATTTAAAATTCTGATTCAGATTTGGGATAGGAGTTGTCACTTAGCACTAGGCCTTGGGTCACTTCTCAGCTCACTAATTTCCAGCTTCTATTTCAGGTGCTGTTTTGACTTGTTTCCATAATTTCAAATTTTGAATAATATAGAGGTCATCATTTTCCTATTTTAGAAATTGTTTTTTTTTTTTATCTCTTCCCATCTCTAAAATCCCTGGAGTTAGATATGATTCCAGATGTCATAGGTGATGCATATTTGAAACTAATCACTGGGCTAATTAGTTGCATATATTTAATAGCACATACTTATACACACATATACATACATATAGACATATATGCGTGCATACATAACCATACGTATGTGTGTATGTATGTTGTGTATATGTGTACATACATGTGTATATGTGTATGTTTATATATGTTGTGTATATGCATACATATACATGTATGTAAGTGTGCGTGTAAATGATTTCTTTTTCTGTCTCTGGAATAAGAGTTTGGTGAAGGTGCCCTAAATGGACATTGTCTGTGACTAATAAGATAAAATCAGACGAGAGAATTGAATAGATATTAAAAATATATATAAGTGACGTTTATTGGAGTTGGTTCTTGATCATAGTTGAGAGTGTGCTAGAAATGTATATTTTAGTTTATGTGCAGTGAGGTATATAAAGATAATTAATATCACATATCCCTTAAGGAATGAAATGCCTTTGTTCTAGAACTGAAAGTATGAGTTTTTGTTGGTTTTTAATATTATATTCCCACTTTGGGAAAATCACCTGGCCTGAATATTAAATACAGTCTGTACATTATATATATTTTAATCATTAACATTTAAAACTCATTATCTGATATTCAGTCTCCACATGAGGGTCGAATTTCCCCAGCCTATTTGATATAATCACAGGAAGTAAGGGACAGATAAAGAGAGTTTGTATTAATATGTTAACTAAAGTACAAAGAAGAGCCTATGTGCTCTGATTCCCTTTTAAGGATATGCAGGAGTTCTTCCTGGTAATTAAGGCATAGCTCCCCGCCCCTCCCCCCCAAAAAAAAGTCTTCCCCCACTTCCCCTGGCCCGATGACATTGAAAAAGTCAAGGTAGCAAATCTGTAAGGCAGTTCAAGGCAGGAATAAGCATTGTAGTGAGTGGCTGTTCTGCCTCTATCACTTGGCATAGGGAGGGCTCTCTTTTTGCTCTCTCCCATTGACCATGCCATCATGCAATAGTGGCATTCATTAATTCATTCATTCATGCATACATCCAACAAGGAGAAGAGAGATTCGAGAGAGGCAATGGTAGAGGTGGCTCCAAGTGCACAACCTTTGGCAGATATGGATTCAGTGGCTCCATTTCTCCTGCAATCATCTGGAACTTAGTAGCTAAGTCATAGAAGAATGGAGGGGTTGTTTGGTGAAAGCCACGAAATCCTTTCTAGGTTTGTTTTGAGGCAGGGGATGAGGCCGATGGACATCCTGCCTTTGAGTGAAGGAAGAGCTAGGTTTAAAACATTCCTCTTCTCTGATTTTTGACCTTTTGACAAGAAACAAATCACTTGCCATCTAGAGGCCTCAATTGACGCTGTAAGGTCCTCTATGAAGTGTTTTAACAGAAAATATTTCAATTTGATGTTATGCTGAGATTTCCTACAATACAAGAACTCTTAAGATAGTCAATTCTCACTAAGCTTGTTGATGGCCGTTATAACCTTTACATTCCATTCTTAGATTCATCACGATATCAACACAGAAGGTACATGCACACATATAGTAGATTTCTTCATTCATCCAAAAAATGGAGGAATTGACTTATCACTTTAACAGTTTTTTTATTTAAATAATGCATTATCTACAGGTGCATATATCCTTCCAAATTTAATTTTGAAATATAAGAATTTGTAATCTGCAAAATTTTAAAAAGAGAAATATTTCCATTTCTGTTGATATGTAGACCACTCAGACTTTGATGCTGATTTTCTTTTCCCACTTCAAGTGAAATAACATTCATCTTCTCAATATAAATGCTATAATTAAGGGATTAGAACAATTTTGGGCACAACTGTTAGTGGTAATTAATGGTTTTGAGTAGGTTGTTAATAATTCTTAGTCATGAAAAGCAGTGAGGTCAGTAGAATATTTGACCAGTAGTCAAGTAGGACTGGTCTATTCCCAGCTTGGCCATTCACCAACTGAGAGATTATGGGAAATTGATTTAACTCTTCTGTCCTCAATTTCTTTATTCATAAAAGAAAAGGATTGCCCGAGAGGATTTACAAATCCCTGTCTAACTCTAGAAACATCTAAATCTCTGGACTTTTTGCACTTTGTTTCAGTGAACTTTCAGTATTTCTAGGCTGGTTTCTCCTCTCTTGTGACATGTCATTGTGAGATGATGCTGTGACAGTAAAGTTCATCACCCCATGGCCAACTCAATCACACATCCCCTGAATAAAGCCTAGGCCAGAATTTATTTCAATTCTATAAGCATGAAGACCCTTCCAGTTTTAATATACTTTGCTAGACACTGGTGATAGAAATGCAAATACAGAAATTGCCCTCAAGAAGGTTACTTTCCACTGAAGAGAATGGAGCCTTTTCACCTAGCTAACATCTGCCAGCCATGTCTTCCAGGGACTTTGAGCCCCAAGCACCAAATCACCTCCAAGTCGGAACTGGCCATTGGAGTGGGATAATGACGGCATCTCATTTATGCAGGAACATCCTGGCAATTAGAAGGGATGTGACTATGTTAGAATGATAACCTTCTTCAAAGAAAATGCTTTGGATTTGAAATATCTTCAAAATCTCATGATGCTGGAACAATTCTAATGCAAAAGAAGATTGTGAATCAATCTAATAGAAATGCACATCTCTGACAAATTCCTTAAGGTTTTGCCTATGAAGCTAAAGAGATTGTGCTTCCTCCCTCCCACCACAACCCAAATGGGGCTGGATGATTCAAGCTCCAAAATCTGGCTACCTCACGTACGCAGATCACATAAGGACTCCTAACTGTGGTGATGTCACCATTGATTTCCATCATCGTGTACAATGTAGCTAATTAAAATTTATGCATTCATAGATTGTGTCACTCCTAATAGATAAATGCATGACCAATACACATCGACTGACTTATTACAAATTTAAAGAATAAAGTAAACTAAAATATTGACCCTGAATCAGATATTTTATGGAAATTTTAATTTGAGATGCCACAAGGAGATAACACCCAGAAAGTTGCTGTTGTCGAGTTGTTTCTGTCTCGTCCGACTCTTCATGACCCCATTTGGGGTTTTCTTGGCAGAGATAATGGAGTGATTGGCCACTTCCTTCTCCAGCTTGAAATGAGGAACTGAGGCAAACAGGGTTAAGTGTCTTGCCAGGGTCATATAGCTAGGAAACATCTGAGGCCAGATTTGAACCGGGCCTTGAATTCCAGGCATAGCACTCTACCCATCATGCCACCTGGCTGCCCCCAAATCACACATCCCCAGCTGAGCTTGCACCAGCAGCCTTTCAGTTAATAGCAGAATGCCATACCAATTTGCCACAGAGACCACACATAGAATGTATAATATTAGGGGGAAAAGAGTCTGTGTGGGGGGTGAGAATTATATCTGATATAATGGAACACATGGGGGCAATTAAAGTAAAGGACTTTGAATAATAATGGCAAAACATTGAAAAGCAGAATGATTGTTATGTTCATAGACTTGGAATTGAAAAGGAAATTAGAGGCCACTTTTTCCAGTCACCTCATTTTACAGGTGAGGAGACTGAGGCCCCCAGGGAAGTTGTAACCTAAGTTCTCATAATCATTCCACCAACTATACCACCATGTTTCCTTAATTAACCACATTCAAAGTGAAGCTCCTAACTCCATCTATTTCTAAGAATTATCCAGTAATGATGACCTTACTCAAATTCTTGGATGACTTAGGAGACACAATATGGGGTACAGTAGAATGGGCATGAATGAACAGCTAGGACATGTAGGCATGCATCTTGGTTCTTTCTTGATTACCCATATGCAATTGAAATGTCACTTTCCTCCTCTCTCTATGGGAGTAATTAATGCCTTCCACTGCTATCTCACCGCGTTGTTTGGATAAAGGATGATAATGTATATATAAGGGCTTTGTAAGTTTGAAATGCTAGAGGCAAACACCCACTGTATTAGGATGCAGAATCGACCTTCGAGGCTCCCAGAATGCCTTTCCTCGAGCTCTCCCCTCTGGATCTGCTCCTCTGCTTGTTTGGACAGCTCATGTCCTTAGTTTTTTCCACCTTCTGCACTGTTGATAGCAGATCTCAGGATAGGATGCAAAATAATTCCAGAGAAAGAACTCTGGAGTCTGAATGAAGGCCAAAGCATACAATTTTCTCTCTTTAAAAAAATTATTTCTCATAGTCTTTCCCTTTTGCTCTGATTCTTCTTTCACAACATGGCTAATGTGGAAATATGTTTAATATGATAGTACATGTATAGCCTATATTAGATTGCATGCTGTCTAAGAGGGGGGAGTTTAGAACTCAAAATCTTATAAAAGTGAATGTTGAAAACAAAAAATTAATTATTTAAAAAAAAAAACTGATGCATCATTCATCACTCACACAAGGATATAAATTATCCCATAGACAAAAGGTATTTAGATTTTGGCAGAGGATGAAGCCAAAGGCATGACATTATGATAATGTAACGTTAGCAAGGCATGCGTTGTCTCTATTGGAAGCTTTCAGGGAGTGGTCATTACTTGTATAATTGCAACATGTCTGCAAATGTCTTCTCTGGTCATTTGCAAGGCCTATGAGATCAGTCCTGTCAGTCAATCACACTCACTTGTGTGATTATCTACTATGTGGCAGACACCTACTATGTGCTAAGAGCTAAGATACAAGGGTAAAAAATGGGATGTCTGTGTCTTCAAGAGCTAATATTCTATCATAAAAGGCAATAAATACATGTACAACCATATGCAGAACATATATATACATATACATATATATATATGCATATATATACGTATACACTACACTTGCATTTTATTTTGACAGGGGAGGCCCTAACAGCTAGCTTGCATTAAGAAAGGGTTCAGAAAGTCAAGGTTCGTTGCTACCTAATGACTAGATGAAACCTCCATAGACACATAAATAATTATAAATTTTCTTTAAATGATCTTTGGAAAATACTTTTTTATATGCAATCCCAAAAGTCCAAGAGGTTTTAACCTTTAAAAGTGGACAATTTCGTTAAGATTTTGGGATACCTCATATATTGTCTTGTTTGCTCCTCACAAAAATCTTATGGGATAGGTGCTGTCGGTATCAAAATCCCCATTTTAGTGGAGAAGAAATGGAAGAACGGTAACTGGTTTCCAGCCTTTATTCCCACCACTTCACACTGCCTCATCCTTCTGCTTGAGTGGAATGTGGCTGTCTGCAAAGCCAGCTGACTTCTTTATTTCAGAGCTGTGGAAACTGAGTCCTAGAGAAGGCCAACGTTCTTGCTCAGTATCACACTACTAGTCAGTGACAGGACCAGACTACAGAGGGTTTGCCGATCCCCTGCCCAAAGCCTTTCCTGTTCTACCAGGAATTTTCTAGATTCCTCTGACCTAGAAACAACTTTTGTCATTGATGCTTTTGGTACTGTTACCTTCAAAGGCCCTTTGATCTAGAAGGGTTAACCCTTTCCTGCTCAGACACAAATATGACTCTGAAAGATAACAAAATTAAGGATGATTAAAAATAAAATATTTCTGATTAATACAGATTAGAGAAGATGAATGAAGAGAAAAGAAACACAGGTAATTTTAATAACAGATGCAAGGTTACTTTATACCTCCCTCTCCCCCTAATAAGCATTTTATCAAAATGCATGGAGCTGTGAAATTGAGGACATACAAGATGGAAGAAATGGTCCACTTGGCTCGAACAGTCATGACTCTACAAAGGACATTAAGCAGACTCTGGTCCTATCACTCTCCACTCAGAATACTTTATTGTTATTTCCTTATTATTTGATGGAAGAGCACCCTATGTACTGATCCCAGTGAGTCGAACAGGATTATCTGAGCTCCCTGAGCAAACACAATGTTTATTCATGTTGATAGGAATAAAGCCAGGCTTTTGGCATTCTAGACAAGAGGGCACTAGTCTGGGGAAGCAGCAGTGTTGCTTTTTTAGTCTTATAAAGTATCTTTAGGATAAGCTGTAGGGATCTCCAGGGGATGAAGAAAGGCAAAGAAAGCAGCATCTCAGAAACCAGAGTTCCATCCGAATATCAGTACGTTGATGTCCTTTAAACTGCAGCAGCTGTTGGCATCTGGGGAGGGGCAGAAGCCCCCTGTTCCTCCCAAAGACCTTAAGTGCCTAAAAATTGCATTGCATTTCTTGGAGGCAGCCAGGTGACACAGGGGATTGAGTCTGGGCCTTGAAGCCAGGAAG
>CM053626.1:329641674-329662224 GCA_028646595.1 Phalanger gymnotis | reverse complement strand
ACGTGACTCTGGGCCAGCCCTTGTTCTGAGCTTCCAAAGCTGAGCCTAGATGTTGGTAACTATGAATTGTATGGGGTCTGTCTGTTTGTAATTTGTTCAGGGCTCTTGAGATGGTGTTGATGAGGAGACTCTGGGCAGCTGTAGCTAAGGAGTCCTCCAGCTTGTAAACCCAGATGCTGAGACTTTGTTGAACTCTGGTAACTATGTATTGGGATTTGAATCAGACAAGGTCTGTCTGTTGATGTTTGTAGTTTGCGTGTATTTTGCTCTGAAATTCAGGGTGCTGGCTTTTTCCCCTGAACTAAGTGAATGATATTTGTATGCTGAATTAAAGTAAGCTTGCCAACTCCTTAACCTCGTTCTCCTTATTAAGGCAGATTAAAAGAACCTGGGCTTTCTGGCTGTCCGGCAGCTTTCTGGGTGCTGGTTGTGCGTGGATCTGGACTCCCCACAGAAGCTGCTAGCCAGATTGTTAAAACAGTGCGTGCGTGTGTGTGCAGCTGTTTTCACAGGTATTTCTGATGACTTGTGAGTTTTTGGCTCTTACAAGTTGGTATGATCTGGGAAGAGGTGTGTTTACTACTCTCCTGTTCTGTGCACTAGTTTGTGAGTGGTCACAAGCACTCTTTTCAACCCTGGAATTGTGACTAGGGTCCCTGCTCCCCTGTTGCCACAAGTTCTGCTGTGCTAGTACTCCTCCTCTCACTGGGACTAAGACTCAAGACTATGACCCAGATTCAAGTATAAGCAATATAATAGAGTCCTGACCCTGGTGCCAGCAAAGGGACCCTGTAAATCTTCTTCTGACCCAATCCCCTTGTTGTCTGTGGGCTGAGAGGTCTGGAAACCATAGCTGCTGCCACTGAGTCAGTCACCCCGAAGCCTGCTCTTGGTTTGCTGGGGCCGGGTCTGTGCTACACTGTGCTTCTTTCTCACCCTGGTGAAACAGACTTTCCCTGCTGACCTTTTAAGTTGTCTTGGACTGGAAAATTGTTTCATTTTATCTTTTTGTGGGGTCTGCTGCTCTAGAATGCACTTAGAGTCATTATTTGGAGGTGTTTGGGGGAGAGCCCAGGTGAATCCCTGACTTTACTCTGCCATCTTGGTGCCCCCTTCCTTTCTCTCCATTCTGTAAAGAATGTGTTGAACACTTTTGATAAACTGTATTTGTTACGAAGAATGGTTCCCTGGGAGCCAGAGGAAGAAAGCATGTTAGGAAATGTAGGTGAAGTCAAAACAAAGAACTTTGTAAAAATGTTTTTAAAATCAAATCACTGTGTAATTAGTCCAAATAGTCCCAACTCTGTTTTCACATGATGCCAAAAGGATCTTCAGCTCCACACTCAGGACATACATCTGGAGGCATTGAACAAGGACACATCGCTCTAATGGACCTGAATAAGCACAAAGCCAGCTCAGACTCCTTCAGTGTGGTTGCCCCATGACACTGTGCAGTCAGAGGACCATTGATTTAGAGCTAGAGAGGGATCTTAGTGACCACGCAGTCCAACTGTGTTGGTAAGCAAAACGGACTCCTTAGCACTTAGTTCAACAAGTGCCCTTGAAGAGTTTGGCTTTTGTTTTTGCTGAGTAATTCAGTGTATTTCATTGAGTCTTACTAAGTGCTAAGCCCCAGGCCCAAACCTCTATTAGGTATAAAACCTATGTGTGTGTGTCTGTTGATGTTTGTAGTTTGCTTGTATTTTGCTCTGAAGTTCAGGGTGCTGACTTTTTCCCCTGAACTAAGTGAATGATATTTGTATGCTGAATTAAAGTAAGATTGCAACCCCTTAACCTTGCTTTCCTTCTTAAGGCAGATCAAAAGAATCTGTGCTTTGGCGAGTGCTGGCAGCTTTCTGGGTGCTGGTTGTCGGTGGATCTTGCACCGCCACAGAAGCTGCTAGCCGGATTGTGGAAACACCAACCCCCCTCATTTTACAGATGAGATGACTGAGGTTCCAGGAAGCGAGGGGCTTCTCCAGGGCTGCATGGCTAGTACTCGTCTGAGGCTATATTTTATCCCAAGTTTCCTTGATTTCAAATCCATTCCCTAAGGCTCTACACCAAGGTAGTATTCTCCATCATAACCAGGGGCTAAAACCAAACCAAAAACAAAAAAAAAAGTGATTTTTCTTCTAAAAATGACAATATATTGACTACGATTCAAGAGGGTGTAACTTATCGATGAATGCCTAGAAAGAAGGACACAATCCAAGTGCTGTAGCCGCTTCCTTTAGCGGACTTTCCCTAACCTTAGAAGGCTTTCAAAGTCATAGTTTTGTGTCCTGGGAAGAACATTGGATTTGAAGGCAGAGAAATGTATCCCGATATCAACTCTGGTACTTGCTGCCTGCATTACTTTTGGTAATCCACTTTACCTCTCAGAATGTCAGGTTTCCTGCCTGTAAAAGGAGGGGGCTGCCTAGCTAATATCCCCAGTCCCTTTCAGTTCTAAAATCCCAAACATGTTCCAGCTGATTTGGGGCTTCCTCTGACCACGCTCTCTGCAACACCCTCTTCTATCTCTTGCTCACTCCCAGGTCCATTCTCGGGAAGTCAGATCCTGGATCTCTCCTGGATGCCTCTGGGTTTTTGGTATATTTCACCCAGATAGGGGATGCAGTAGGAATGTCTTCATTTCCTGGGTGAAACTCAAGATACTAGAGGGAAAGTAAGTTTTGCTTTTCTTTAGAGGAAACAGGTCTTTTAAGCAGGCTTTTTCCTTATTATAGGACCATAGATGTAGAATGGGAAGAGACCTCAGAAACCATAGGATACAAATACCCATTTTACAAGAGAAGAAATTGACTCCTAGGGAAGTTAAGCGACTCCCCCAAGATCACACGGAGTGAGCATCAAGACGGGATTTTAATCCCGAACCCTCTGTCATCTGTTATTATAGCAGTTCTATTAAAAAAAAGTCAAAGTTGCAAGGCTGATGGTCAAGGCTGGTCTTTTTCCAGGAAGATATTTGAAGGCTATAGACAGTTTCTGTCCCATCTGCCCACTGATCCCACACGCTTAAGTTAATCTAAGTCCTTGGCTACCATGACACCACAAAGTTGTTTTACATCATAGACAGACCAGTGATGCCAAGTTCAAGGCTCCAAGCCCAGTGCTTTTCCTATTATGCCATGCTCTTTCTCTTCTGATGTCTCATGAGGGGGAAAAGGATTACTAGAATTATAATAAGACAGTTAATTGGAAGGACTTATTCTAAATAGGAAGTAGTCTTGGAAGAACATAACATTTCTTTTCGTATCTTTATGCCCCGCACAGTGCTATGAACATAAGAGACAATAAATGTTTGTTGGATCGGATTGGATTTCCCCAGAGTTTCATAATTAATAAGTGTCAGAGGTAAAATTCGAACCAGGTCAACCTGCTGCCAAATCCAGAGCTCTATCCCACGTTCTACTGTCTCATCTCCACATTCAGAAACTGAATACTAAATTCCGCCCATAGACCTATTTAACAAATGGGATGAAAATGGCATTTGCTGTCATATTTTTTCCAATTATGGCTTGCTCTTCAATTTCTGCTGCCTTTGCTTCACCATTAAGATTGGTAAATGAGACTGTTTTACCTTTGCATCTGACTATGCTTTTTGTAAAACAACCATTCAGGAAATACAAGTGATTACCAGCCAGCATAATATATTCCTATGGGCTTTTGATAATTGGGACAATGACTTTAATTGGTACATTCCTGTTCCCACTGGTATTTCCTAATTCAATGAGATTTGCTATAATATGGATTGGATATGGTACAGTGCACTTATTTATCAAAAGATACACCTGATTATCAAGCACCTAGGTCACACTTTTTATCTCCTAGGTGGAGATGTTTTTTGTTTTTAAGTGAACTAATGATGACTAGAAAAATTGAGATTTCATGTGGTACCAAATTACATTCTCTGGAGCACTTGCAGGGGAATGTGCAAGTGATGAGCAGACCCTGCATGCGATGGAGTAATCACACATTTTGGAAAAGCGCTGTGCATGGGGATTGCAAAGGAGAGCTGATTTGATATATCATGAAACATATGAGGACAAAAGTGGATAGACTTGTCATATAGCAAAACTGAAGGATAACCAATGTGTGGTTAATGGACACCATTATTTTCCTTGCACACTGGTATCCTAGCCCATGAGTATGCTGCAATTTGCTAAATTTCTAGGACTGCACACACTAGAGAGAGTCACACAGGATGGGCAGGTATGACTGCATTACAAAATGCATTGTTGTATGACGTAGACGAGTCAATGAGATTAAACCTTCAGTGGAGGATCTGACTAATTAGTGCCCGTTAGAGAGACCATATAACGATAATGCACAGCATGTTAGACTTGGGAGTGAGGAAGACCCAAGTTCAAACTCTGCTTCTGACATTGATTAGCTGTAAGACATCAGACAAGTTGGCACAAGCAACTTTTTGGATGTTACCTACCAGGTGATAAAGAACTTTCAGCGTGTTGATGGAAGAGTTTCCAACACCAGGATTTTCTCTGTTAACAAACATACAGATCTTACGTAATTTCAAATGGGTCCTTAATAAAGGATCACAGGACCATAGCTCTTAAACCACAAAGGATATCTAATATCACCTAGTCCAGTCCCCTCATTTTACAGCTGGGGAAACTGAGAATAAAAGCAGCAAAGTTATTTAGGGTTTTAATTTCATGGATTTATAGCTGAAACAGATCTCAGGAAATCAAGGTCAATAGAGGCCAAGGGGTTTGCCTAAGGTCATACTGATAGTAAGGAGTAGAGCCAGGATTTAAACCTAGCTCCTTGGACTTCAGATCTAGAACTCTTGCTGTCAATATGTCAGTGATTACCTTTTAAGGCGTGCATATCATCTAAAGCTGTATCAGCAGTAAGAGGCGCCTATTGTGCACCAAAGAGAGAGCTCTCTCGAAATCCCACGCAAACTGGTTCAGGAGTCAGCTTCATCATCCGTTGCTCTGTGACTTTAGCTTATCTTCTCAGTGGCCCAGGCACCATTCTCAGATTTTAAGTAGTAGAGAATTTTCTGACTGGTTTTAGTACAGGGAGTTTCCTCAGCATGGAGTTTCCTATACCAATGGAAATATAAGTCTATGCCCCATGACTCAAGTAAGATTTTTAGAGCTCGTAGAGTGCTTCTAAACCATTGAAAATAGTATTTTTAAAAATTAAGATTATAGTTCCAAGTTTGGTACCTAATACCTCTATGGTCATTCCAGTGATGTCATTGGAAGCTAGCCACGTTTATCCAAAGGTCAAGTTCCTGTATCTACAAGGTCAAGGTTGTTGTGCTTACAAGTCTAAAGAACAAATTTTGAATTTTAAAAATATTTTGTTTCAAAGGTAAAAGTTTAAATCCTACCACCAACATCCAGGTTATTCCCAGATTTTTTTTACACCCATGCCAAATGAATTTACCGAAGGTGTTGAAATTTGTCAGCTGCTTCTGTGGATTTTGATGTCTGCATACCAATGAAGTGCCTTTGACAGTTCCTCCGCATTTGATTTTTACTATGTGATATCTGGGCTGCTCTCTGGGTTACATTAGGGAGTGCTAAATTAGCGTTCAGAGTTGATCATGGATGAGGAGCCAGACTGTCTAATGGACAAGAGTGTCAGAATTATCCTCCCATGAACCAACGCATTGTTAGTTCCAAGCTAATAAACACAGAGAATCTCTCTCACTCTCCAGCATGGTAGTCATTATTTGCTCCAAACTTTCAGCATGTTTGGATTATTTGTAATAATTTACTACACTGGAACTGTCAGAAAATGCTTAAATCAATAGATGACTCATCGTAATTACCAGAGACCATGCTCTTCTCCTCTCCTCACTTGTCCTCTTCCGTCTTCTCCTCCTCCTCCTTCTCCTTTTCCTTCTTCCTTTTCTTCTCCCTCTTCTTCCTCCTCTTCTTCCTCCTCCTCCTTCTTTTCTTCTTCTTCCTCTTCCTCTTCCCTCTTTCTCCTCTCTCGCCCCTTCCCTCCCTCTCTCTCTGTCCATCTCCTTCTTCCTCTCCTTCCTTCCCTCCCTCCCCCCTCCACAGCTCACTTCAACCTCATTGCTTACATCATACTTTATTCATAGTAGCTGCTGAATAAATTTGTGGATTGGACTTGAGTTAATACTTGAAATTTACTCATACTGTTAATTACCTTTTCTTGTGTCTGTCTTGTCTCCCAGAATAGGCCAAATTCCTCAAGAGTAGGGCCTCCATTTTGTGTCCTTTTTCTGTATCTCACAGAAGACAATCGGTCTCCCGTCTCTGCCTTTTCCATGGGTTGTGCCCTATGACTCGAAGGCATGCCTTCCATACTTCATTTCTTTGAGTCTCTAGGTGACATCAGAATCCACCTTCTCTGTCAAGCATTTTCTGATTTTATACACCATCTCACCTCAGGCCCCAGCTACTAAAGCCATCTCCCCATCAGATCACATCGTAGCTACTAACTGAGTTGTAGGCTAAACACTGGGTTTGGAGCTCGAAAGACCTGAGTTCCAATTTTGCCTCAGAAATGTAAGAGTAGTATGATACTGGGCAAGTTGGTTAACCTTCATCCACCACGGTTTTCCCATCTGTAAAATGGAGGTGATAATAGCATCCATTTCACAGGGTCGTCGTGAGAATCAAACGAGAGAGCATCTCTCCAAGGCTTCGCAAACCTGAAAGCACCAGAAACCCTTGATCTGTTACTGTTATCAGTTACACTTCTTGCGTGTACTTCATATGTACCTGTTGTTTCCTTAGGTAGAGGGGAAGCTCCTGGAGGGAAGAGTCACTTTCATTTGGTCCTTGTATCGCCATACAGTACCTGACACATGGAAGACATGTTACGAATTGGATAGAGCAAAACCTCACTCAAATATGTATTCCCCTCCTACATGAAGCCATTTCTGATTCCCTCCAATTGCTCATATCCTCCTTCCCTTCCTAACCTGCCTCGTATTTCCTTGGCTTCTATCTTCTTTTTCTATATCTTCATGTGCATTATGCATTCTACACCGAGAAAATGCAAGTTCATTGAGGGCATGAAAAGGTTTGTCCTTGCCCCTCTAGCTGCAGTGTCTCCGTATCACTGTGCCATGAGCATTGTAGGTGGCTACTAAGTAACGATTGGTTGGTTGATGGTGTTTAATGGTCCTTCTATCTTTCAGACCTTCAGTATTTCAGCTGTGCTTTCAGAATTTTACATGTTCGTTTTGAGCAGAATATACAATGACTGCTTCCAAAGAGAATTGGATCTAAGAGTTCTATCCTTGGATTCTTAGGTCAAATCTCTTAAGCATCCCATTGCTCACAATTGAAATCATTACTTAGAAACCGAACAGAGAGGTATTGATAGAAATTTCCTTACGTTACCAAAATGTAGTTTATAATATGCCCTAGTATAATTCTGTAGAAACAAACCTTGGTTTCAGATTCTGTGGGCTTGTTTCTGCTTTTCAGCATGCCGACAAATGGACTTCCTAAGGCTCAACAAAAATATATTTTTCCATAGCAGCAGGAAAACTTTAGTTCTGTTGAAAGGAATTGGGTAGTCATCTGCAACATTTATTCATCCAGATGGTCAGCACCATAAAAATTTGGATGGCAATTAGGCTATGCAGATGAGCTATAGAAGCTTTAAAGCTTGACATCGCTCAAGCATTTTTTCAAAAGAAATTGAACCTGAAAGCTGAGATTTAACTTATTTTGAAAGGTGGGAGAGGAGTCATCGTCTATATTTCCAGGTGTGTGTGGTCTAAAAAAACTTCCAACATATGTTGTTATTGTCAGTATTATATTACATTGTTGGACTATTTAAACAATACTCATTCTTGATTTCTATCCTCAGATTTGGGGATCTCTTTCTTTCTACGCATTTCACCTGACCTTTTGGGAGGGATTCTGTAGAAGGGCTTAATGCTCCAGGTAAACATTAGACTGGTTGACCTCTGGGTCCCCTTTTGAATATAAACTTCTTTGAGTCATAAATGCTTTGATATGTAGACCTACTTCTCGCGACTTTTGTGTTAAAGCATTTTCAAGCATATTGTGTAGAAGACATACCTCTCTGGAGAGACTTCATTAACAGAATCCAACAAACTTGTGTCGTTGATCTGTTAAGTACATTATTTTCTGTTGGGTCCCCACTATGGGGGTTGGGGGAAGAAGAGACACAGAGAGAGAAAGAGGGGAGGGAGATACACTTGCTAATTCTCCTGATACATAATGGAAAATTTTGCAGTATAACTCTTTGAAAGGAATACGTTAAATTATATCAACCTAATTTGCCCAGAGAAGTGATTCATTCACTTTAATTCCATCTTGGCTTGAGTGTTAGATCTGCTTCTGGTGACATTACTGATTAAGGACGCTGTACTTTATGCTCATGATTGCTCATATGTGCGATTTAATGTCTTTAAAGTCAAAGGTATGCTACAAAATGTCACCCAAGCCATGTCCCTTCTATGCCTGATTCGGCAAATAATTCCCATCTGCTTTTTGTCGAGAAATTCAGGGAAGAGCCAAAGTCTCATTGGATCTTGGAAAGCCACATATTCAGAAAATAAATTACAGATGGTAAAGCCATGAGATGGAGGAAGTTTCATCTCTCTCGAGTTTTGCCATATGAGAACTACATCTTGACTTCCCCCAATGCCTTATTTTGTTTGTTTGAAAATGTCAAATGCAAGTGAAAACTAACACCACCTGTAGGACTGCTACTTGTGTGACTCAAGTATTGTAATAAAATGGGCAAAGATTCAGGTTTACTTCAAGGCTTACAGTTCTATTGGAATTCACGCCTTAGGCAGTTCACAATTTGTGGACACCACCTTTGGAACGTACCATGGATCTGTAACATATCCTTTTGTCTGAGACTGGCTTCTTTCCCATGGGGGAAGAATACAAAAGGGAAGGAAAACTGATGGAGTCATAGAGTGCAATCAGTCAGGCATGTATGAAATACCTCCTGTGATCCTGGAAGCAATAAGGCAGAGTTTCCAGGAATAAGGAGGCAAAATGGTCCTTCTTTGCTTTGCCCTAGCAGGAAAGCTTCTTGTGCCATGTTCTTCCAGATGTTAGAAAAGGCATTGATAAGCTGGACGTTATACAGAGGGGCACAATCAGAATGTGAAGCGTCTGGGGAACAGGCCACAGCAGGAGGGATTAAGGATTTGTTGCAAAGATTCCAGGGAGACATGAAAGCTGTCCAGGTACTTGAGGGGTTGTTTTGTGGAAGGGAGATGAGGATTCTTTCCTTTTCTAGCCTCAGGCCAACAAAGGATCTGTGTGCACTAGTTTCAGAGGAAAAGCAGAGTGCTAGCCCTGGAGATGCCCGGAAGTGACATGTTTGGTAGGATTTGCTCCTTGGTGGAGGTCTTCAGCAAGACCAACATGACCACTCGTTGGTGAGGCTACAACTAGAAGCTGTGGTTCGCATAGAGAGCAAAGGGGCCGGCTCTTTGGTCACCTCCAACCGCCACAGTCTGTGCTATCAAGTCAAGTTTTCGTGGGCCTTTCTTTTTTCTTTTTTTTTTTTCCCCTGCTGCAGTATTTTGTTTGTTGTCTTTTGTTAGGGAGAGAAAGATACTAAAATACCTTTTCGGTCAAGGGAGGCTAGGAAGCTTTTGCTTGAGGCAGTAGAAGACCAAGTCTCTCTCCTAGGCGATAAGTGATCGCCTCCTTCCCTTCATCCCTTCTTACGAAATATTGACCACTGATCTTTCATTCTACTCCACGTTAGAATACTCTCTATTCTGTATTGTAGATAAGATAAATGTGCCCATCAGTAGTGACCATGTTTCATTGCCCAAGCATTCTGTTTGAGAGAATGGAAACTGGAAATGGAAACAAGCTTTTCTGCTTCATTACTTTGTTGTTGTTGTTATTGTTGTTTTTTGTGGGGGTGGCACTAAGGAGTGGAATCATAATTCCATTTGTATAGAGAGTTACGGGGGTGGAACTTTCTCTTCCAATGCAGAAGGGCTACTTCCCTGTAACTTATAGAATTAGAGTTATATAGGCCACGGGGGCTTAGATGATTTACTCCAAGTCACACAGCCCTGTCCTACACAGGTGGGAAAGAACCAAGGTGTTCCCGACTCTGAGCTGGCCCTCAACCACAATGGAGCACAACCTCTCCCCTATCTCCTTACATGGAGACGATGTCCAGGTCTAGCTGATTTCACAGGAAGCCCCCCTCCTTCACCCAGCTATCTTACAAGTGAAAAATCTCAGGTTCCCAGAGTTTTTGAGACCAGGCTAGGGTTGCATGTCTGACTAGATGGGATTTGACATAGGTCTCCTGACTCCAAGGGTAGCATATTATCTCTGAAGCTGTTTTGCCTTATGAAGAGTAATGTCACTGATGGAAGGTCATCCAAGGCTGAACAACATGGAGACCACTACAAGACACCTCCCAAGTTATCCCTGATCTTCTAACAGGACACTCTACTCACGGCATGCACTGACCCAATTCCGACTTTTCTTCCAGGTCTGTCGGACTGCAGTCCTCTCTCCAGTGCTCCTTGCTACTTATCAATCACCCCCCTGGTGATACCCTAGCAGGCTTTGTTTATTCATGGCAGGAGCTTAAATGTGTATTCTATGGCTTATCAAAAATGCAGTCTCCTAAATCTTATTCTTTGAAATTATTCTACAATTTATTCTATTAATAAAAAGGAAAAAAAAAAACCTCGTATTTGAGAAAGGTATGGGACGTGGAAGAGAATGGAAATCTGACATTGTCCCACATTTACAAATGAGTCCCAGAATGATTCAGTTCTCCCCAGGGGTACAAAAGGTGAACGAAGAAGAGAGACAGGAATAGCATCTCTCCAGGACTTCTCTGATGTTTGAAAAAGACTGAGCATTTCTCTCCTCCGCCACCTCGGGCCATTATTGATGCAAGGAACCTTCTCTCTCTGTCATCCAGGGGACAGGCAGGGGGGAGAAGCTGGCCCACACTGGGCAATCTGAAAGCAAGATGGATGCAAGTCCAGTAAGTGAAACATTTCAACTGGATTTTCTCCACCTTTATCCCAGAGAGAGAGAGATATCAGGTCCACTGACATTCAGGGATGAGTTTAAAATGTGTGTGTGTGTGTGTGTGTGTGTGTGTGTGTGTGTGTGTGTGTGTGTGTGTGAAAGTCTATGTATGTGTGTGTGTAAATGTGAATGTGCATGTGTGGGATCACCCCCCCTCATCAGTGAGACAGCTGGGAATCATTTGACTTCTTTTTCCCTCAAACATTTTTCTTAGAATGATGTTCTCATAAACACCTGATTTTTGTTGGAACAACGTTCTACATTTGCCTTATAAGTACCTCTGTGTCTTGTGTGTAGGATTCTCTTTTGTATATAGGGTATAAACAGACACGGTTAATTTTCTTTCCTGACATTGGTGCCGGACTTTGTGTGGACACCAAATGGCTGATTGGTTACAGGTTACAGAGCTCCCTAGCTCCGGTGATCCACCAGCCTCAGTCTTCCAGTACCAGAGATCGCAGACGTGTGCCCTCACACCCACATCATTTTCCTTAGTGTAACTCACACGTCGGGCTTCTTCATCATACAAAGGTCAACATGTTTGCAGGGAGGGGAATGGTTAGCTGACTTGGATGATAACTCATTTCAAGAAAAGTGGGGAAACATATGTTCCTTACCCCCAATCCCAGTGTACTGAAGGTAACTCTCAATTTACATGTATGCAATTTAAAATTATCACAGAAGGAATCAATCAATCGATGAGCGCCGTTGTCAGGAATAAGAAGGTTCCTCCGCTCCATTATTGCTTCTTGCTCCTCCTGTGAGGCATCTCTTCCAGTAGACAGTGCCAGGGACCTGAGCAAGGACCTAAACTTCTTCTGAAACCTGTCTTTATCACTGTAGTGGCGAAGGCCTCCTGACTGTGCCCGGCCAAGCAGGCCACAATTCTCCCTTCCTCACCCTTCTATTGGCCCAGCACCAGACAAGGATTTCCTCTTTGGTGATACTTCCCAGTACAGTTACTGCTCCCAGCCACTTTTGCTTTCAAAATCTGTGCTGCGGAACTGCCTATCGTAAGCATCCCTGTCATCTACCACAGGGTCTGGTATAATGACCACAAATCAAAAATCATTCTTTTTTTTCATATACGGCATGCCATTTTCCATTGCCGAGGCCATTGTAATGGCCATCTCCCATTCCTGGAATACACTCCTTCCACACTGTCTTGTCATAAAACGCCTCCTTTTTTTCCCCCAAGAAGAAGCCCGATCACTGTTTTCTCCAGAATGCCTTTTCTTATCCCCCACCCTCCATCCCCAACTGCTAGTGACTTCACTTTCTGACCACTTTGTGTTTGTTCTGTATTGACATCATATGTGTTCAGTTAAGGTCAGGAGCTCACAGAGTTAGTGCTGACAGGGACCTCAGAGGCTATGTACGTCAAACTCCGTCATTTTACAGATTAGAAAATTTAGGAGATTAGGAGGCTTAGGGGGGCTCTGTGATTTGTACAAAGCCTTAGACATAGGATTTGAACTTGGGTCCTATGATTCTATTCCCAGTGGACTATCAGCTATTCCTTGTTGACTCATGGCACCCCAGAAAGCTGTGACATTGCCCGTGCAAACCTCTGTGGCTAAATTGACCTTGCTGTGTAACTCTGCCACTCTCTTAGAATGAGATGCTGATATCTGTCTTGAAGAAAGAGAAGTAGGAAACACAGCCATTAGTAGAGACATTTCTATTTGTGAGTATTGGAAAGAAGCATTAAGCTATAATTAAAAAAAAAGTTATGGGAGACCTTCCAGAAAGCTTAAAGCCGATTTAATTAATGCAGCCAATCTTCATCTATTCCTTTTTACATCAAAAGAGCCATAATGAGGGAATTGGTGTTGCAAAGGTTAGAGCTCAGATGAGAGAAATAGCCCTACAAAGGTTAGAACTCAGTGTTCTACCTCTGTCGAGATCTAAATAAAATTGTATTTTCATTTATGGTCAGAAAAAAAATGTCAGAAACATTATTTGCTCATGAAGGCTACTTTTAATTACCAAAAATTAATGTGTTAAAAAATTTTAGGATAAATGTTTTACCATATAACTGTCAATTATAGGCATGTACTGAAGAAAAAAAAAAGGTAAATATATATTTTTCTGTAGTTTTAAAACCAGGAAAATAGTATATTTCAAATTATCCTGAATGAATGAATGAATGGATCCTATATATTGTTTTGCTCCCCTGTGACATAATGGGTAGAAGACCAGCTTCATAGTCAAAAAGACCCAGCTGCAAATCTCACCTGTGACATAGATGACCCTGGTTATTTGACTTCTTAGTGTTCCAGGCAATTCTATAAAACTCTCAGTTGTGAAGTAGGAGCAGATCTTCACTGGTGGAAGGAGCTGAGGTTGTCTGTGCCCAGAGAGCCACCTACACTTGTGACATCATTAGTCTTCCTTCACTACCAAATTCCACTTTCTCTCAAGGGGAGCAAAACTGTCATAATGAAAGACGTACGGTTATTGATCCCCAAAGTAGCAAGATTGAGTGTTGCTGGGAGGGCGGTGGAAAGACACAGTGGGTATAAACAGACCACGTGGACGCTAAGTGGCTAAAAAGATAAGTCAGGGGAAAGGATGTCATCAAGGATGTGGAGAATCCAAAAAAGAAGAATAAAGAAGTGGTGCCTGGTGGGCTCCACTGGTGTTCTGATGATGTCGAGATAAACAAAAGTCCTTAGTACCTCGAGGAGGAACCCCCGTAGCCAAGGAGGGAAGTAAACAAGCAAGCAAAGATGGGCTGAAATCTACATCAGTGAAGAGAGCATCTACATCATAGAGTATTTGAGTGAAGGCTTTAACTTCGGGTCTGTTTTTTGAGGTTGAAAAGCCTTTTAGCAAACTGCCCAAAATTCCACTTCTATATAATTTTCTGTATTAAAAAATAGAATTAGAACTCGGATTGAATTGGAGAACATCGACTCATAAGTTTAATCAATCTGATTGCCCTGAAAATCCCTCTATAAAATGTCGCTTCTAAAATGGGCTCCAGGTAGGACTGAGACAGAGGACTCAGGTTCGTATTGGAAAGAGGTGTTTGACCATTCAGAACGTCGTGAGAGACTAACAAACCTTAAAGTGCTCCAGAGATGGGAGGAAATGTGGAAGAGAAGTAGAAGCAGCAGCGTGGTCATCATCTTCTTCTTTTCATATTTTATTATTGTTACTCATTTTGTAAATGTTACGCTATCTTAACCAATATTTCTCCATTGACATTGAACAAAAATGTCCAAGATGATTGTATTAAATTATTAACTAAGACTTAGATGTGGCATGTTTTATTGGCAATTTGTGAAGTCTCTAAGAGAAGAAAGAGTTTCCCCACCCCCCCAAAAAGGGGAGTGAGTCTTTATAGGAACAAAATAATCATTTGCTGTTTTGTTCTGATACTTATGGGTTAGTGTATCAGCATTTTGTTACTTCAATATGTTTTAACCTTTCTGTTTAATTAACAACATATCATATTACTTTTTAATATAAAAAGTGATTTTTTTAAAATTAAGAAAGTGCAAGATTATACTTCATTAATTTAAAATAAAATTTGAAATAATATTGAAGGGATAAAAATTCCTATTTTTGGAAATGACTAACGGCTTCCTCTCAATTTTTCCCATGGTATGGAGATAACTCTAGGTTCTTGAAGGCCATAACAATGCATTGAAAGTTCTGGAATAGCTGGGCATGGTGGCACGTGTGTCTGGAGCCTCCGCTCCCGGGGAGGCCGAGCATGGTGGATCTTTTAGTCTCAGGAGCTCTGAGTGGGAGTACGTGAAGCTGATCAGGCGTCCACACTAGCTGTGACCTAGATATGGTTAACCGAAACCCCCAATCGGGAGTCACTCTAGTTGTTTAAGGGGAATTGAAATGGTGAGTGTGAGAAATCTAGCAGGTCAAAGCTCCTGAGCTCATCACAGCGACGCTGGGTCCCTCAGTGACTGCTTTATGTCTGGTCTAGGTAAGATAGGGAGACCCAGTCTCGGGGGGAAAAATATAAAGTCCAGCAGGTCCTATGGAGCCGATAAAACCTCCTCATTGACCTCAAGGCCGGCTTTACGTACTTGAAGAGGTTCATCAAGAGGGTCCCCAAATGGTTGATTTTTTCTTCTATATCTATTAATTCGTGATTGGTTCACTTGGGAGTATTCAATAATAATAATAAACAATGACAACAGTAATAGCTAACATTCGTATAGCACTTTAAAGTTTATAAAGCAGTTTACAAATATTATCTCACTGGGCATTCAAATCGACTCTGAAATGCATGTACTATTATCATCTTTGTTTTATAGAGAAGACTGAAGCAAACAGGAGTTAAGTGACTCGGCCAGGGTCAAGCACCCGGTGAATGTCTGAGGCTGGATTTGAATGCGGACTTCCTGACTCCAATTGCATCTCTCTGGCCACTTTGTCACCTACCTGCCCCCTAATAATCCCTAGCGTCTTATTGTGTCTAAGGTTTTCAAAGTGCTTTACAAGCATGATCTCATTTTATCCTCGTAATAAATAACCCTGGAAGGTAAAGGCTGCTATCACCTTTTTCTCCATTTCATGGGTGTGGAAACTGAGGCACATAAAGGTTGAATGATTTGCCCACAGTCCCACAGCTGGTGTCCGAGGACAAATTTGAATTCAGATCTCCCTGACTCCAAGCATAGCAATCGCTCCACTCTGCTATCTAGCTGTCCGTCTGTCTGGTGAGGGAGAAGATTGTTTGGTGAAGGTGGATCCTATCTACTGAGGAGAGATAATAGCGATGGGAGAAATGATCCAGTTAGAAGGGCAAAAAGACTCTCAATTAAGGAATGTTGGGGCAACGATCTCCTTTGGTGGAGGGAATACCTTCATGGAAGAAATCACAGCTTCTCGAAGCATAGAAATAAATAAGATCCTGGGACTGCAAATGTTTTTCCTATTGAACCACCAACACATGAAATATTCAAGAACTCAAAAGTTCTCCTGGAAAATGAATGGCAAGAAACAAATTCTAAAGTAGAATTTTGAAGATGGGAATTCTTTGAAGCAAATTGTGGGATAATTATTCATGCAGAATAATTGGTGGATATTGATTCCATTTCAGCATTTTCAATCTGTTTAAACTGATCCTCTATCCAATAGAACAAACTTCCGATTATTTAAAACTGTCTGCTTCAAGAAGTTAATTTCCAACGTGCCTTGCTCATTGTAATGTGTTTTCCCTAAACCCATCACAGGCTTTACAAAGAAACAACTACAAGTGTGCATACAAAAGTCGCTAGTCCTTAGTTATTTTCGTATCTTTCAAGATTCCAAACCACCCAACAAATGTTAATTAAGCACCTACTATGTATAAGACTGGGCTTATAAAACAGTCAGGAAAACAAAACAAAACAAAACACTATTTTCCACATCAAATTCAAAACATGAGATTACATCCTGAATATATCAAATAATCCAGGTGCACACTGGTCTAGGGCCCAAAGTCTACTGACGCTTTTTCCTCAAGTGGCATATGCTCAAGGTGGAGTTGGGAGAACTTGTAGACAAATCTAACCCACGACACTTAGGGGCTGGATCACCACGAGCAAGTCACTGGAGATCTCTGGGCCTGTGTTCTCCTTATGTTTATCTCCCATGGTTTTTGGTGGATTTCCACTGGGTAGATGGAAGTAAAGTAATTTAGAAACTTCGAAGGTAGTTTTTTTTTTTTTTTAGTGTTGATGTTATCATGGAATAAGGTAGTACAGTAGTATTATCCCCATTTTACAGATGAGGAAAATCAGACTAACTTACTTGTCCGTGGTTGCTTAGTTTAAAAAAAAATGGCAGAACTAGGATTTGAGGCAAATCTCCTGACTCCAAGCTCAGCAATCATCCATCCTCCCCTCTAGATGTCATAGAATTGGAGCTATAAGGGATCTTGGACATCATCTCATCCTGGCCCCTTACTTTATAACTGGGTAAACTGAGTCCAAGGCCTCAGACGCTTCCTAGCTGTGTGACCTGAGGCAAATCATTTAACCCTGTTCGTATCAGTTTCCTCATCTGTAAAGTGAACTGGATAAGGAAATGTCAAACCACTCCACTGTCTTTGCCAAGGAAACCTTTGGGGTCATGAAGAGTCAGACATGACTGAAATGACTAAGTAAGAACAAACAAAACCAAACTGAGGAACTTTGTTCTGAAATACCTTAATCATAATCACACGGCCGGTAATTGGGAGATCTGGGATCTGAACGCAGGCCCTCTGGCTTCAGAGTTACCATTCTCACTCCTACACCATGCTATGACTGTTATTACAAGATAGAGCTGGTTTTCAAATAGAAATGACTCTGAATTGAAAAATTCTAAATGATAATTACTGAGTTTAACCCATCACACTCTCAGAATGGGCTGCCAAAGCATGTCAATGGACAATACAAAAGGAAAGTAGTTTGGTTCCTCCTAGTTGGAAAATGTCCATCTCACACTCTAAAATGAACGAAGCTTAAGGCAAGCATAGGTATTATGCTTTGATCAGCCAGTTCTTCAAAATGGATGTCAGCCATCCATCCCATGTCTTCAATAGGTGAAAAAGCTTTCACATTTTTGTGTGAAGCGTATGTTTTGCAATCCCATTGCTTCTCAATAAAATAAGCAGCCCGGTCCAATGGACCAGCCTGGCATAATTATGCATCATCAACAATATTTCTCATTACAGCGGACATCACAAATGACAAACTCGAGCCCAGATTAGGAAAATCACTTATTGTGAAACCACAGTTCCAGCCGAATTTGGAGCCAATAAATTGTCTGTAAATTGTGTTAACTTATCTCCAAAGTCTTCCAAATTGAATAATTCGCCCCTTCTCAAAATTGGAGTAGACATCTAGTCTATTTTTTTTTCTCCCAGGGTAAGAACTGGGAACAGCGCTAAAATATGCATGTTATCTGTTGCTTGGTGCTCCAAGTATGACAAGATATGCAGCTCGTCTTTCCATAAAATCAAAATGCAGTACCGACCGTGGGATTTTTAACAGACGGTTTGAGCTGAACTCTCATTAAGAGTAATGGAAATTGAACATATACAGATACTGTTATGCCACAACAAAATTTCAATCTCTAATGTACAGTAGATTACAGAACATGAAAGATTCATGAGTGAAGCTTAGATCCCCAAATTAAAAGGTATGTAATTTGGCTTCCAAATCAAATTGGTCTTTCTCCTGTTTGCAGAACATGCGGCTTCCTCACCAAATTTTGCTGCAAGGATATACATCATTTCTTTGCTTTTTAGACAGTCTGCAGGGGAGTAGGGAAAGAGCTCTGGATTGCTTCTGGGCTACAAAGAATGGGGCGCTCAATATTTAGAAGGAGAAATTCTTTGCAGATCATCCTGTCACATCCCCCATACTAGGGTGGAGTGAAATGTCATCCTCTCTTCTAGCTAGGCAGCCTGATTGTAGCCTCAGCACTGAAATATTGTAGTGAGGTCACCTTGGGCAAACAACTGCACGCAGTGTAGCCTCGACGTGCTCATCTCTGAAATGGGAGCAATAGCTTTTCTACTGCCTCTCGCAATTCTGTGGTAAAGCATGATTTCCATTCAAGCTACCATTGCATAGTTCTTGGAGTCCAGGTTTAATAAACCCCTATCTAGTCTGAACGGTCTCCTCCCACATAAATTCACTCATGGTTTTATCTGTTATGCTCTGATACATTTGGGAAAATCAAAGTGTGGGTTCAGATGGAGTTCACTGAGAAGTAGGTGGGCAGAGTAGTAGTGTACTGAGAAAAGGAGACTCAGAACTCCTGGGTTCAAATCCTAGCTCCATTTTTAGCTGTGTGATTTAGTTTAATGACTTTCATTTCTCTAAATCTGTTTTTTTCCTCATCTGTAAAACAGCAATAATGATATTATCACCGTATACCTCACAGGTGGGTTAAAGCAATCAAATGAGATAAAAAATAGAGGCAAAATTGCCTTTTCACCTCTAAATGCAGCCTACGATAGAAATGTCAGGGATCAGAGATATCTAACTGGTGGGATCCTCAGAGACCCTGGAGTCCATTCTGTTCATTAGAAACATGTCCAAACCGCTCTCTCCCTTTTTCCAGTGACTTGCTGAGGTCACGTAGGGAATGTCAGAAGAGGATTTGAACCTAGGCCTTCAGACTCCAGGGCTTCTGCTCTTTCTCATGAGCCAGGCTAGGCTTCATTTAGCAGAATTACTATATTCCTGTAAAGTTGTAGACAAATTGAACTATGCATGAAAGAGATCTTATGCTGAATCTTTTAGTAAAGGGAGGAATATTTATGTCATAAATGTGAACCACCATGTACATGTGAACTGTGATTATCCACTGATTTCTCTCTTCGATCAACTGGATTTTCATGTATTTATGAATATTATGACCTAAATGTAAGCCTTATCTCCAGCATAAAGCATGCTCTTCTCAGGGATTATTTGAGTAAAGTTCTTTCTTGTACTTCTCAGGAAGATTGAAGTAGTAGGTAGAGTGCTGACCTTGGAGTTAGTAAAACCCAAGTTCAGATCTCGCCTTAGACACTTACTGTGCGACCTTGGGCAAGTCACTTAACTTCTCTATTCCTCGGTTTCCATGTCTATAAAATGAGGGTTTCATTCTCAATGTCCTCTTAGGTTTCTTTGAGTTCTAAATCTATGATCTTATCTCGTGGTTAAAAGGAAGAGTGTGGCATTCCCTGGCCTAAAATTAATCACATAGGGAACAGACTGGATTGTGTCTCCTAAAGATGTAAACTAGGAACTAAAAACTCAGTGAAATGCTTCATTCAGGGGTCCCTGGCAGAGGCAGCGTATGAGCCTGTGAAGAGCAAACAGATCTGCCTCCTCAAGGCATCCTTAGATTGGAAGATCCCAAACCTTGACTGCTTCCTTGCTGGACTAAGCGCCACTCATTGACCCACTGGCTGTGCCTGATTCTCTTTAGTCAATCACAAAATACTGCTTCTGTGGCAGCATCTGCCTTCATCAAACGAGCAAAGTGTTTCACTCCCCCCAAAATGATTGAAAACTCACTTTCAACCAAAATACTGAATGATTAATTCAGTGAGATTTCTGAGCCTTATGATTACTTGGGAATAAGAAAAGACCTTCACCTCCACCCTTTTATTATGATTATGTGATCTATGCATGCACTTAGAGGAAGCTTATAGAGACAGTGCTGGCCACAGAGAAACTATCTGAATTTGATTTCTTTCTTTAAAATATATACATATATATATATATATACATACATATATATATATATATATTTCCTTTTCAAATATGTGCTCTAAAATGGAAGTACATTAATCATGGACTTCTGCAGTGGAGATGACGTATAATGGTCTGACCTCGGGACTCAGTTTCTTCATCTATTAATGGGTGAAATGGCATGAGATAAGCTTTTCCAGCTTCAAACCCATGACTGTAGTAGTTCACTTTTAACTCTTTGAAATGAGCAGATTGGGGGCAGCTAGGTTGCGCAGTGAGTAGAACACTTGTCATGGAATCGGGGGACCTGAATTCAAATC
>CM053626.1:329624233-329641174 GCA_028646595.1 Phalanger gymnotis | reverse complement strand
GCAGTTCAGGACTTGGGGTGGAAAAGAGCAATAGAGAGACATAGAGAGGGACTGGAGGGAAAGGATCAGAGATAGGGACATTTGGAAGCAGAGGCCCAGAGGTGTGGAATCCCACTGGTCCGCTTCTCAGAGGTGTCCCCAGTGAGACCTGTTAAATTCTATGGGATTCAACAACTGTCTCAAAGGGTAATTCTCAGCAGCAAAGGCAGCATTCCATTTACAAAAGTCTAGAAAATAGCGGGCGTTAAGAAGAGTCTCCTCAATCCTGTTTTGATCATGGGTAAAATATTTCAAGATAGCTAATTGGATAATATAGTAGAAAAGGCATAGTCTCATCTATAAAAGGAAGGGATTAGAAAAGATGTCTCTCCATGGTGCCTTTAAGCCGAGTTTCCGTGATCCTCTGCCCTCCAGCTCACTGGATGGAAGTTCAGTCTTCTGGATCTTTCTTTGGGGACACCAGGAATATTTGAGCATCATTTCTGATTTTTTCTGCTTATGTTGTTGTTGTTTAGTCAATTTTAGCCATGTCCAGCTCTTTGTGAACACATTTGGGGTTTTCTGGAGAAGATACTGGAGTAGTTTGTCATTTCCTTCTCCAGCTCATCTTACAAATGAGAAACTGAGGCAAACAGGGTTAATTAAGTGACTTGCCCAGGGTCTCACAGCTGGTGTTTGAGGCCAGATTGGAACTCAGGCAGATGAGTCTTCCCGATTCCAGGCTCTCTACCCACTACACCATCCAGATTCTGTTATGCGTCTGTAGAGATGCCACAACATGTGCCAATCGCTTCTCCACACGCCCATTGCTTTTCTTCATTTTGAGTTTGAAAGAAATGTCGATTGGAAGTAGGAGAATAGTGCATAGCAGTTGGAACATTGAACTTGGAGTTGAGGAAACCTGGGCTCACGACCTGCCTCAGATTCTTACTAGCTGCCTGAGGGTGGAAATCTTGAACCTTGGTTGATATTGCCAAGGCTTAAGTATTAAGTGACAAATGGGCTATAATATCTCTTAATGCTTCTCAGAATCATAGATTTATAAAATATGTGATAAGTAGGATTGCTTTTTTATGTCATCTGAAATTTCCCTCTCTGGGTCTTGCTTCATACCTCTAGGTGGTGGTTTCTTTGGACTAGGAAGGCATTCCTTCCTCAAATGGTTTTACCATATGCTTTATTCTTCATAACTGGCATTTCTGTCATGATTATTTTATGTAAGTAATGTGCCCGTTATTTTTAAATCATGCCCTAGAGAGCAAGAATTTCAGTAATCTCTGAATGTTTAGATGCTGTGTTCTCATCTAATGAGCTAATACTGTTCTGTTTGTCTGAAGAGAACTCCGTCAGGAGATATTGTGTCAGTCTGAAGACTAGCATAATTGAAGGCACAAACTGAAAGCAAGCCAAGAATACCTTGTGGCTTTGAGAATTGCCTTTGATTCCAGTGCTGCCCAGATTATTGTAGAGATTGGAACTAGGATAGCATAAAATAACTAGTAGATAAAAGAGACAAGGTTAACTTGGGTGGTGAAGACCATTGAAAATAGTCATGTGTGTATTAATGGATAGAACTGGAGATTTTAGCATATAGAATAGGAGACTTGAGGTGGGAGAGGGAGATATGATAGTTATATTTGAATGTTTGAAGGACTTTGGGGTAGGAAAGAGATTAAACTTGTTCTGTTTGCCCCCTTCTCCCCATCTTGCCTGCCCCCACCACAATCACACAATGATTGAATGAGGACCAGTGACTGGAAGTTGTAAAGGAAAATCTAGCCTTGGTATCGGGAAAGTTAAAAATAAATAACTAATTAATAAAAAGTCCCACCAATTAGAGTTGTCTCAAAGTGGAAAGAGCTCCTCTTCTTCGTAAGTCCAAAAGCAGGCTCTGGTTGGCCATTTGTCAGGTAGGCTATAATGAGGATTCCTTTCAGGTACAGGTTAGTCCAGGTGGCTGCTGAGGGCCCCTCCAGTGCTGTGATTCAGGAAGCCATAACGAACAGAATTGTAGTGACCAATTTTTCCTGTAGTCCACTGGCCAGCATCTTTCTGGTAAGCTCATCTCCCCTAAGACATGGAAAAGATAGCAAACATGGATGGGCCCAGGTGAGCCTCGTTGGAAAGAATGCCTAGAAGGACAAGAGCCCAGATGCATTGGAATACTGGCATTTGTGAAAATAAAGTCAGGATCTAGATGATGAAATCAGAACTGTTTACCTTTCTCTCAACTACCAGGTAATTCAGACAGTTACCAATGTAATTTGAACTGCGGAAAACTAGCCTTTGAGTATAATGTTAATTACCTTACCAGGGTTTCAAGCAATTAATTTTAAAGAAGGCAAAGAGCAAATTAGGCCTAGAACCTGGCATGATTTATGTGATGTAAAAAGTAAGGAGCAAGTGCACTTTCTCTGTTCTGTAGATAGGACCTTAATTTAATTGGTGTGTTGTTAATAGCTCTTAGGGGATATCTTTTTCCAAACCCAGATTTCTGATTCTATTTTAAAACAATGTGTGAAAATGAACTGAATTTGAAAGTTTTACTTTCATGGCTGGAGGGTAATAATAAATATCTATTTTTTCACCTGCAAATGCTGTATTGGCCCCATGGGTACATGCCACTGCCAGTTCCCTTTTCATGTGGCTAAAAGAACAGAAGTATCTGCCCACAGGAAACACATTTGGAGTTCCCCCACAGGCACAGGTTCCCAATAGAAGAGGAAAAAAAAAGTTCCAAGATAGAGAATTTTAAAAAATAGCGATATACATGAAATCATTTCTCGGCCTTCCGCCTGATCTTTTTTGCTAAGGCCTGCTGTGACTTCCTTTAAGTCCCTAATTCGATTCGATGGCTTTATGATGTGTCTCCTACCAAAATATTCATAAGGATACATCGGCTTTGCAACATGTGAAATAAAGATCATTTCCTTAACTCCCCCCATTCCCCAACACACACACACACACACGCGCACACACATACTCACACACACACGTACACGCACACACATACATACACACACATACATACACACACACGCACACACACACACACACACACACACCACATCATCTGAGCATCCTTCAGATTTCCACTTCTGCTGAGGATATAATAGTCTTCATGGAATCTCTCAGGTTAGCTACCTTAGAGTCATTTTTGACTCTTCCCTCTCCTTCAACACTAATGGTCCCGATCACTTTCCAAGTCTTGTCAATTCTACCTTGTCATCAGTTCAACCAAGTCATTTCTTTTTTTTTTCTCTTTCTATTCACATGGTCTTTATACACATTTATCGTTTTATCATCTCTTTTCTAGAGTTCAAAGGTTGGCAAGCTACAGTCTCCAGGCCAAATCTGGCCCAGCACCTGTTTTTGTATGGCCAGCAACCTAAGAATAGTTTATATACTTTAAATTAAGGTTATATTATATTATATATGTATATGTAATATATGATATATAATAAATTAAATAAATTAATTATATTTTAAAAGAGAATAACATTCGTACTACAAAAATAGTCAGCTGGCCACATTTGGCCTCGAATTGTGGTTTGCCTGCACCTTTTCTAGAATACATCAATAGTTTGCAGAATAGTATGCCTGATTCCAGTCTCTTTCTTCTCCCGTATATGCTCCTCAGAACTACCAAATTGATAATCCCAAAGCTGAAATCTGGCCATATCTGTACTAGCTTGTGTTCAGAAATCTTCACTGGTTCTCTCTTTCTCAAGAATAAAGGAAAAACACCCAAACCTAGCACTTAAAACCCTCCCCAAATGAACACCAGCATTCTTTTCCAATCTTATTTCATATTACTCTTTCCCACGCATCCTCAGTTCCAGTCATCCTGGCCTGTATACAAGCTTCTTTCCTCTGCCTCTGTGCACAGGTGGTCATTCTTCTCTGGGTGTCATTGCCTCCCCATGTCTTCCTCTTGGAACCCCTACATTCCTTCAGAGTACCGCTGGAGGGATCCTCCTGAGATGGACTGGCCTTCATGCCCACTTAGTCATTCTCTCCCTGCATTGAAGTCTTGAAGATTTTTTTTGTCATATCCCATTTACTTTCAAATTTCCCATCTAGCATGTGCTGCAACCTCCATAATGTAGCAGAAGCTCTTTGCAGGCTCCTTGCGTTTCTCATTGCATCCCCAGAGTCTAGCACAATGCTGGGGAGAGAGAAAACGTGAGCAAGGTGGTGTCGAATTTGTTCAATGTCAGAATCGATTGACTAGTTGCCCATGGTGCACAACACTGACCTAGGTTCTGAGGGGAGCTGGAAAAAGTGTGAGGTGTGAAGCCAGCCCTCCGGAAGATGACAGCCATGTTTCTTTAGGATTTGTTTGGTTGTCGGCATAGGGATTGCTTCTCCCAAGATGATGCAATTCTTCTCCAATGTATAGTTGTAGAAATTTGCCCAGAGTCCTAAAGGTTTTGAAGACTTCATTGGCCTGGATCACACAAGGGTATGTCTCAGCAGTGGTACTTGAATTCAGTTATTCCTAACTGAGGCTGGCAGGCTATTGATGCCATCAGGCTGACTCTTAGGCAACATTCAAGCAATCCAGAGAACATGGAGGTCACTGTAGCCTGCAGAAATGGGCAATGTTTCACAAAACAGTGGAGAATTCTCGCCGGATAGGCATTCATTTTAGAGGCAGTATGGTTTAATGAATAGACCGTTGGACACGAGTTCAAATTTGCCTCCAATAGCTTTGTGACTGTGGACAAGCAACCTTACTGTATCCTAGCAAGTCCTTAGAAACGTATTACCTAATTATATCACTAAGTTGTTGGATAAGGTCCCAGGCTCAGAAAGACGCAGACCTTCTGTTTATTCCTGTTCAGCCCATCTATAGCGGGAAAAGTTTTCACCTCCAAAAATGGGGAACTAGGAGTTCCCCGTGCTAATGAAGCTTCATAGAATTGTCAGTCTAGAAATGGGAGGGATCTGCTCAGACTGTGAATTCCTGAGGCCGGGGATTGTTCTCGCCTTCCATGTATACTCGGCATACATTTAGCACAGTGTCGGCCGCACCTTATATGCCTAATAAATTCTGATTGACCCACTGACCTCAGAGAACATCTAGTCTAACTAGTTCATTTTACAGATGTGGAAAACTTACAGATGTGACACCCAGGGTATTGACTCCCACACTCAGCAAGAATGTTACCCTAAGGCAAGTAATTTAACCTTGAGCCTTAGTCTTCTCATTAAGGAAATGGGCTTAACAATACCTCTACCAGCTAGCTAGAAATGTTGTTTAAGGGAAAGTACTTTTTAAGTCTTCAAATTTAATCTAAATGCCAGGAATTATCCACCAATTGGGTGGAAGCTGATGCTGAGAAAAGGGCTTCTGGATTGGGCACCTTGTTAAAAATTGCATTAATGTGACGAATATGTATTAGACATCAGAATGAGTGCACATCCTCTGGTGAACAGCTGACGGTCAGAAGATTGGCTAAGGATGCAGAACAGACACCCCAAGTGACAAAAAAGGCATCATAAAGTAATGGGGTGTCATGCAAAGTGGGTGACTAAATAGTCCAAGTAGGGAAACACATCCCAGTGGTCAGAAGAGTTGTAATTTGACAGAAATTGTCTCCCCAGAGAAGGAATGAAACCCCATTTTCCAAGTAAATTAAAATTGAAATAGAGAAAATGCTTTAAAGGGTCAGACTTGCCTTTTAGGAACTCAAGTCAACTAATAGATTTATCTCTGTCCCTGATAGAACTGCCACCATTCCACCCCAAAATATGACTCACACCTTCCTCTGAAATTGCACCTTCCATATAAAATGAGATAGCAGGGGCTGTCGCCTCTCTCTGTTCTCCAATCCTATTTGAAATGGCAGTATTTATTGATTTTTATTGCACAAATAATACCTTTAAAATGCTATTCAATCTTGGTGAATGCACTGTGTTCCCTAATTAATTCATTTGTAAAGCCTTTAATTCATTTTATCCTGTAAGCACTTTTGACTTTAACATTTTTAATTAAATTTTATTTAATATTCTGTGTCCATGAATTTGTATTTAAAGTATTTGTGTGATTTCTTTAATTTACTGACCTTATCCTTTGTAAGCAGGAGACATGGGGAATACAAGATGATGAAGGCTTCTCATCTCACAACAACACTGGGGATGGTTTTGCCGAATCAAAAACAAAACAAAACCATAAAGCAACTTGAAATTCATTTTTACCTTGTCTCAGCGATTTCTTTTTGTTCTCATCACAGCCTACACGGTTGCAATTATCAGTGAACCAGCAAAAGGGGCCTCTGTGCATGCAGCTGCAATGACCCTAGTGCTTGTCTGCACATTACGCAGCCAGCCCAAGTACACTGGTTAAAACTGTTTGTAATTGGGCCGGTGGGAGGTTTGCTCTTCTGTGCAGAGTCCTGATGGAATGGAGGGTTGGCAGTCCTCAGTAGCTTTCTCAACCCACCTAGGCTTGCTCTTGAGGAGAGAAGAAGTGGGTTGGTTGAGGCCTAGTAATATTGGACACTTTTGTTTTACTTCAGAAAAGATTCCATCCACCCATTTTCCGTGAATGGTTTCTGTGTGCCCAGTTTCTCAACAGCAAATATGGCCAGTTGGCATTGACATTAAAGTCATATGAAACTTGGAGTTCTGGTGAATAATCAGTATGTCTAACAGAATTCCATTTCTCTCCCATTGTCAGCCAATGATTCCCTTACACTTGATGACTGTTTAATCAAACCCACTAATCAAATCCGTATCTCATCTATGTAGAGGTCATGTGCTGTTATTGCCTAGGTATTATCGCTAAGTATGAAATAGTTGAAGTAGACATAATGGATGTATCCATCCATCTTTGTGCCCTTCTCCCTCACCCAGGCTTTACCATGAATTGAGACCTTTAAACTGACTCTAAGGGGTATCTTCCAGATGGCTAGCTGGCTGACTTTCTCATCTATTTCAACATTCCAGCCGATTTCTCTTGTTTTCATGGGGGTAGCCAGGAAACTCATTGCCTCTCTTGGCCATGAAAAGCTTTCTGTGTTGGGAACAGACTGTCGAATTACTTTTCCCTCCCTCTCTCCAAACCTATGCTGGAAAAGGATATTGAAGGCAATGATAGTTCTGCCTTCCGGGGCCTTGGGGAAAAGGTGAAATGTGGTGTGAGTCAGAAGACTTGGCTTTGGATTCTGACTCCACTGCTCACTAACTGGTGGAATGCAGGCAAGGTCACTGGCCCTCCAGCCTCAGTTCCCTCGTGCAACACCACCAGCAACAACAATTACCTAAAGTTTGCATGATGCGTCATGCTTTGTAAATTTACATGCATCATCTCATTTGATCCCACAGCCCTTTGAGGAAGGTGCTATTATCCTGATTTTGCAGACCAAGAGAGATGGGTTAAACGAGGTGCCCAGAGTTAAACTGTTGGAGAGTGACTAAGCCAGGAATCAAACTCAAGTCTTTCTCACTCAAAAATGGAGAGCACCTTTCTTTCTTTATAAGCTTTGAAAAATCAGAGAGTTGGGCTAGAAAGCCTGGCCATAGAATGATATGGCAGAAGTTCTTAACCTCAAGTGTGATCTGTTTTTCTCTTTGTAAAATAACTCTTTCAAAAAAATGGCTTCCTTTGCAATCCTATGCATTGTATTTTGTGCATTTACAAGCATTATTCAGAGAAGGGCTACAAAGGATTCCCCGGACCACCACAGGGGTGCAGAATCAAAAGAAGGTGGGAAGCCCCTGAGCTCGTTCTCAGGTCCAAGGTTCTGCTTTTCTGGATAAGAGGTTTCTTTCAAAACTTTGGAGTTTCTAAGAGGCAGTAAGTATCTATGTCAGGATTCAAACCCAGGTCCACTGACTCCAAATTCTGTGAGCTTTCAGCTCTCCAAACCACCTCTTCCTGAATTGCCTTGTAGCCCTGAACCTATAAACCAGAAAAGTGGTCTAGAAATTATGAGAGTTCTTCCAAGGGCCTTGTGGCCAGTGTCTGTTGAATTAGGCCAGCTTTGCAAACAAGCACATAAATGCTTTACTCACCAAAAATGTCTGCCAGATTGTGGCTCAGCCCAAGAGGTGCTCAGATGGCAAAATAAATAGCAGAGGGGTCTTTCTGCTCACCTGGCCTAACTCAGTCTCTGAGTGGCACAGTGACTATTTGCATGGCTGACAGACTTGTTAACAGTTCCCTGCTTGATTGTTTGAAGGTGAACTGGAATGACTGAACAATATCAAAATATGTTTGTGTGCATATATTATACATATATGTATATGTGTATCTATGTATTTGTATGTAATTTTTTCCCTTTTTTGTTTCCACATTCGTGGATAGCATGAAAACTATCATTAGTCTCCAGGTAAGAAATTCCGCTGTAGAGCTTTAAGCGTGACAAAGTGATTTCCTTGTAAGACCACTGTAAGATGAATAGTGTTAAGTCCGTTCTACATATCTGGATATATCTACGGCCCTATGAGATTAATCAGTTTACTTACCCAGGGTCGTAGCATCAGACATTTAGAGCTTAACGGGGACTTTGATGTCATCTAATTGGATCTCTCCCATTTTATAGATTTGCAAACAACAACAAACACAACTGAATTTGAAAGTTTGGGGAAAAAAAACTCCCCAGATCCCATAATTACTAAGTCATCCAGCAGATTAGTGTTAGACTCGGGCTTTGAACTGAGCTTCTTATGACAAGAAATGTGTCGTCCAGCCCACTGAATCCTGCGTGCCAGGTGTAGACATGTATAATCCTGCTAAGAAGGAAGTCACAATTTAAGGATGACATGAGGCAATAGATAATTGGGAGCCAAACTAGGTGGCGGAGACCGCGAATACTCTACGAGTGGGCTGGATCTGTGTGGGCCTTACATCCATTTTCAAGTTCTCGTGTTCTACTGGGTGGCATGTGTAGGCGTGATTTTCCACACCCATATGTTTCCATAAATTCGTCTTCTTTCACCTTCAGGATATATACCAAATGCAGCTTCTATGACAGGCGTTGACTTATGTCTCCAACCAAATTCCTACATCCTTGGAAATTTTTTTTTGGGGGGGGAAAGTTTCCACATCATCAGCATAAGTAAGAAATGAAATCCTTCCTGGAGGTCTTTCTGATCATCACAACACTTTCCAATTGCATGTCAGACGGAAGCCTTTGATTCTACAGTGTCCTCATGCTGTTACTCAGCATGGTGTTGGCATTTGATGCTAAAAGATCTTTCTTGAAGATTTTCTCCTTGATCCTCTATTCAGATTTCTTCCCAAGCTGCAGAGAATTTCTGTCTTACACTTCATATTACTTTTAAGATATCTCCGTGTGGACTGTAGTCCATGGAAAAATGATGGCATTCTTTGGAACATTAATTGTACATATTCTTTTCTTTTGTTATGGCAAGAGATCATCTAGCTGAGATGGGGTGATCAGAGGCTGGGTACTTTATAGTGGAATTTCTGTTATGTAGTAGTTGGAAGATGATCCCAGATAACACTCAAAACCACCCTCATCATCTTCGTCATCATCATCGTCATCCTCATTCTAATTTTAGTGCCACCCTGTGAGTTCATATGTTTTGAGAACTCACAGTGTAGAGATTCTCTTCGACAATATAGAGCGCCAATTTATCTTCGCATTTCTGTGTAGGCTAGGTTAATTATTAGGCATTAGGAAAATCATTTAATCTCTCCACATCATCAATTCTTTATCTATTTTTCCATCGTCCTCTATCATTTTTTTCTTTGCTTTTGCTTTTCATTGGGACCAATGATTAATTGGTTTAGGGAACTCCCAATGTGGAAACTCCTACTACCAACACGGATTTTTAGTTTTTCTGACTTGCAAAGGGTCAAAAAACTACAGCGTGTCAAAGGCGGAACTTCAGTCCTTTTGTTTAAACCTCCAAGGTCAGACAAATATTCACGAGACGAGCATTTAAGCCTTTTGCCTACCGTAATTTTCTCGAAGTAGAGCCCTCGGCGAGTCAATTCCCTTAAGGAATACAAAACATCAGCTTCTTTGCACCTTCAGAGTTTTCCACATCTTCCCAGACCACAGAATAGTTATGAGACTTGCCTCCAGCATTGCATAACCAATTGGTCCCAGAGGAAGATCTTGAATCCACCTCCTCCAGACAACCACCAGTCCGAGCTGCTATACCGCGCTGTGTGTCTCCATTAAATACAAACTACACAATATGCTAGAGTGGGAAGATGCTAGTTATATAGAAATGCAATCACTTTATTTCTTAATTTTATTATTTTCAAAGAAATGTGTTTATCTTATTAAATTATATTTGACTTTTAAATTGCTGCACATGGTAAGTGTCCAATAAATATTTGTTAAACTAAATTGAACTGAGTATTTTCCTGGATGTAGGCCAATGCCTTTCCTTGGAGTCTCATAATATTCTCGTGTATTACTTCAGTCACTGCAGCATGCCGCAGCAGTGCACAGAAATGTAAATTTACAGATAGATAAACTGAGGCAGAGAGCAAATTAAAATAACTATGATTCTACCGATTACCATAATCTTTAAGATGCCTTAACCTATTTTTCATATCATTCAACCATACTCTCATAGTCATTCATTCATACATGCATGCGTGCAAACGATGCTGACTCCTTGAAATGTATGAACGACTGAGATGGCCGTATGAAGACAGTCTTCATCACCATCATTAATCATCTCCATACACTTAGAACTAGAAAAGATATCATCTTAGTCTAATCCCCTCATCTGTTGGAGAGAGCACTGGATCTAGAGCCCAGAAGATCTGTGTTCAAATCCTGCCTCAGATGCTCACCGTGTGACTGAATTAGTCATTTAACCCCCTTACCTCAATTTCTTTTTATGTAAAATGAGGGGCTTGGACTTACAGCTTCTAAAGGCCCTTCTAGCTCTAACTCCATGATCCTAGGATCATACTGATAATGCTGAGATAACTCTATGATCCTGTGATGACGCTGAGAAGGAAATTAGGAGCAAAAGGTTCCCAAACTTGCCCATTGCCATACAGTTAGAAAGCATCAGAGCCAGGATTTAGATGTTGTTCCACTCGGTTCAAATATAACCCTGATGCAGTAATGACTATTTACAAAGAGCTAACGGTCTATTTGGGGAGATAAGACTAGAATATGAATAAAGACGTGCCAAAGCAGCGCGTAATCGATGTCACAGTGGCGAAGAGAAGGAGTTGAGAGGAGGGGGAGACCGCATCTGGTTAGGATGAGCCAGGGATCTTTGCTGGACTTAGGCTCAAGGCGGGTCCTAAACAATGAGCTAAATTTCGCAGGGTCATATTTGTTGAGGAGAGACAAGGAGAGGGCAAGCTTTTAATTAATTAGGGGTAACACAGTAATTGAAGAGTTGGAGTCAGTAATAGAAAATATATTGGAGTAATAGTGGGGAGTCCACTGTGGCTGGAGATTATGGACACCTATAGGGGAGTACAGTAGGCAAGGTTGGGAGAGCCGTTCAAAGTCAAGTTGTGAAGATTTGAAATGCATCCTGAGGAGTCAGACTGTTCTCAAATGTTTGTCACATTTTCTCATAGAGGAGGGGTTAGATATTCCCTTATCCACAAAGGTGTGCATTAGGACCCCTGGGTACCAGGTAAAGGAAAGCACATTCCAGCTCAGCATAAGAAGCTCCTTTCTAACTAGCCCAAGAGCTGAAAAATGGAAGGGGATCACGTCTTTCTCAATAGTGCTTCCATAATTAGGCAGTCTCACAGGTTCAGGGTGACCACAGGTGGATGTTATGAGGCTGATTCATTCCCCGAGGAGCCAATAGTGGAGATGACCTGGAAGGTCCCTTCTTTTGACTGAGATGCAGCAATAATTTCTTCCTCAGGAAATGGGAGGCATCGGAACTTTGGAGCAGATTAACCAGGTCCTCATTGGGCTCCATTCCTGACTCCTGGGAACCTTCCCAGAGTACCAAAGCATCCTTCTCACCCAGGACATTCACTCTGGAGCACCCCCCCCTGCCCCCCAGCTCTTTGGTCTCATTGCATGATTCCTCTCAGGACATCCACTTTATTGAACGTGGCCAAGCCAGTCAGGTCTTCATTGCTTCCCAGGCTTGACTCCCAACTCCTCTCTGGATGTTCTCCACCATGTGCCCCACTTGTGAGCCTCCCCACCACCATAGTTCTGCCTCCTTCGTGTGAGCAGTCTTCCCCCATTTCTATGTGGGCTCCCTGAGGAGAGGAACTTTCTTACTTCTTAATTTTGGACTTGCTGTTTGGATTCCACTAGTATTTAAGGAAGATTAATCCAACAGCTTTTAGTAGTCAAGCCAATAAGCATTTATTAAGCACTTGATATGAGGCAGGTTCTGTACTAAACCCCAGGAATACAATTCCAAGCAGAAAGAAAGCTAGTCCTTGGCCTCAACAAGCTTACATTCTTAAGTGAGAAGACAATATATCAAAGGAATCTGAAAGCAGGAGGCTTCTTGAAAAGCAACATGATGCAGAAAATCATAGAATGTCAAGAGGAGAGAACGACTGCAGGATAACCAGCTATGAAGTTTGTGCATCGAGTTCTTGGGAGCTGGCAGTGGGAGCCTTTAAATAATAAAAATAAATCTCACACAACTACTAATGCTCAGGTTTTCCTGAATAAGTAGAGGTCTGCCATTGTTCTAATACCCTCTGTCTAGGGATCCCTGTAGGAAAAGAAAAAAGACCATATAATTCCAATAGAAATTAAAATCTCCAATGTGAAATAGGACTGTTTGTGTCAAGTATGTTGCCTCTCTTGAACAATCTGATAAAGAATTATATTGTGTTAATATGGTTAGTTAATTGGTTGTTGTCCTTCATGCTAAAAGAGAACAAAAAGACATGCGTCCCTATGAGGTGGTCACTGAACGTGGCAGATCAGATCAATATAAGCTTCAAAGGCTCTTCCATAGGTGGTGCACAAATAGTCTCGATGAACATTTGGAGTGGTGATGTCTCTAAATTTGAGCATATCGTGTTCTTTTGAGCTATTGCAATTCTGCTTTGCTGTGTAAATATAATCTGCTTCAGAAATACTCAGATCCACATGTAATAAACACATACATTTGGAGGAATTTCTCACCTCTTGTGGAAAAATAACAGCTTATCTGATAGTACTATGTTCAAGTGAAGTTTAAAATGGCTTAAGAAATCTTTTAAAAATACTCTTTTTTAACATTTACTATTTATTTTTAACATTCATTTTCTTTTTTTAAATTGAGTTCTGAGTTCTCTCCCTCCCTCCTGCCCCTTACCCACCCATTGAAAAAGCAAGCAATGTTGCGTCAGTTATAAATGGGAAATTATGTAAAACATATTTCATATTAGTTGTATTGCTAAAAGGAAAGCAAGAAAAATAAAGTGAAAACCAAGAGATTTCAATCTGTTCCCAAAGTTCATTATTTCTCTTTCTGGAGGTAGACAGAAGTTTTCATCCTAGGTGCTTTGTAACAGGCTTGGATCGTCGTATTGACCAGAGTATGTAAGTCTTCCACAGTGGATCACCATTACAGTGTTACTGTTACCATGTCTAAGGTTCTTTTGGTTCTGTTCACTTCACTTTGTCTCAGTTCATATAGATCTTTTCATGACTTTCTGAAACTACCATCCTCATCGCAGTCATATACCACAATTTGTTCATCTCAATTAAAAAAATCTCCTTTAAAAAAATAACACTCTGTCAGAAAGAAATCTGGTTGATGCCTGAATGCTTCAACATTCACTTTCGTGAGTTACGTAAGTGCCTTATCCAGGTTCACGTAGCTAGAAAGTGGCTCTAGCAGGGTCAGAACTGGGGTCTTCCAGACTCAGTCCAGCGCTCTATCTGCTATGGCATGCTGCCAACTCTGCCCCTCCTCCTATGTGGCCCAGTTTGACCAGTGATACAACAGCTTTATAAATACTAACTCCTGTGTTCGGAGGAGAGAGGTGTGTAGCCTTTGACGCTGAGGCAATAGTGTCTGTCTGGGTCTGCTTTACTAGAAGGACTTTCGGTGTTGATGGAGTCACAGACCTCTTGAAGTGGCCCAACCTATCTTACTCGGCTGATTTCACTTAACTCCCTGTCTCCTCCTCCATTTTCTTGCCAAACTGGCCCACTTGCTTTTCCTCCCTATGGCCTACCATCCTTGCCCCCAGGACCTTGCCTTTGCCCCTTCCTCATTCCTGTGATTTCCTCCCTCTCCATCTCTACCTCTACCAAGTCTACCAGGTCTACCAAATGACCTACTTTTGCTTAATCTCCCTTGCTGTCACTAATCTCTCCCCTTACAGGAAAGAACTCCTGCCTAACTCCTAAATGTTAACCTCAGGCAGAGACAAATGAACTATTAGCAATGCAATCATGAGATGTTGAATTAGAACTGGAAGGCACCTAAGATATCCACCTCCCTCCCCTTTTACAGATAAGGAAACTGAGACCTGATATCTTTTATAGTATCATAATTGTTACTTGATACGTGATAGCTGTATTCTCAGTGCCTTCCATTCTTGGCAATATCCTTATTGGCAGCTAATATTTCTCCTCTCCTCTCCCTTCCCTCTTCCCTGGAAGTTCCTTGTGCATAAATGCCCAGAAATGCCCCAGCTGGGTATAGCCGGGACAAACCATCACCATCTTCTTCATATAAACCAATGTGTGCCTTGCATCCCTGGCAGGATTGGTAAAGATTCTATTTTTATTTTTAAGAACTCATTATTGGTAGATTTGTATGTTGTTGAGCTAATGATTCTCTTAATGGTCTATGTGCCGGGTAGTTCAGCTTGTATTAGATCTGCACATTCATTACTGGGCTAAGAATAACTCTCTCGTCTAGGTTCTGATGATGCCTGTTAAGCACCCCTTTCTCTAGAGCGAACTGCCCTGGTTATTTTGTGGGAGCAGCTTAGCAGGTGCACTCACGCCAAGGGTAAAGCCTCCCAAGAGGGCAGGATCCCAAGAGATGGGAGGATTCTGCAGAATCCAAAGCTGGTAGAAGTCACGGGCCAGTCTCCCCTCTGCTCCTCAGGCTCTGCTCACCAAGGATGCCACATGACCTTCCCACAGGGACACAAGGGTTAAACAGCAGGACTGGACACTGACCCCCAGGTTCTTGGATTCTTGAGCCAGGTCACCATTTGCCTCAGTTCAGCTCTAACCAGTGGGCTTTATTCTCCAATCCCTGTGTGCTTTCCTCCAGCACCTCTCATCCTGCTTTATTTAGTACTAAATTGCTATAGAAAGGAGAACTAACCATCATTACTGGGCTGGCATGGTTGAATGGGAAGGGTGCTTCATGTAGGCCTAGGGGCTGAGTTCAAATTCAGCCTCTGTCAAGACAGCTGGTTTTAGAAGATAGGCCACCAGATTTGGAGTTAGGAAGATATGGGTTCAAATACTGCCTCAAATACTTATTAGATGTGAGACCCTGGCCCACCACTATATCTTAATTTGTTAATCTGTACAATGAAGTGTCTCAGTCTAATACAATGGCATACCAGAAGGCTTCCCTTTCAGATGTGTCATCTCATGACCCTCACTCACTTCCTTTCTCTCCACTGAGTTACTTTATCTGTAAGCTGGGATGGTTGGAAGAATGAAACCGATGATGTCCTTCTTATTATCTCTGACCATGATAACCCTAATACCAAATGGTCTTCACTGCTTTAGCCCAGAGACACTTGGCCTGGCCACCACTGTCTGGCAGGAGTCTCTCTAAGTTTGCCAAGGCTGAAGTTCTGATTGCATCCCCCGTGTCTTTCACCAGCACTGGACTAAAAGACTGAAAGCTAAAAACACTTCAGAAAAACTACAGACAGACAGACAGACAGACAGACAAACCAGCTCCCTCAACCTTTTCCTTAAGGCTAGAAAATCTTCCTAGCAAACCAAATGTGCAGTCACAGGTGGAGGCGATCTCTCCCTACTGTCAGTTAAAACCCAAAGGCAGACAACATTGCATAAAGAACAGTAACCAGTGAGGTGATTGGCTCTTTGGTCTAGACTGTTAGAATTTAAGGGATGTTTACCAGCATAAAACATAGCAAGTAGGTGAGCAGGAATAATTAATAGGATTATTGTCTTGAAGAGCCCTTAAAATGTCTGTATCTATTTATCTGTACATGTAAATATAGAGATGTGTCTAATAGCTTTCATAGCTTCGAAGGGAGCTAAAACTTGTGGAACACACTTTGTGTGTCTTGTAATCCGCAAGACCTGTATTCAAGGACAGCCTTTGACAGCGAGCGACTGGGCCCTGAGCCCCATCATCCACGCCCTCCACGGCCAGGGCAATTCTTGAAGCTTCTGAGTGGAAGAGAAGCTGCTGGTGGCAAACGGTATTTATTGGAGCCAACCATTCAGATCACTAAAATGAGAAACCATAGATGAAGAACATTGTTCATATCCCCCACCCGTGAGCCACCCATGGAACCCACCTCTCCCATGGTGCTCGCCTGATTTTGTCTTAAGGATGTTTTACATGATTTTCAAGTTATGAATTTTCTGGTCGTTGGGAGGGTTTATTGCTGTCAGCTGTAGGCCCCCAAAGTACTCAGAGGGTCTTCCTGGGATGCTTTGATTCTGAGAACCCCGAATCACCCCGACTCTAGTGACAACTGAGATGAGTCACTGGAATAGGAATTCAGTGGAGGACATGAGAAAAGTGGGAGAGAGAGGAGACCATTCTATGTTAGGTTTAAAATCTTTTATAAGACATAAAATGAGGAGATAAGAGGGAAGGAGGGGGGACAGGATCTAGGCCACGGTCTTAACCTTTTTTGTGTAATGGACCCCTATGGAATTCTGGGGAAGCCTGTGGATTCTTGCTCAGAATGTGGTTTTTAAATGCATGAAATCAAATATATAAAGTTAACCAAAGAAATTGGAATGTAATTATTCAAATTTAAAAAAAAATCTTCCTGGACCCGAGGTTGAGAACTTGAGCTAGTCCAACCTACTAATTTTTTTT
>CM053626.1:329612879-329623733 GCA_028646595.1 Phalanger gymnotis | reverse complement strand
ACACTGTAGGAACTTTACAAATATTGTTGAAGGACTGATTGGTATCTGAATAGGCCTGCCCTACCTCTATCCCCCTCTGGATCATTTAGGTTTGATAGAATGGATTGGAATCAATGGAGTCTGCACTATTTCAGTACTTTAGGGAGTACCGATTATGGGATGTTCTAAATAAAGACTAAGTTTGAACAACTTTCAATTTTTCTCATTGAGTGTAATGTGAATTCTATAACTTCAAAAGAAATAGAAAATCGCCTTTTGTTTATGAATTAACATTTTGGTGTCTAGACTTTAGAATATTCTGTAAAAGTTTAACAGACTTTATGTCTCTTGGATCATAATTCATTTGTGGAAAGCTAAAATTGAATTATTTCACCCTACCTCACAAGAGGGAAATTGTTTCAAGAGCTCCACGAATGGGCACATTGGCACATTCTGATTGGCCACCCTCAAGGCAGAACCAATTAAATTATGCTAATGTGCGTATTATACTCAGAAATCTGAATGCACTGTTCGAAGGCATAAATGTATATTGTCCCTTTAAAGAAGCAAGCTTCGAGCTGTCAGGTTTCATGTCGAGAGGGTAGCTTGAAAGATTTGTAATTGTCGGCTTTAGCACGCTCCTAGCATTCTTACATTTCATAATCATGATGAAACACTTCCTTTGACAGTAAATATGGGGCTGAATATAGCGATAACATTGATTAGGTAGAACATGGCTAGGGAAACATTCTGGAGAAGGCGTTCTGCATTTTTATGGGGAATTCTTAACGACCTGAGGAAAATTGTTGGGAAATGTGGCTCATTAAGAATTTGGCTGAGAAGCTCGGTGTTGGCTTTGCCGAATAAAAATGGGGCAGTTGATTTTTTTTTCCTTATGGCATTGATTGTAGGATCTGCAATACTTTAGGAGGCTCCACTCCTGGCCTGATTTTTTAAATAAGATATCCAGCAACCTGATTCCAACTTCTGTTTAAGATCAGCTAAACTAGGCGGAAGCTGTTAAAGACGAGTGACTTTGAAACCGTGATATATTCAATCCTGGCACATCTATTTTCATTATTTGGTAGTGTGTATTCTAGGTACGTAGGAGATCTTATACGATTGAAGGCAATTTCCCAAGATTTAACCTTCAAGAAGAAAATAATAGAAACACTTGGAATATTCAGTCTCTCTTTGTAGTCTCCACTCCTTATAGATGGAGATAAAGATGTTGTCCAAGGCCCCGTTGGAAACTTTTCAATAATGCAATTTCTGTTGACTAATAGAATTCCTTAGATTCAGTTGACAAAACCTCCATGCAGCTGCCTACAAACAAATTTGGGGTCAAATATTCTTATCTAAGTTCTTCAAACTGAGATGACAAAATTAAAGAGAATTAGTAGAATATTTTGTTTTGGTGAGGAGATGTGCCATGTTAGACACCCTCGTACGACAAACCCAAAGTTATTTTTCTCTTCAGGAGTGTGAACAAAATGTTTCCTGTCCGTCAGGACCCCACGCAGCTCAATGTATCATTGTCCATGACTGCCATTATTCTTTTGTCTAAGCAGTGTAGTGTACTGAGGCAAGAGAGCATTGCATAATTTGATATGAGAATATAATAAAATATAATGACATTTACTAGTCCCTAAGACCCTCACTAGGTTATTTTGTTAGTTCATTAAACGGTTTTCTCTTTCACTTTAATGTTTATTGATCCCCAGTGCATAGGAAAGCCTTTACATATCTCAAGTCTTTAATTTGTTATTTCAGTAATTATTGTTCTTGTGTTATTTGTTAAGATTTTTTTTCATTAAAATGTTTTAAACATGGGATGCAATCGGGCACAGCGGTGTTATGTTAACTGTAAGAATTCCATGGTTTAATTTACAAGGTATTTTCTGATCTCATTATGGAGGATTTAGGAGCAGAACTCCAATTTACACAAAAACAGGCCTATTGGCCTCTTGATGTGAGAGGAATTTGCGTCTGCATCTTGAAGCATTAAGTTTCGGTAAGATTCCATCGGTGAATCAGCTGGTAGATTTACTCCTCCAGTAAACTGGATGGGGAGCTACCCTAAGCTGTTAGGCCAGTAAGTGGTTATGGGAGATGAACAAATAGGATGAGAGCAGCTTCCTGTGAGTGAAAGGCTAAGGGCTCGTCTTGAGTGGGAGGGACTCCAGCCTCTGTAAAGAGCATCCCTGGCCCAGTCAAAGGATGACTTCCATGCACGAAGAGATAAAAAGAGATACGGGGTCATCCATTGATCTTACCAGTCATTCCCACCACAAAATCACCTACATTTTAGGTAGAACTCTAATAAAAAGAGTTAGAATTTATCAAATTGCTTTAAAATTTTCAAAGAGCTTAATAAATCTTAGTGCAACAGTAATAAGCAATCTATGATAAGATAGGAAATATTTATTTGATCAGATAGGGATATCCTTTCTACTATGCTCCCCCCCCACTCTAAAAATGGGAAGAAAATGATCATGGTTTAGAGTATGAGATTATTCTGATTGTTTCTGATATTTTCATTTGGGTTCATGAATTGTTTTGCTTGGGAAAATGAATCTCCACTGTCTTTTAAAAATTGTAGATCACCAGGAATCAGGCTTCAAAGGAATATGGTCAAACAAAAATAGTAGATTGCTTTATAATAATACTTAAGAACATTCAGGTGTTGCCATAATTAGATAATGAGTAAGAATTAGGATCAAATAATGATAGATTTAAAGTTAGGGAATGTTTTAGAGATTTTACATATGAGGAAATAGAGTCCAAGAGAAGTAAAATATTATCATATTGTAGAGTTTGAGATGCAACAGAACTTAGAGGTCATCAGTGCAACTCACTCATTTGCTGGATGAGGAACTAGGATCAGAGAAGGTGAGTGACTGGCCTATAGTCCTAGGGCTAGCCTGGAGTCAGGAAGACCTGAATTCAGATCCAACCTCAGACACTAGCTGTTTGCCCCTGGGCAAGTCACCTAACTTTGGTGCACCTCAGTTTACTCCCCTGAAAATGAGAAGAAGGAGAATAACAGTGCCTAGCTATTGAAATCATTCTGAGGACCAAAGGAGATAATGTGTGTAAAGTATTTAGCACCAAGTCTGGCACATAGTAGGCGTTTACGAAATGATCATCTCCTTCTTTGCTCCTATCTCTCCTAGCTCAGCCCTCTGCAGCCAAGGAGAATAAACTTAGTCTGTCCTGCACATAAAAGCCCTCCAAATACTTAAAGATTGGCTCTCCGTTCTGCCTGGGTCTTCTCCAGTCTTACCACACCCATATTCCTTCAACCGATGCTCACATATGGTGTGGACTACTCTTAAGCATTTTTCATATTACTGATTCATCCAACAAACATTTATTAAGCACCTACTATAGACAGAAGAAGGTTTTAGGCAACAGCAGTGATACAAAATGTAGATAAGGCAGTTCTTGCCCTCATGTATCTTACAGTCCATTAGTGTGGAAGGGCATGGTGAAATGTCAATCTAAGAAATCATCATCGATGACCTGACAATTCTATACTGTATCACAAGGAATGAGATACCAGGAGACAGAAGGTCAAAGTGAAAAAAGTGCACAGGCTTTGGTGACTGAGGAGCAGGACTTTCCAGGCCATCTTCCTTCCTTCCTGCGTGTGTGGTCTCTGGAAATGCCTTCCAAGTCTCTGAGCCTCCGGTTCCTCCTCTTTCAGATGAAGAGGTCGGGTGAGCGGTGTCTGATGCCCCTGCTGGTGCTCTAGGTCCGTGGTCCTATTACTTTCTCTGAGCCTTTTCTGTGTGCAGTGATCGGTCTGCATGAGCTGCCCCTAAGGTCCTTTCCAGCTCTAGATCCACGGCGTGTGGTCCAAATGGCAGCATCGGGAGGGTCTCTGGGAGGGAAGGACGTTTGAGCTGCGATTCAACCGATCAACCAATTGAAAAACAATCTGTGAAACTCATACTCTGTTCCAGGCCCTGAGGGAGGCACTGAAAACCACCCACCATTTGTGGAGGACTGGGAAAGGATGGGAGTGACTACCCCAGGTAAAAGAAACATGGAGAGAAGGGCAAGCACAAGCTGGTGTGCTGGGAAGACAGGGAGTCTGAGGAGACCAGGCTCAAGGGTGTGAGAGTAGGACCCCAAATGGCAGACAAAGGGCTTTGGAGTTTATATGATAGTCTCCAGGGAGTCACCACATGTGTTGGAGCCCACTGTGTTCCTTGCAGTTGTCCCCAGACTAACCCTGAACGCCCCCGTCTCCATCCCCATTACTCTGCAACGTTGGGATGGAAATCGCCATGGCTGTGTTTGATGAATGCACCCTTCAGGGCTTTGTAGGACCACAGAGGGTTAAAAGGGACCCCAGAGGTCACTTGGTCTAGTCCACTCCTTTTATAGCTGAGGAAAATGCCTTGCCATGGTCACATGGGCAATAAGGGGCAGAGGCAGGATTTGAATTCAGTTCCTCTGATGGCAGAGGCTAGGTTTTTCCATGATCCCATTTACTGGTGTGGCAGTACTTTTGACAGGGCAGATCATAACCCACATCACTGGAGTTTATAGATCATTTTTTTTCTTTCACAAGCCCACGTTTTGGGAGGGTGTCAAGGGGCTGTTCCATTGGAGAAGGGGAGGGAGAATCTTGGGAATAGTAGAAGCCTCAGAGGAATTATTGCATCAGAAAACCGTGGGATCTCAGAACCAGAAGGAAACTTGGTGGCCTAGTGTGCCTTCCTCCCTTTTCTCCCTCCCCTCTCCCTGTAGGAGGCAGAACAACAGAAGAAAGAACTCGCATACTAGCTTTTCCAAATTCAGCGTTCCAGGTCCCACCTCCGGATTTTTGCCTAGGCTGTGCCTCATGCTTGGCGTGCCCCGCTCCTTCATCTCTGCTTCATGGATTTCCTAGCGGTAGCTCAGCCCAGGCACCAACTTGTGTAGGAAGCCTCTGTGTCCGTGTGGTTTTAGCTCTTTCTCTCCCTCAAGGTGCATCCCTTGTGCTTTACAGTTTGTGAGCCGTATCCCCCAAAAGAAGGACCGCGGCTGGAGGACAAAGATGGAGGCTTTGCTGCGTCTTCAGATCCCTAGGGGTTAGCAGAGCCACGTGTACAGGACCTCTTCATTGTAACTTCCTCGTTGGGGTGGGGGTGTCTGCGGCTCTTATTTCGTTGGGGAGGAATGCCCAATGTAGAAACTCCCTCTAGTATTACAGGTCAGCAACGGTTCTGCGAGGAGTGGAGAGGAGGCCCTGAACTCTGAACTTGTCCAGGGTAACAAAGTTCACAAAGAGCAGAGAAGCGATTGCAATAAACTCTTAGGAAATGCCTGGGCTAAGCGCTTTGCAAATGTGATTTCATTGGATCCTCGCAATAATCCTGGGAGGGAGATGCTGTTGTTATCCCCACTTCACAGTTGAGAAGATTGACTCAGGCAAAAGTCACATGAGTAGCTCAGGGTCACACAGCCAGTAAGTGTCTGAGGCTGCATTGGAACTCAGGTCTTCTAGTGCCCCCTCTATCTCCTGCACCACCTGGCTACCTGAAGTTAATATGTATCAAAGGTGAGACTCGAACCCAGGCCTTGTTGCCTCTAAGACAGCCACCACACCGCATCTACTGCCTTGTACATCAGAAGCATTTAGCAAATGCGTGCTGGATTATACCGAAACACACTTCTTTCAGCAATATTAATAATGAATAATGACAGCTGATAAGAATAGCTTTTATATTGATTTGTGAAAGACTCTATGATGATTGTCTCCTTTTATTGTCGGATGGGTGCTATTTGGAGGACAGGTGCTATTATCATGCCCATTTCACAGATGAGGAATCTGAGACAGGTAGGGCTTTCTTAACTTGCCCAAGATAACAGAACAAGGAAGCTTATGAAATGGGATTCGAATCCAGGCCTTCTTTTGAAGACTGAGTCCAAGTCCTTTGCTCTGTCCATCAGGTCACCTGGCTGTCTCGCTGTGTTTGTTGTGGTCCAAAACATCATTGCTTCATAGAAAATGTAACGATAACACTTTCTGCATTGGGAACCAGATACAACGCTCACCACCGTACACTAATCCTTTAGTGTCTTATGGGATGTACAGGGTTTGCGCCCTGCTGACAGAGCCCTCAGGAAGCCAGAGTCACATCCACATCATGAGGTGGCATTGGAGCTGACCGTCAGTGGAGGTCTAAACATACATATACATACATAATGCATACATTACATACATGTGCCCTCTTCTATATGTATACACACATACATAGTTAGGAGAAAGACAGCTATAAATAGATATGTATTTGCATTTTGTTGCTCAAATGTAATGACCCAATAAGGCAAGAGCTCCAATCTACTGTCTCTTTTCAGTTAGATGAAAAATATGATTATATAAATATATCACCCCAAGTGTTCATAATTAGGAAAATCCCATTGAGAATTTCTTCTTCTTTTTCTGAGAACATAAGCCATGAAGGAAAAGCTTAACTGCTCTATTTGTAAATTAGAATTTAGTTTTCTATTACTGCTTTCGTATTCACAATATCAAAGGCTGCTGTGCAGAGAAACAAGCTAAACACAGGTAGGCCTCTGCATGCAGACAGAGCCCTTGGGCCTCCTTTCAGAGGAGCTGATGTGTTGTCTAAGCCCTTTGTCACTCCCCAAGACAGCAGACAGGCTTCTGGCCCTGCTCTTCTACTCCTCAGCCAGGGAATCTTGTGACTCAGTCCCTCACTTTGGGCAGCTTTCCTCCCCTGTAAAAGGGAGGGGTTGGGTCAGATCCTCTCTGAATTCTCTTCCAGCCCATGACTCCAAGATGACTCAATTCTATGACTCCATGATGCCAAGGGCTGCTCTTTGGCCTTAAGTTGGAAATGAGGGAGAGGAACCATATTTTCTATGGGGGATAGTCAGTGTAGCGAGGCTGAAAATTAGGATGCATCTGCCTTCTCTGAGCCTTGGTTCCTTATATCTGAAAACGAGGAAGTTTGATCAGATGCCCAAATTCTCCATCTCCATCCCAGGTTTGTTTGCCACTATTGGGATGGAAATGGCCAAAGCCGTGGTTAATGGATGCACCCTTCAGGGCTTTGTGGAATCACAGAGGGTTAAAAAAGGACTTCGGAGGTCATCTAGTCCCGTTCACTCACGTTATAGTTGAGGAGCTCCCTGGGCAAGGTCAGTGGGTAATAAGGGACAGAGGCAGGATTTGAATTCGGTTTCTCTGATTGCAGAGCCAAGGTTTTCCATGATCCCATTCATTGGTGTGGGTAGTTAGTACCTTTGACAGGGCAGATCACAACTCTTCCATGGTTAACTGTCTCTGGCACATGGTAAGGGCTTAATAAATGTTTATTAATTGATTGTTGGAGATTGAGTGAATGCCGGTTTCCCCCACTCCCAAAAGAGGGAAGTCACGAGAAGGAGCAGAAAGCATCCACCTAGACACATGAACAACTCCACATTAGCATTATTATTACTAGAGCATTTATCCATCACCTGGATTACATGTGCATTACAACAGTACAAAATGCATCCAAAAAAGCTATCCTAGGGAAAAAATAAGGTGTCCCTAATGCCTTCATCAGAATCATACATAGTTCCTTAACAGATAAAGCCACAGATAACTTTCTTGAATATGCCCATTAAGTCAGGAGTTAAACAACTGGACATATGTTCCCTGCAAGTGTCTTCTGAGGCTGTTTACTCAATAAAGAAGGCTTTAAAGGCTCAGGAGGGGAATCACTGTACATTCAATAAAGGAGCTTAGGCCAACAATGCAGACCTGTGACTGATGCCATCTTCAGAGGTCTCCTAAAGGTTTGTCTGCTTTCTGGCTTTCCCTTCTGAATTCTCATCTGTAAAATGGAGATCATGTCAGCACTTAGCCCACCCAAAAGGGTGGTAAGGACCGAATGAGAAAATAAATTCAAATCACTCGGCCAACCTGAAAGTGCTCTCTTGGTGGAAGCCATTGTGTGTTCACTGAAATAAAGGCTGAATTCAGTCTGAAAACCTTGAAGACCCCAATGGCTTCTGAAGGAAAGTCATGGATTCTGGGCAGGTAGAGTAGGCCACTCTCCTTGGCAGTGTCCTGGACTGGGAGTCTGAAGGTCTGGGATCGAGTCCTGGCTCACCAGTTAGCTTTGTGACCACAGGCAAGGCCCTTCAGCTTCTTCATCCCCAGTCCATCTCTGTATGAATCAAGGATGACCACAATCACATAATAAGACACAGTGGAAAGAGAACTAGTTTCAAAGTCAAAGGAAGTGGGTTCAAATTCTACCTAGAACACCTGCTAGCTGTGAATGATGAGGCCAGGTGTTTCACTTTCTTTGAGTGTTCATTTCCTTATTTGCCAAAGAGAGGGTTGGACTAGCCCTCTGAGATCTCTTCTTGCCCGTATCTGTGATCCCATGCTTCTTTCCAACTCACCCAGTATTTCACAATATCACAGGTTGAGGGGTGTAAAGGATCTCAGAGGCTACCTAACTGCAGCTGTGAAAAAGACATCTATAAGTTGTAAAGGTATTTATAAACATAGCCATTCTCCTTGTAGTATTTTAACCAAGTGTCATTACATTCACTTGGAAAGAATGGTGCACAGATAATATTTTAGGACGTCTTGAGAAAACTGCTTAAAAACAGAGGAAAGTAGGTATTTGGATGCATAATTGGTCTCTTTGGGAATCTAGGATTTTTAAATTCACAAGCTTTATCAGCTTCTGATCTAAAAATCAGAGCCAATGAGCATGGCTTTCAGCCTCTAGGTCGATCGCTTTGTACAGGTATTTCAGTTCAATTTGGAAAATGTCCATATGTTAAGCATGTTAGCACAGGTTTGAACTCAGACCTTTTTGATTGCAAGACATTCTTAAGCAAGTCTGTGTTCAGGCAGAGAATCTACGAGCTGGAATAGACTTTGTTGGCCACGACGTCCAACCTGTACCTTCCCAAGAATTCCCTCTCTGTCATCTGTGATGTGTGTTTATCCAGCCTTCACTTGAAGACCCAATCCCCACTCTGTTCTGAGGCAGCCCAGTCCCTTTGGGACAGTGGTCATTGTTTTGAATATTTGTTATTTTCTTCCCTGACTAGGAGCATAAACTAGCCTCTTGACAGCTTCTCTTCACTCCATTCTATTCATTATTCTATACCTTGGTCATCCCGGACCAGATAAAAAGCAGTTTCCCGATGTTTGTTATTGTTCCGTAGTGTCCAACACTTCATGGCAGTCTGATCCATGGGATTTTCTTGGCAAAGAGACTGGAGTAGTTTGCCATTTCCTTCTCTAGTGGATTAAGGCAAACAGGGTCAAGTGACTTGCCCAGGGTCACACAGCTAGTAGATGTGTGAGACCATATTTGAGCTCAGGTCTTTCTGACTCCAGGCCCAGCACTGTATACACTGAGCCATTTCCCTGCCCGCCCCCCATGCTTCCTAATGATGCCACCCTTCAAATGGCTAAGGATTGACTCCAGAACTCTGTTAAATCTTTTCTTCATCAGCCTGAACATTCCTGGTTACTTCAATGATTCTTTCACTTGGCCATGAACCGGAACATTGCACAGCTTATCAATGTCCCTCCTAGAGCAGGGTCCACAGAACACAACAAAACATCCCAGGTGTCAGTCAGCCAATAAGCATTTATCAGGTGTCTCCGTGGACCAGGCACTGTACTAAGCACAGAGGATAGGGCAGAAGGAAAGAAGATGGCTCCTGCACTCAAGAAGCTGTTTCAACAATCTGGCTAGCAGCTGTTGTGGGGGTGTAAGACCAACCCAAGCCCAACAACAAGAATGCTACCAGCACACTGCAAAAGCACAGATTCTTTTGATCTGCTTAACTAAGGAAAGCTTGTTAAGGGATTGACAAGCTTACTTTAATTCAGCACACAAATATCATTCACTTAGTTCAGGGGAAAAAGCCAGCACACTGAACTTCAGAGCAAAATACGAATAAAGTACAAACATCAACAGACAGACCCAATACAATTCATAGTTACCAACATCTAGGTTCAACCAGGGAGCTCCTAACTTGGGCTGGCCCAGAGTCACTGGCGCCACCACTGCTGTGGGTAAGAGCTCCAAAGAAGAGGAAACCAACCCCTGGTTTTACATCTTTTTCAGAGTCGGGGGTGAGTCACACATGGGACTCACCCACATGACCTCAAATCATTACAAAGAGGCAACTTAAACCTACCTGGTCTAAGAGGCTCCGATATCCCAAACCTATCACTCAAACTCACGTGTAAACTAGGCCTTCCCTTAGTTAGCCCCACCTTGGGCCCCACCTTAGTTACCAATCCACACCCACATAGGTTTTCCACCTAATAGGGGTTTGGGCCTGGGGCTTAGCACTTAGTAAGGCTCAATGAAATACACTGAATTACTCAAAGGAAACAAAAGCCAACTAAGTGCTAGGAGCCCGTTTTGCCTACCAACACAGAAGCCCACAGTCTAATGGGGCCGCCAACAAATAATCTACTGTCTGTAAGTAAGATATTTCCAGGATAAAGCCTGCCAAACACAGAGAATGGCAAAAGGCATGTTTTGATAACTTTCAGACATTTTAAGAAAAAGTTTAGAAAAAGAACATTTCCAAGATCTAAGTGAGTTCCCTAAGTTAAACATTCATCAAGGCACCTTCTTTGGTTGTTGTTTGGTTGTTTCAGCCACGTCTGACTCTGTGACCCCATTTGGGGTCAGCCTGGCAAAAATATTGAAGTGGTTTGACATTTCCTTCTCTAGCTCATTTTACAGATGAGAAACTAAGGTAAATGGTGACCTGGCCAGGGTCACACAGCTAGTGAGTGCCTGAGGCCAGACATGAAGTCAGATCTTCCTGACTCCAGGCTCCATGCTCTGTCCTCGCAATGCCACCTGGCTGCTC